>JAWQEG010001685.1:0-345000 GCA_033782935.1 Petrolisthes cinctipes
CAACCGAAATAGTCTAAAGGTTTTTTATGTTAACGCTCGCAGCATCCATAACAAATTCACAGATCTAGAGGAAATAACGCTTACAGAAAATTATGATATAATCGGCATTACAGAATCGTGGCTAAATACTGAAAATAGAGACTTCCTAGCAGAGTATAAAATTCCTGGCTATACAATATTTGAGAAAGGTCGAACTAATAAAAGGGGAGGCGGAGTACTATTATATATTAAAGATGACCTCAAACCGATCCTATTATCAAAGCCCCATATCGCTAACGTAGACACACTATATATACTCATTAGAAATAAATTCGGGATGAAACTTTTGTTAGCCTTACTATACAGACCCCCAGCTCAAGCAGTACAAACCGACCGTGATATTTATGAACAAATTAACGAGATGAGTAACACGCAAGAAGCCGTAATTTTTGGCGATTTTAATTTACCAGTAACAAAGTGGGGGGAACCATTATCAGCTCACTATGGTCAAGACCTTTATACTAACTTACAAGAGAGCTCTCTTATCCAATTTGTTAATAGTCCAACTCGTGGAAATAACGTTCTTGACCTAGTATTTGCAACAAAAGAAGACTTGATAGCGAATATTAACGTGGGTGATGAGTTTACTAATAGCGACCACCGCATAATCACATTCAGTATAAATTTCAATAGAAGCGAAATAAATTACAGCTACGAAAAAATCCCCGACTTTAGAAAAGCTAATTTTCACCAACTCAGAGCGATACTAAAAGATACCGATTGGAAATGTCTGCGAGACTCTATTAACATTAATACACGATGGAACTTTTTCACTAATGCGTACGCAAAAGCGGTCAAAGATAGCATACCGTTAAAAAACCGACGTTCAGCACAAAACTTAAAGCCCAAGTGGTGGAGTAAAGAGATAGCCGATTGTTTACGCGCCAAAAAGAACGCCCATAATAGAGTAAAAATCACAAACGACAATAACGAGCGGGCCAAGTTTTCAGACTTACGAAGAAAAGCCAAAAAGTTAATCAAACAGAGTAAAAAGGCCATTGAAAAACACGTAGCAAATCAAAGTAAGACAAACCCGAAAGAGTTCTACAGTTATATTCGGCATAAGAAAGTACTCACGTCAACTATCGGACCACTACTTGATGAGAATGGGGACTTTACTACAGATGAAGAGCGAATGAGTGGTATCCTTAACACTTTCTTTGCATCAGTCTTTACTACAGAAAACCCGAACGATATACCAGCAGTAACAACAGTCCAAAACGAAAATACCGAGGTATTAAGTAATATCAGCATAACTGAAAGTGACGTAATAAAATGTATTGATAAATTAAATGTAAATAAGTCACCTGGGCCAGATACGATCTCCCCTCGCGTATTAAAGGAAGCAAAAAGCGAAATAGTAAAACCTCTGACTCTGCTCTTTAACTATTCTTTACACACTGGAACAATACCTGACGAATGGAAACTCGCTAACGTAACACCAATATTTAAAAAAGGCAGCAAATCTCTACCTAGCAACTATCGCCCTATCAGCCTAACCTCAGTCGTATGCAAAATGCTAGAGACAATCATACGAGATAAACTTACAAGTCACTTAGAGGAAAACAACTTACTTAGAGACACTCAACACGGTTTTCGTAATAGACGCTCTTGCCTAACGAACCTATTAGACTTTTTAAATGACATTTTCAATGAATATGATAAGAGTAAAGCAGTAGACATAATTTATCTAGATTTCCAAAAGGCCTTTGACAAAGTTCCCCATAAACGCTTAATATCTAAACTAAAATCACACAGAATCCAAGGCGATACCGTAAGATGGATAGAGAACTGGCTAAGAAACCGAAAACAACGCGTGGTAATAAATGGAAAATCTTCTAGTTGGACAGGCGTTACAAGCGGGGTGCCACAGGGGTCAGTTTTAGGGCCAATCCTATTCCTAGTTTACATAAACGACATAGACGAAGGCCTCTCATGCATAATATCGAAGTTTGCCGATGACACCAAAATTGCAAATACAGTACTCACTAACGCACAGACTAAAGAAATGCAAGATAATCTCGATAAATTGTCAAATTGGGCGAAAACTTGGCAAATGTCCTTCAATTCAGATAAATGTAAAGTGCTCCACATCGGACATCATAACGTAGCAGCAAACTACTCCTTAAATGGTAAGCAACTTAAAAGCGTGGATCGAGAGACAGACTTAGGGGTAACAGTATCAAGTAACCTAAAACCCAGTCAGCAGTGTACGGAAGTAATTAAGAAAGCAAATAAAACTATCGGCTTTATCGGCAGAGCATTCGAGTATAAATCTAAAGACACAATCCTCACTTTGTATAATTCCTTGGTCCGTCCCCTTATGGAGTATTGTGTTCAAGCCTGGTGCCCGTATTACCAGAAAGATATAGCAAAATTGGAACGAGTCCAACGTAGAGTTACTAAAATGATACCAAGTCTGAGAAATAAAACGTACGACGAGCGGCTAAGCGAATTAAATCTATTCCCATTGACACAACGTAGACTCAGAGGTGACTTAATCCAGGTATTAAAAATAATCAAAGGCATTGATAATATGGACTGCAACAAATATTTCACTATGGATCAATCAAACTACACGAGAGGAAACGGCTGCAAAATCATAGGCAAATCATTTAACTCGCACGAATCAAAGAATTTCTTTTTTAACAGAGTCGTCAACTTATGGAATGGGCTTCCCCGTAACGTAATTGACTGTAACACCGTAGACAGCTTCAAACGTCGCTTAGATAAACACCTTGCGTCTAATCCCCGACTTACAATGTTTACTAATGAATAATTTTTGCCCATTACAGGTGGTAAGTTAGCCAAATTTCACCTACTTTCTATCATTCCTATAAAAAAATTTCCTTGTGGAGTATTTCTGCCAACCCCACAAGGTTCCCATTCCTGACTTTATTTCCTGTACAGCTCAGGCCAGAGGGAGTGGAGGGTGGGGAGAGAGCCTTCTGCTTTGCAATCCTTACCTACGACTATCACTGGGGAGTAATTCATTCTCTACCAGTTACCTGGTCACCTCGTTTGGACCGTAAGGTCTGTTGTGGTCTGTGTTTCTATGTAACTCTCTCTCTCTCTCTCTCTCTCTCTCTCTCTCCTCTCTCTCTCTCTCTCTCTCTCTCTCTCTCTCTCTCTCTCTCTCTCTAGAGAGAGAGAGAGAGAGAGAGAGAGAGAGAGAGAGAGAGAGAGAGAGAGAGAGAGACAACCACCTTGCCGTCGGTGAGAGAGCTTGTGTGATCTGTTTGAATTTTGCTAGCTATGCTGGGGGACATTTAGTCCAGTTGGGTTACCCATGCCAGAAAGGTAGCGTTATTAGGATCCTGACTAAGAGTTGTCAAATCTTCATGTTAATATTAAGTTTCACAACTGCTCTTCAACTGTCCTAACAAAAAAAACAAAAAAAAACAAAAAAAAAAATCTTCAACACTTTCGATATAAGTTTTTATTGTTAAGGACCTCACCAGCTACCTTATGCCGTGTGAGAAGGGAGGCTTTGGAACCTCCTAAAACAACGCCTTTTAACGCTCACAGGTTTCGAAAGGGCTGAGATTGAAGGGATCTCAGGCGTGTGGGGTACGAGTAATGGAGATGCCTCAGGACCCCCGTAGGTATTCTCTTAGATTAATAAGCCTGACCAGCTCCCTGTGACCGTTCTTAGGTGCCTAAAGGCTCGACTGCTCTTTGGTGAGAGAGCTTTCGTGCCTTGCTGGCTGCCAGGCCAGTAAAAGATCTCGGATTAAGTCGTGGACATTTAGTTTTACTATTTGCTTTAAGTTTGGCCGCGGATGGAGGATTAGTAGGGATTAGTAGGACGACGGTTACACTTCAAGCACCCCTGTCGAAAAATCAGAGTCCCATTTACTTAGGACTCTTGTGCTGCTCAGTTGGGAGCTGCGGCACGATTGGGTCCGTCCGGCCCAAGGGAGACCTTAGGGTTGGTGTGCTTGGCTCATAAGGGTTTCTGTTGGCCGAACGACCAAAAACCTTCTGGAAGTAGGCGGATGAGACTTATGCGAGACCAAATCACATTACCTTTTCTATTGTATTATTGGTCTTATATTGAATTAGAGCGAGATGACTGGTCCATCAGCAAGAAAATTTACATGTACTACATGCAAGGTGTACCGCTGGTGTGAGGACTTCAGCGGGAGGAGTGCGAGCGACCTAGACTCCTCGAGTGTCTGCGACTTTTGCAACCTCGAGGAGAGGTTGATGAAGCACATCTCACTGCTCACGAAGGAGAACAACTCCCTAAAGGAGGAAGTTCTCCAGATGGACTCACAGAGGTGTGACTGCCATGTGAGAGACAAGGCAGTCCAAGGAGCTTCTTCACCGGAGAGCTCCACCACGGCGGTAAAGAATAAGAAGAAGAACAAGAAAAAGAACAACAAGAAGAAGAACAACAACAATGAAGAGGGAAAAGAAACTGCAGAAGGAAATGAGTCTGCAGAAAAGTGTGATGGAAAAGAGGAGGGGAATATGGAGAAGGGAGAAAAACCCAAGAAGACAGTTGAGGAGGGATTAGAGGAAAGTAAGGAATCACATAAGAAGGAAAAGAAAATGAAGAAGGAAAAGAAGAAGAAGAAGAAGCAACCTGGAGGAAGTGACGAGCCCGGCAGGAATTCAAAACACTCTCGGGTTCCTCACAAGGCATCTCGTGCTCCTACCAAGGAGAGGCCTGTGGATATACACATTGTAGGTGATTCCCAGGCACGAGGGCTGGAACCCCTAATGGCAGATCGCCTTCACAATTCTGTGAAGGTGAATTGTTTGCCAGGTTGTGGCAATGCTGACCTCCGAAAGGAAGCTGAGAGGATCCAAACGTCCAGATCTGCTGTCATTGCACTCATGGTGAGTGGTAATGACATCTACCTGAGAAATGGTAGAGTAGGCATGACCGAAGTAGTCCTCTCGGATGTGCTCGGTGCAGTAGATGACTGTGGGTTAAAAACCCGCAGAAGGGTAGTTGTTGGCATGCTCCCAAGGAGAGGCCCTTTAGGGACTGCTCTGTCAAAGAACATTGCAGTAAATCAGCGCCTGGCTGATATGTGTACTGCCGAGGGGGTGTTCTTTGTGGACCCCTACACCTCACTCTTTGGTAGAGACGACCTCTACCAGAGGGATGGCACACATCTCTCACTAAAGGGGAAAGAAGTGCTTTCCAAATTAATGGAAGACGCCGTCCGACGATGTCTCAGGAGCACTCGACCGAGCGTGGAGGAGAGCCCTCGTCGCTATGCTAGAGTGACCCCAGAGAAGACATTCGCTGAGATCCTGAAGAAGGATATCCCCAGCACTACCAAGACAATGACCAAACCGGGAAACGGAAGAGTATAGGGAGCCCTGCAGTTGGGGGTTCCCTGAAGGTTCTATTGTTCAACGCCAGGTCCATCCGAAACAAGTTTTTGGAACTGCGGGCCCTCGTTGCGACAGAGGAACCCGAGATGGTGGCCATAACGGAGTCATGGTTGAAAACCTCAGACAGAGATATTGAAGGGGAATTCGTGATTCCAGGCTACCAACTCTTCCACAAAGATAGAGAGGACAGAGGGGGTGGTGGTGTGCTGTTGTATGTAAAGAACTCCATCAAATCGATGACCTGCAACATCACATCAAACCACGAGCTCCTTGGAGTTGACCTAGAAATAGGCACTGCAAAATACAGAACCCTGCTGCTTTATAGACCCCCTGGACAACTCAATGAGATGGACAGGGACCTATACCAGTTGCTGGGTGAACTAGTGGACGGCAGGGTGTGCATCCTTATGGGGGACTTCAACACACATGTTGACTGGGAAACCAGAGAGCCCTCTGCCGAGAACACACCACTCTTGGAGTTTGTAAATGATGAATTCCTCACTCAATGGGTAAGGGAGCCAACAAGAGGTGCTAACATACTCGACTTGGTCCTCACCTCCGAGGATGACATCATTCAAGACCTCTCTGTAAACGAAGAAATAGGCGGAAGCGACCACAAGCTCATAAGATTTTCAGTCAAGGTCCCTAATATGGAGACCGTGACCCCGGTGCATAGAAAATTAGACATAGGGAGAGCGAACTTTGCAGGTCTTCGTGAAGGCGTTGCTGAAATGGAACTAGAGGAGGGAGAGAGTGCTGATGATCTGTGGAGGTCATTCTTGTCTTCCTTCATGGAACTTCAGTTGCGCTTTATTCCTCTGAAGGGAACAGGTCAGAAGTTCATTCAACCGAAGTGGTTTAATCGGGAAATCCGTAACCTACTAAGGGAGAGGAGAACTGCGTATCGTCGAGCGAAGGCATCTGGGGACTTTGACGGTCATAGAAGACTGAATCGAAACGTGAAGTCCAAAATAAGGGCTGCCAAGCGTGGTAAGGAGGTCCGTGTGGCTAGACTCTGCAAAGAGAACCCCAAGGAGTTTTTCAGTTATGTGAATGGCCGTAAACCAATCCGACGCAGGATCGGTCCCTTGGTGAATGAGGATGGAGCATTGATGCACTCTGATGCAGAAAATGCTAACCTCTTAAATGAGTACTTCTCTTCAGTGTTCTCTGAGGAGAGTGGTCCCATTCCCGAACCTTTGGACTCCTTCAGTGAGAAGTTGGAGTCAATGGTCTTCACCCATGAGGAAATCGAGAGAAAAATAATCGAATTAAAAGCAAACAAGTCCCCCGGTCCGGATGGGTTCTTACCTAGAGTGTTGAAAGAAGTGCATGGTGAAGTATCACGGCACCTGTGCATGGTCTTCAACAGGGTAATCCAGACTGGATGCGTTCCTAGAGACTGGCGTGAGGCAGTGGTGACTCCTATCTTCAAGAAGGGAGATGCTAGCCAACCGTCAAACTACAGACCCATCAGTTTAACCTCGATAGTCTGTAAACTCATGGAGAGCATCATGGTGGACAAATTAACAGCACACTTAGAATCAAATTTGCTACTGAGGGGTTCCCAGCATGGGTTCCGGCAGCACCGGTCATGCCTCACAAATCTGGTGGAATTCTTCCATTTTGTTTTCAGTGAGCATGATCGGGATAAAGCGGTCGATGTTGTCTACTTAGACTTTCAGAAAGCCTTTGATAAGGTACCCCACCGCCGCCTCCTTCGGAAAGTGCGTGCACTGGGCATAGACGGAAATGTGGCAAATTGGATAGAGAACTGGCTAAGTGACAGACGGCAGCGGGTGGTAGTGAATGGACAGGCTTCAGAGTGGGTGCCCGTTACTAGCGGTGTTCCCCAAGGTTCTGTTCTGGGACCACTACTGTTTATCATCTATGTTAATGACGTGGATGGTGACATGGTTGCCAAGATTTCCAAATTCGCCGATGATACTAAGCTTGGTATGAATGTCGCGAAAGAAGGAAATACTACCCGCTTACAAGAAGATCTTAGGAAGATCAGGGAGTGGTCTGACACGTGGCAAATGCCATTTAACGTGAACAAATGCAAAGTTATGCATATAGGCCACAGAAACCCCCGAACAGAGTATAACCTTAAGGGCAATGTTCTCGTAAGCACTGATACTGAGAAAGACTTGGGTTTAACTATCACCAGCGACCTCAAGTTCTCAAAGCAGTGTATTGAGGCTGAGAAGAAAGCCCAAAGGATGTTAGGGTACATAAAGCGACAGTTTGGATACCGGAACAAGGAGATAGTACTTTGTCTGTACAATTCCCTTGTCCGACCGCACCTGGAGTATGCAGTCCAGTTTTGGAGTCCTTCTTACCGAAAGGATATCGCTAGATTGGAACGAGTGCAAGCCAGGGCAACCAAACTTATACCCTCTCTTAGACACAAGAGCTATAAAGAGCGGTTGGTAGAACTCGATCTGTTCTCTTTGGAAACCCGGAGACTGCGTGGTCAGCTTATCGAAGTGTTTAAAATACTACGAGGCTTTGACAATGTAGACTACAGGGACATTTTCCAACTCAGTGAGGGCACAACCAGGAATCATGGCTACAAACTTGAACTGAAGCGATACAACCGTGATCTGTGTGGTAAGTTCTTTACATACAGCATCTGCGGTACTTGGAACGCGCTTCCTGCTGATGTGGTCAACAGCAACTAACTCTCTCTCTCTCTCTCTCTCTCTCTCTCTCTCTCTCCTTACAACCCCAACTCACCAAAAAAAATTCGAACATTTTCTAGGGACGTGACTGCACACTTTGAATCCTCAGAGAGTTAGTTATTAAGAGAAGGAAGGGATATTTTTTTCTCCAAACTATTCCAGAAAACAGACGAGCTGGGTGATACTAATGGAGATCTGTTTCGTTCGTGGGTATAGTAGTGTGGAGGAAACAGAAGCCCACCGATTCAACCACAAGATTCATCTCAAGAGTCCAACGAACCAGCCTAAGTTTTCTTCGAGCATTTTGGTTCAGGTGTCTTCAGAGCTCTCCCTCCCTCTCCCCCTTCCTACTTCTCTCCTCCCCCCCCCTTCTCTCCCCTCCTTCCTACTTCTCTCTTCTCCCCCCCCCCTTCCCTCCCCCCCTTCCTACTTCTCTCCTCCTCTCCTTCCCTCCCTCCCTCTCCCCCTTCCTACTTCCCTCCCTCCCTCCCTTCCTTATTCCACGAGGCTAATTTCACGCATGTGTGGCTGGAAATGTCGGGAACAGAGGTGATGAAGGAGGACCGGTCTGAGAGGTGACTCAGTATACTATCAGCAGTGGGAGTGAAGAGAAGACCTACTTAGTGTTGAAGGAAAGTGATTGTTGTTCATTTGTAGTTTGGTTTTACTTTGCTTTATACGTGTTCAGGGTCTCCGAAAATTATCAGTACACTTGTTTGTCATTACTAGTTGATCAGTGTCAAAATTCCAGTCTTTTGCTGCTACATATACAGAGAATTTTAAGTTTTCTGTGTAAAAGATTTTGTGTTTACATTCCTTGGTTCAGTCGCGAGCTGATGGGATGGAGACACGAGCTCACTCATCACTGAGTCGTTTCTACCTGACGAGAGAGGGAGGGAGAAAGAGGGAGAAAGGGGGAGAGATGGGGGAGTGTTGCCACTTCTGACTGACATAGAACTATTGCACCATCCACTGAAAATTTCCTTCGAAGCATTCACTGGAGAGCGTTAGAGACGGGAAGGATGAATGCTGGTGGTTGGGTATGACTGTATGAGCAACATGAGTGATGATGTGGCAGGATGAATTTAATTAGTTGTATATTAAAGTTACACAGACAGACATGGTTCTCGTAATGTTGTGTAATATCAATTATTGTTGAAACACATTTTTCATTGAATATAGCAATTTCATCAAGTAAGTTTAAGTTTTATAGACACCAATCCCATCTGATGTCATTACAGTTCTGATATCGAACAATACTTATATATGACAACAATGCTAAAATCCAATACATAGGTTTGTTAATGTGAACTCAATCTCCATCATTAGTCCCTTCGCCCAAAGTTTAACCATAAATACTTACACAAGATAAAGACGTCTCTCCAGCCACGGTTATTGGAGTATTTGTTGATCTTTCTCCCTCCACCACCAGCCCCTCCATACCCTCCCTTCTTCCTCTCTCACTCCCCCATAACTCGTCAGGTAGAAGCGACCCCGTGATTAGTGTACTAGTGTCTCCAACTCATCAGCTCGCCACTGCAAGTAGATTGGTCGTGAATGTGTAATGGTCAAGTGTCCCATATTATTTACGGTATGAAAATCTACCCAAATGTTTACTTGATTGTGTTGTCAGAATTTTTTTTTTTTTTAGGCCGCCTTTGATAAACACTATACTAATGTTCATAAAAGTTCATTCCCTCGGTCGGCCACATTAAGGCCTCCATAGACTATCATTCATGCCTGAGCAAACTAGATGACTGTGCAATCATTTAAATTTGCCACACACCAGCAAGAAGACTGAGCAGTCACCACACATTATCATGCATCACTGTACAGGCGTGTGTGTGATTGACGAAAAGCTTGTTGGATATGGTTCAGTCACTTGCACAAACCATCAATCACACCCACACACACACCACGGTTATGCCTGCACAATCACCCGGTTTGCACAGGCATGATTTCTAGTCTATGGAGGCCTTGAGGACTGAATTGCTTTTGGGTCAAACTACAAAACTCTGTTCGCAGTCTACCCTCTGTTGTTTATTCGTTGGAGCAACACACAGGTGATTCTGGTATATTGTGGCTGGCTGGTGCACCATAGTATTATATACAGTACTCTATTTTATTATATACACTACTCTCTTCTATTTTACATTGGTACTTTAATGGTAAATATTGGTAAACCTGTAAAATAAAATGGTGTTTAATACTATCATGTGCATTGGATGAAACGAATAAACCGAATAATTAATACTAAGTGTTATCAGGAGTTGTGTGTTGATCAGTGATACCGGAGAAGTAAATGAAAAAAACTGGTTTGCTCAAAGGAGATGGTGAAAAACAAATGAATGCAAACCAACTGAATACTAGTCAAGGTTATGAGGAGTGGTGCGTTAATCAGTGATGCCAGTGTAGTGAAATATGATGTGCATTTTAGTACTGGTGAAAAGTATATTAAGGCCAACAGACCTTAATCACTTAGTGGTATAAGGAGTTGTGTTGATATGTGGTGCCGATAAAGTGAAAGATTGTCTCAAAGTAATAATGAAAAGTAAATAAAAAACGAGAGAAATACTGTCTTTAATAGCTTTAAAGAGTGGTTTGTTGATCAGTGATGTCGATGAAGTGAGAGAAGAATAGTTTTGCTCCCAAGGTGAAACTAATACAAACCTATTCTGCTAGAAGATTACACACCACTCAAAGACTCCACACCACTAAGACTATACCTACGATGCCAGAGTTATGTCGGCTGTCTACGGAGCAGGATGGGTGAGTTCTTTTGTAATTTTTATAATTGTTTTTAGCCTTATTTAAAGGCTTCTTGAAACCTGGCTGGGGTTAAGGTCGGTTGTATACCAGGTAGTGTTGGCCAAGAAAAGACTGCAATCAAATTTGGTGGTGTGTGGCAATGTCTGGCAGCTGCTCCAAAGTAAACACTCTTATTTTATTAATGGATCACTCAGAACCTACAACCTTTGTATGGATAATTACATTCATCCTTACAACTATAGGTTCCGAGTGATCCATTGATAAAATAAGAGTGAATACTTTGAAGCAGCTGCCAGACATTGCCACACACCACCAAATTTGGTTGCAGTCGTTTCTTGGCCAACTGTACACGTGGGTGTAGTGTCCAAATATAAAAAATAAGAGCAACACTTTTTCCCGTTATATTAATATTGAAAATAGATGGGATAAACTGTTGACCATAAATTGGAGTTATTGTATCCTACAAACTGTGCCACAAAAGAGCTGCTTCCCTTTTAGTAAATTCGAGTTGGTTTGTTTCCTGGGATAGTTGTGATATGTGCTCCTTGGCCCTGTGACTCCTGGTGACCGTGTGTACAGTACACACAGATGACGGAAGCTTCACATATTGTCATTAGAGATAAAATGTTATAGGACAATGGCTCTTTCGAAGAAATTCTTCTCTAAAATCTTTCATAGTAACAATCTGACCTTGCAAACAATAATGCACACCTATTATAAACTATAAGCTGCATAGGATAACATGTATTTGTTGTAAAGTCATATAATATTGGACGAAGGAAACTACCAGTCATATTGGAATTATGTCTGAATTACACGAGACATTTAATTTTCACTGATACATTCTTATCCTCAAATTTCTGTAAGTTTTATATAGGTCTTACCTTGCGCAACTCCCGGTAGTCTGCTAAGGTTAGGTCCCAGTAGTCTGCCACGGTCCAGGTTAGGTTAGGTTAGGTTTGGTCAGGTCTGGTCTGCCTAATTCTAAAACAAACTAATACTATTTGTGTTCGCCAAAAGTTGGAAAATCCGAGCCAACTTTTGCCAAAAGCTGGGTGATGGGGTATGGCCAAAACATGATATTTGCTCAATAAATGGATGTTAAAATCAAACTAATCGAATGAAAACCTATAGGAAAAACTGTTTTGTCTGAAAATCCCTCGCATGTTTAACTCTGAAAGTTTACCGTAATATTCCCGAGATATATAATGCGCTAAATATATTGATATTCCCATTTAGCTTAATGTGGAAGTAGCTCTGCCAATTAAGTCTCTGTAGCTCTGTCACTGTTCGTTTATAACTTATAAAAGATATACTTGAAGGAGAACATGCTTTCACGAATGCGAACTAAAATTTCGCAGAATTATGAGCTGTATGTGAGTTTTTTTTAAGATTATAATTTATATTTAAATGTTGAAATAAGTGCCGCACCAACTACACTTATGCATCAATGTATTTTGGTGGAAACTTGGAAGATAGTTGACAAAAGGCATATTTACTGATAAACATTTAATAAATGGATTAAAGAAACTCAAAATGCAGCATAAACATTACCCCATCCCTTGTTGTAGCGTATTAATCCTAATTTCTGCACCCATACCTTACACAACCAGTCATTGTACCCGAAAAATTCCTAGCAGTGCAGTGGATAATTATTTTTCCTCCTATATCGACATGACCAGTGCCGTTCTGGTGTAGGATCGACTAACTATGTATTATAACAGTTTGCAACTCCCATGTCATAGAGCTCAGTGGATTGGTTGGAAGAATCGGTAGCGCATCAATTTACAAAAGAGGTTCTCCCCTCAAAATATTTAATGAACCAGGGAGAAAAATGACCTTTCTGACCTGTAAGACCCTGTAGGATGAGGGAAAAGATAGAAGGGGACAGTGTGTGGGTTTTGATCCGAAGGGGCGAAAAGTTTCATTAAGAACTGTATGTATGGTCTGAAGGGTCTCGAGTCTTGGGACGAGTCTTGGTGAGGTTTGAGGCAGGAGTTGGTGGCTTGTATAATCCATCGCTGATCGGATATATTGTTTGTACACTGTGGTTTCTTTGTGTCCAAATGTTGTGCTGGCAAGTGATCTGAGGGCATTAAGTCTTTGCATGCATTTGTTTTTGATGATTGTGTTGTTGTTTGAATGACGGATGTGTTTTGTTGTGCCAAGTATTTTGGGTGTGTGGTATAGGTGTGTTTATGGTGAGGTAAGGTGTGGTGTGTAGCGGTTTTCAGCGTTCCTGTTTGTGAGAAGAGTGACAGTTGACTTGGTTGGTACTAATTTGTTTTGTTTGTGGTGTGTTGAGGTAGGGTTGATGTGAGTGGCTGTGTCTGCATGTGTGTGTGATAACTCGTCTGCGTAGGATGCTACGTGTATTTGTGGTGTCTGGGCTACTTTCCTCCCAAGAATTGGCTAGTCATATTTTTGTGTTATGCATGTTTGTGTTGTATATTAAGTTTGTGATGTTGTGGCGGGGGATGGCATCGAATGCTTTGCTGATATTCAATGTGGCGAGGAGTGTTCTGCGTGGGGGTGGGGGGGGGGGTCTATCAGAGTTGATGCCATCAGAGAATATGGGAAGAGTGTTCGTTGAGTGTAGTGGTCTGAAACCCTGTGAGGATGCAAGGGGAATGTGTGGTGTGATTAGACTAATGAAGAGGCGCTCAGTAACTATGGATGTGGTGCAAAGGAGGGTGACGAGATGAAGGTAGTGTGGGATCTTTGTTGGGTTTGGGGATAGTGATGATATTTCCATGCCATTAGATGTTGTGAGAGTGGCTGTAGTTTGCTATGTTAGAGAGTGTTTGTATGCCTTGTGGTCCAAGGTGTAGGCTATGTTACCGATGCTGTCAGGGCCACGGGTAGATGAGTGCTGGAGGTTGTGGATGATGTGATTCGTCTGACAGTTTGTGAATGGTGCTTAGTCTGGGTCAGTGGGGGAAATGTCTTACGTCTGGTAACTCGTCGGTCTTTAGGGTGAAGGTGGCTGACATGAGAGAAATGGTGGATGAGGATGTTTGCTTATTTATTTGAGGGTATAGTGTCTGTTCTTATTATGGCTTCATATGATTGTGTAGTGTTGCTGTTGGACTGTGTGATGCTGTCTTAGAGTTTTGTAGACTTTGCTGGTGTTTTTGTGATAAAGTGTGTCAAACTATTGCCAAAGTGTTTTATGTTCTTTAATAGTGTTTGTAATTAGTGTTTGTATTTGCTGTGCGAGAAGAATTGCGAATGTGAGTATAATTGTTTAATTGTCTGATGATGAGGCCTTGAATTTCTAGTGTAAAGTTGGGGTTGTGTTTTCTTCTGTTGCCTCTAGGGTTGTGTTGTTTGTCTGCGTTTTCTATAATTCTATTGAAAATTTGTACAACATTGTTTATGTTTGTGATGGGTGTACCATTCAAAATGTTATTCTGATTCGGTAGTAAAGACTTCCCAGTTGGCTATTTTGTAGTTAGTGTGTCTGTTGTCAGTTGGAGTGATTCTTGTTTTGTGATGATTATGATTGGGAGATGGTCAGAGCCATGGGTTCTCACCACTATCAATGACGTTCTGGGGGCGAGGTTAGGGTGCAGAAGGTGGTGATTATTGGCAGAGGGCTTGGTGAGGGATGTCGTGGTGTTGGTGAGTGTTTTTTTTAATGTGATGAGGATGTCCACTCGAGAAAGGATTTCAAACCCTCTGTCTATATCTGGGTTGTTGACTTGCAAGACCAACGTCTTTGCGTTGAAGTCACCACTCGGGATGAGATCAGGTTGGTTAGTGATTTGTTGGATCTGTGGTGAAAAATTATGGGGAACTGTCGGGCAGGCATTAGGGAGGATGTATAGATCAAGTATTGTAATACTTGTTGTTTTGCCAGTGGGTACTATGACGGCTTGAATTTCCTTGATGGGGGAGGAAGAGAGTTGGTGTGCACTGAATTCTTTATATTTAAGGGATTTGTGGACTAGGGTGGCGAGTCCAACGCCATTGCTGTAGGCCAGGTCTTGGCTGATGGTGGTGAAATTGGGAAATGTAGGTGTTTTATGTGTTGCGTAATCTTGTTCTTTGTAAGATGCCAATGTGTATGTTGTTGTATTTTTGTGTTGATGCCATCTATGTTTAATTGAAGTATGTTAATGTTGTGTGTTGGTGCACGGGGGTGAGGAGTCAGTGAGGGGATGGAGATAATGGTGGTAGGGGTGATGGTGTATGAAGTGAGGGTGATAGAGGTGGGAGTGAGGGTAAGGTGCTGTTATAGTAGAAGTATGGGACATGTGGGACAGGTCCATGTGTTTGTGTAGTTTTTTCTGGAGGCAAGTGACGTACATGTGAAGTGGGTCCAGTTTGTTCAAGAGTTTCATTGAACAGAACCCTTTGTCTGTTTACTAGATGTGATGGGTTTTGAGCAGGTCTGACATGTGTATTTGTAAATGGGTCCAGGATTAATTTCAATGTCTCCGGCAAGAAGCCGAGAAATGACAGCCTGAGAATATTTCTTGGTGGTGGAAAGAATGTGTAGCCGAGTTGTGATCGATGTGGTAATTGCCCAAGTGACCGAAGCCATTCCCAGGGACTCTCGACCCCTTGGTGGGGGAGGGAGGATTTTGTAACAGACCGTTCTCCTCGCTTGTTTTTGACATGTTTGACAGGGTGTGGTAGGCCCAATCAACACAAGCATAATTTAAGGCCGTCCACACGATCGAGCACTGCTCTACGGGCATACACTGTTACGAAAACCCATTCCAGTAAACAAGTTTGGTAGGTGTGTGGCGAGCATAAAGCGAGTATCACACGAGCACTTTTTTCTGCGACATCGTGTCGTGCGACACCATTTTCGACGACATGTCGCGGGAAACGGGAGATTTCGGACGACGAGGTGTCCACGGAAACTATCGAAAACTGTCGGGGATTTCCTGCGACAGGGAGAAAGTCGTTGAAAGTCTATAGAGAATAATATTGTATGCAATATATTATTATGGCATATTATGATTTAAGTAGTGTTAGGTATCATTATTTGAATATAGAAATTGTATTCCTAGATCTTATATATTATATACGCCAAATTTAACTGTTAAATATGAGCATGTTCTGGAACATTGATTTGATTTCGGGGTTTGTTTACGTTTCTGCTTTCGCCTGCCGCCTGGTCCAAACCTCTTTCCTCTTCTTCTTCCAAAACAATTGTACATGCTCCAACAGTTAAAATTGCTCGGTTAATGGCGTCCATCCTTGGGGATTTCGCTTTTGTGACAGTGTTTTGGTAGTCCCGCGTGGTGTCGTCGGTCGTCGTTGTTGTCTTTCTTGAGAATTTGCCGTGTGCCATTGTTTCCTGCGACATGTCGAAAATGGTGTCGCAGGACACGATGTCGCAGGAAAAGAGCGACCGTGTGATACGGCCTTTACAGCGTGGAGACAGCCAGGAAATGAATCATCTGGTAACACTGCAAAGAAGAGAGAGAAATATGCTCGTTCCGTAGTGCTCGATCGTATAAACAGACAAAAGCGAGTTTGTTTGTTTTTTTACCGTCCAGTGTTATTCACCTGCTTCTGGCTCGCTTCTGTCTGGTGTATGCTCAGACAGTGTCTCTTTGTGTTGATGCGCCTTTAGAAAGAGGTCGGGTGTATGTGATTACTGTAGTCAGAAGGAATATTAAAATGTCATGAATCAGAAAGAGACAAAACCGAGTAGGATTTGGTAGAGGATGCCAATTCCCTCACTTGTGGATAGGCTCAAACCAGACCAGAGGATGTAATATGATGTGTGTGTAAATGTCCCTCCTGAATTATAACACACGATTTACAGGTAGAATTTAACTGTCCATAATGAGAACCTTGCGTTCAAGTATCAGTGACATTTTAGTGACAAATGTTTTATTACCTCAACCTATATTTTTTCTCCATTAAATTATTCGCCATCATTTTGGGTGACTTAGTAATCCACTGTAAATATAAACAAATAGATAAATACATTCAGTAAGGAAAACAAATTTATTAAACAGTTCTTTACATTTACATTCAGTAAGGAAAACAAATTGATTAAACAGTGCTTTATATTTATTTTTTAATGTCTCAATAATGGGTCCATCCACCTTGTTTCTCTATTACCTCACGTAGTCTCTCAGGCATAGAGGACACTATACTTCTCACAAGGTGTGGTTTGTTGCAGTATCCTTCCCACACGCGATTAACGTGAGCCATCAACATATCTGCTGTTCTCTCTTGCTCTGCCTCCCATGTATTAACCATATTTGCCCAAATATTTTCTATCGGGTTGCAATCATAACCTTTACTGGGCCATTCCAACATTTGTAGGTTTTCTTGACCAGCGAACCACTCCCGAACTGCTCGTGCCGTGTGAACTGGGCAACGATCTTTGACAAATATGATAGGGCCAGCAGGAAAGGGGGAAAGGGGAAGTTCCTTTCTTGTAGGGAAGGGAGATATTAATCCTGCAGTATCCTCAAGTATGCCTGAGCCGTAAACCGTCCCTCCAGTCTCGTGACATCACCTACACCATATATGGAGATCCATCCCCATACATTGCACACTACGTGGCCACTCCTTGTCTCCTCAAATATGTGGGGACGCTCATACCTAGAAATATATAAAGTATTAGTTAAAATAATGCACTAACCTCCATAGTTTATATGGGTGGGTAAAACTACAGTAAGAAGATCAGGTTGTGTCTTTTGCCTGTAAAATTGGTAATCAGCAATTTGGAATTAATGGAAGATAAGATTAATTATATTTTGACAAGTTAATAGATCCACGTTGTGTGTGTGTGTGTGTTCACAGATATGGAGATGCCATATTTTATTAAAAATTAATATTTAACTAAGAATTATTACCTATATTGTAAAGTATGCAGCAGATTGTTAATGACAGACTAGTAAAATACATTTAGTGCTTCCAAAAGCTAGATTTATTCAGTTTGCTAGACCCCTTGTTTTCTTATCAGAGTTGCTGTCTTTGAAGACATAAAATAATACCTGGTGTTATCCATCCTCCACACATGTTTCCGTCCATGATCAGAGGATCTGAACGTTTTTCATCAGTGAATACCACCCTGGGGTGGGATCTTCAAAGCATCGTAACCGCAGTTATGATTCTCGTAGCGCCATATTTGCTCGTAAGTTGCTCATAACCGCTACGATCGTATATTCAAAGCCTCGTAAGGGAGTTTCCGTCCGCCATTATGCGCCATATTTGCTCGTAGCGCTACGAGAACTGAAAAGCACCCTTTAGGCTGATAGCAGGGTCGCGTAGTCGATAAACAACCCGTAAATAGTGAGATTTGAGTTTATTTACACTTGGCGCGGCCGACACAGGCGACATAATGGTTGTTGTTGTTGTCACTTATCGGTAAATATAAACAAGAGGAGGGGATTCAGTGAGCAGCTTAGGAGAATGGAGCTGCAAGTGTCAATTTAAACTGATGCACTGTGAAATAGAAAGTTACAAATACTTTTTTTGTGTATCATTACTTTTGGAGTGTTTAAGAATAATAGGATATAATGGTGACTTACTAATTGCAGGAAAGTGGCTTCCAGTTACCTGCAAACAAAGCAGAAATTCTTCATTGCATAGTTAGACCTAACTTAATCCATGTAGTATGAGTCTTTAATCCATAGTCCTTTGCATGAAGTGGACATTCTTAAGGTTAATAAACTTTCTTTATGATTGATTGACTTTCTAATGAAAATATTACAAGCACATTAATGTGATGTGTGAGCTGGTAACATTTAAATAACTGGAATTATATACCTACTGATATATACTGGAGATGTGTAAAAGGTTGACCATATTCCCGAATCTAAAGACAAAAATATGTCTCAGAATTAACTAATGCAAATATTATCATGTTGTAAAAGTCTCAATAACATGTACCGTACATGAACCTTTCCAACCAATTCAATTAATTTTATTGAACAGTATAATTTAATACATAATTTTCACCTGTTCTCATATTACATAAGACTTGTATTTTTCTAAAATAAATGCTTTTCAACAGCATATAACAAATATGTGACTGGTATTGGTTTTTCTAAATGTTTTAATTATAGACTATAAAAAAACCTACATTTTATTTACATATGACACCTGTAAAGTTTACAGAAATCCATGATACCTCCCTAGCTATTTGTACTATTAGTTTCCTGCATTATCACAGTTCATTACATTATATATACCTGAGTAAAAACCTGCAAATTTATGATATTGGAAAGCTGTTTGAACTCATGTACTTTCCAACAATGACTGAAAACAAAAAAACACCAATTCCTTAATGACTACAGTACTTGTTTGGCACTCTTCACATTGCTTGGACATATCACAAATATGGCAGAGAAATTATTAAAATACAATAAGATTAAAGCCTCAGTACGGCATAAGTATATCCTTATAGTTAATCTTCGAACCTTGATATGTAAATAAAACTAAGACATTAATATTATTAGCCAAAGATAAGAATGCATGAAAAAAAAGTTGATTTTACTCAAAGAATAATAAATCTAACATGAAATGTGAATGTTAAAAGCTATAATTGAAAGACAAAATATATAATGAAAATAAATAATGTAATTTCTTAAAAAACATAAGCAGAAGTTAACAATAATTTAGATTGAAACCTACACACAAACCACACAACTAAAAACATACTTGCACACTAATAACTCTGTCACAAAATATAACCCAACTTAAACCACACTAATCATTAAAAAAAAAAATCACACACACAAAACAAAACACACTTGAAAACAAATCACCTTTTCTCGATAGCCTTTTTAATGTTCACCAAAGTTTCTGATATTGTGGCTATATTTTCTGCAAGATCCATCAAAATATCCCTTATAGTCTTATGGACAACTAGTATATCTGGAGCTAGCGTAGCTTCCAGATGAGCTGTCACACCTCCAGCTGACCTAGAGGAAGGGCGACTTGAGGCTACAGAGCTGTGGTACGAATGCTCCTCACTTGGTGGTAGGTTTTACCAGCTTCGGCAAACTGTCGCCAGTCAAAACCTCACAGTCTTCCACTGTAACTGGCCCGAAGTCCTGCCAACTTGGCCCAGGTCTAGGTGAAGGGGCCCTTGATGGCAGTCCTGGGTCATCCACATCACCTTATTATGAAATTATGAAAATTAGCAACTTTCATATAATTTTAGAGAAATATTAAGGATTATCGTTATGAATTAATATTGTAAAGTCACTCTTAAAGAAAGCAGTATATAATTAGTCATACATATAAGTACAGCAGCAGTACTGCAATTTTTACTTGGTTAAAGTACTCATATGATACATATGGAATCTAACAAAGCATCACAAATTTAGTTTTGATTAACATGGCTCCAATTTTTTCGACTACATGAACTGCTAACAGGAGTTATTTATATGATACACAAAATGTATAAATCACTATGTACTTGACTCCTGTATATTGGGTCATCACTGTACATGTACCGTATTTACTGAAGGTATGGATATATGAGAACATCTTGTATATTTGTTCCTAGGACTAAGGCCTTATGATTTGCACTGTTTAACTTTGAATGGAATTGAGAGGTAATGCTGCTCAAAATGTATGTTTTATATATATAAACTCTCAATGTAATTACTTCACATAGTGCCAATGAGGGAAGATTTCCATATTACTAGCCTAGATGAAAAGCAGGATATTTTTTACTGTTATATACTGTACATACTGCCTGGGTCTTGGAGTCCACAGAAATACCCGACACTTGCACTTCTTTAATGACTTGAGCCATAGCCTCTTCTATGTGGGTGAATGTCTTTGTGTCACTAGTGTCACCACCTGAAATATAACGAAAAATGGTACATAATTCAATAACAAAGCAGAACCAAGCAGAATAAATTACAATATCTGCTGGTTATCGTATTAAAATGGTACTGTATCTAAATCAGGCAATGGACACTCCCCCCCATCCTTCAACCTATGTGTGCCCATGCCAACAGCCAAATCCATAATATAAATAATGCTTATATAATTTATTTCCTTGATCTGTCTTTCAATAAAACTGTTTGAAGTCTTAGTTATTATATTGCACTTGCCAGATTTCACTACATATGGTATATTTCTGCCTGTTACTTGGTAATGGCAATCAACTGTACAGATTTTGAGATTAATATAGAAACTACTGTAGGTAGGTGTAAAAGAAATAAAACAGTGACAGTAGAAGTTAAAATAATATTATGTCCTCCCAGTCAATGTCTTTGATTTATTTTCATGACAGCCAGCTACCAGTAAACTATTTGTATCATGCTGTTCTTGATTTATAGTACGTAACCTAACCTATCTTAAACTAAACTAGCCAAACCTAACCTAACCAAAAATCTATATACAATATACCAGTGATTGGCGTGATATTAAAAATATGCCCGGGGGGGGCAGCTGCCTTATCTCCACTGTTGTGTTAAATGTTTATCAACACAGTATAATATTTCACTTACCTGTCTTTTGCTGTAATTCCTGTCTGATGTAACTTGGTGACTGTGTCATCTCAATCAGCTGGTGGTGTTGACATCTGAGACAATGTTTATTTGTTGACATTGTAATACTACGTTATGATTGGCTTACAGTACCAAGGACATATTGTTTCCTTCATTGTGATTGGCTGAGAGCCAGTCAGCTGGGTGGCGGGATGAACAAAACACACGGAATGAAACGGGCAGCGACGCTCGCTACGAGGTTATCATCGTGAGCTACGAGGGAGGTTATGAAGCTTTGGAGATACCAACTTATGATCCTCGTAAGCCACGATCAAATATGGCGGCTACGAGATAGTAAAGGTGATCGTAGCGCCACCAACTTACGATGATTTGAAGATCCCACCCCTGGACCAGGAGTCGAGTTCTTTATCGACATGCTGCTTGGCGAATGCGAGCCGACCTTCACGGTGTGCATTTGTGAGGGTCTCCTTTGCAGGAATCCTATGGTGTATTCCAGCACCATGAAGCCGTCTCCGGATAGTGTTAACAGACACCTGCAATTCTAGTTGATCTCGATGTTCCACAGCGGTCCTTAATGGGTACTCATGAGCGGCTTGTATAATTCTGTCATCCTCCTGACGTGTCGTTACTCTTGGTCGGGGTCTCCTTGCTATAAATGAATAGTTCAGGCACAGTTATATTCTTGTTTCTTTCTTACATGATACACTAACTAAGGAGTTCCATGTCGTAAATACAAGTAGTGTGTACACATATTTATAGCTACTCTTTCATACTGGGGCCTGTTAAAAAACACTGAATAGGGCTATAAAGTTACCATTACATGCATAAACAGGAATTTTTACATTCAGTATTGTAGATTCCTGATAAGAACACCGAATATAACGTAGTAATTGAACAAGAACACGATTGAAAAATATACCGTAATAGTCTAGCTACAGCAAGTATACCATACAAACATTCAATGCAGAGTAGGACTTTAGATTTTATAACCACATATCCTCAGTACTGAACCACTTAAAACAAATGTTGATGAAATCTCTCCACCCTGAACAAATTGTTTCAGGGTGGAGAGATTTCACCGATATTTGTGTGAAGAGGTTCGGTAATAAGAATATGGGGTTATATAAATACATATACAGCAAGTATCTTTGTAGTACTTACGCAAGTCAGTAAGATCTTCACTTTCTTCCCATCGTCTAATCCACTTAGCAACTGTTGTAGGTGAAATAGCAAGATGGATGACAATAGCTCGAATACTGTGTCCACCTTCTCGGAAGCCGACAATCTGCTGCCCTCGTAGAGCAATTTGACTATCTCGCCTGTTCATGATGAAAGGAAAACCAGATATGCTCTCGTGAAAGCTGTGGGGTTCTGTCAACACCTCGGTTTATCTATGGTTGACTCTTGGTTCCCGCAAGAGATTGTATGATTAGTTCCTGCGATGATGACGTCAGTAATTACACCATCTTCCCACCTGTTACACACTAATATTGTTTCTGTGACCTTTGTCATAATCATATAGGAAAGAGTGAAGTAGAGACTGAAAAGATAACACATGTTTGTATTAACCATGAAGCAGTGTTACTTTGGGAAAGATAACCGAACGGTAAGTGTGGAATTTAATTGAGGGCAACTCGGTTGGTTATTAATTGTTTCTTTGACTTACTTACTACTATTGCCATTAAAATAGTAACGGGAAATCATACTATAAATAATATATATTATTACGGACACAAAGTAACAATAAGCGGGTTAAGTACTGTAGACACAGGCTAATCGACAGTTTATTATCAGCGTCCAACCACAGCAATTAATGAATGCCTAACAGTTCAACTGACATCAGGGAAACACACGAGCATCAGCATACTAATGTTTTGCATACTTTTTAGAAACATATAGAAACCTTACTTTTTTATGCATAATATTCTTAGTTATAAGCATGTTACTATAGGGAGATAGATTTTATGCATAAAATAGAAAAATTGACGCCTAAAAGAGAGATCACAAATCCAACACCATGTATTGTGCTTCCCAATATATGTTTTTTTTTTGTTTTTTTTTTATAATACAATTGAGATCCATTTAACCAGCCATTCATGAATGACTCGAGCAAGTTTCGAAGGATTCACTAAACCAGGCAGCTTCGTAACACAACTGGACTACCCTCCTGCTCGACCATTCGCCACCAACCTTTTGCTATATTAAATAGCTATTTGAGTTTATTTCTATATTTTATATATTATTTCTATATTTATTTCTATATATTATAAATATAAAAGGGACAAGTCAACAAAATAACATTATATTAACTGGACCAAGTTGACATTTTTCATCATCTTGCATTGAGTCTTGTGATCTGGGACATGTTGGTGAAAAGCTGGGGAAAAAAATCTATCCGTGGAAAAGTTTATATGATGAACGGCGGCAGAATTCTATAGAGTTGTACAGTCGGCGGCAAAAGTCCTGTCGCCTCATTTGCTTCACCGAGGCACGGGATGTTCATAGACTCGAGATTATTAGGTGTAGAAAACGTACAATTGCCAGCACTTCCACCTGTCACAAGGATATCTGCTTCCCCGTACATGTGGCACCAGTGTGATTGTTTACGTTGTAGTTTTATGGCATGAATGGGAGTGGCAGTAACCTCTTTATAAAGACAACTTCACCATGGCGAGAATTCCCATGTCATTGCATATACTGTATATGTTTATAGCATCAAATCATTGCATTCAATACGTATATAGCACGAAAAATATAGAAATAAACTCAAATAGCTATTTAATATAGCAAAAGGTTGGTGGCGAATGGTCGAGCAGGAGGGTAGTCCAGTTGTGTTACGAAGCTGCCTGGTTTAGTGAATCCTTCGAAACTTGCTCGAGTCATTCATGAATGGCTGGTTAAATGGATCTCAATTGTATTATCAAAAAAACAAACAAACAAACATATATTGGGAAGCACAATACATGGTGTTGGATTTGTGATCTCTCTTTTAGGCGTCAATTTTTTTATTTTATGCATAAAATCTATCTCCCTATAGTAACATGCTTATAACTAAGAATATTATGCATGAAAAAGTAAGGTTTCTATATGTTTCTAAAAGGTATGCAAAACATTAGTATGCTGATGCTCGTGTGTTTCCCTGATGTCAGTTGAACTGTTAGGCATTCATTAATTGCTGTGGTTGGACGCTGATAATAAACCGTCGATTAGCCTGTGTCTACAGTACTTAACCCGCTTATTGTTACTTTGTGTCCGTAATAATATATATTATTTATAGTATGATTTCCCGTTACTATTTTAATGGCAATAGTAGTAAGTAAGTCAAAGAAACAATTAATAACCAACCGAGTTGCCCTCAATTAAATTCCACACTTACCGTTCGGTTATCTTTCCCAACGTAACACTGCTTCATGGTTAATACAAACATGTGTTATCTTTTCAGTCTCTACTTCACTCTTTCCTATACGATTATGACAAAGGTCACAGAAACAATATTAGTGTGTAACAGGTGGGAAGATGGTGTAATTACTGACATCATCATCGCAGGAACCAATCATACAATCTCTTGCGGGAACCAAGAGTCAACCATAGATAAACCGAGGTGTTGACTAAACCCCACAGCTTTCACGAGAGCATATCTGGTTTTCCTTTCATCATGAACAGGCGAGATAGTCAAATTGCTCTACGAGGGCAGCAGATTGTCGGCCTCCGAGAAGGTGGACACAGTATTCGAGCTATTGTCAACCATCTTGCTATTTCACCTACAACAGTTGCTAAGTGGATTAGACGATGGGAAGAAAGTGAAGATCTTACTGACTTGCGTAAGTACTACAAAGATACTTGCTGTATATGTATTTATATAACCCCATATTCTTATTACCGAACCTCTTCACACAAATATCGGTGAAATCTCTCCACCCTGAAACAATTTGTTCAGGGTGGAGAGATTTCATCAACATTTGTGTTAAGTGGTTCAGTACTGAGGATATGTGGTTATAAAATCTAAAGTTCTACTCTGCATTGAATGTTTGTATGGTATACTTGCTGTAGCTAGACTATTACGGTATATTTTTCAATCGTGTTTTTGTTCAATTACTACGTTATATTCGGTGTTCTTATCAGGAATCTACAATACTGAATGTAAAAATTCCTGTTTATGCATGTAATGGTAACTTTATAGCCCTATTCAGTGTTTTTTAACAGGCCCCAGTATGAAAGAGTAGCTATAAATATGTGTACACACTACTTGTATTTACGACATGGAACTCCTTAGTTAGTGTATCATGTAAGAAAGAAACAAGAATATAACTGTGCCTGAACTATTCATTTATAGCAAGGAGACCCCGACCAAGAGTAACGACACGTCAGGAGGATGACAGAATTATACAAGCCGCTCATGAGTACCCATTAAGGACCGCTGTGGAACATCGAGATCAACTAGAATTGCAGGTGTCTGTTAACACTATCCGGAGACGGCTTCATGGTGCTGGAATACACCATAGGATTCCTGCAAAGGAGACCCTCACAAATGCACACCGTGAAGGCCGGCTCGCATTCGCCACGCAGCATGTCGATAAAGAACTCGACTTCTGGTCCAGGGTGGTATTCACTGATGAAAAAACGTTCAGATCCTCTGATCATGGACGGAAACATGTGTGGAGGATGGATAACACCAGGTATTATTTTATGTCTTCAAAGACAGCAACTCTGATAAGAAAACAAGGGGTCTAGCAAACTGAATAAATCTAGCTTTTGGAAGCACTAAATGTATTTTACTAGTCTGTCATTAACAATCTGCTGCATACTTTACAATATAGGTAATAATTCTTAGTTAAATATTAATTTTTAATAAAATATGGCATCTCCATATCTGTGAACACACACACACACACAACGTGGATCTATTAACTTGTCAAAATATAATTAATCTTATCTTCCATTAATTCCAAATTGCTGATTACCAATTTTACAGGCAAAAGACACAACCTGATTTTCTTACTGTAGTTTTACCCACCCATATAAACTAATACTTTATATATTTCTAGGTATGAGCGTCCCCACATATTTGAGGAGACGAGGAGTGGCCACGTAGTGTGCAATGTATGGGGATGGATCTCCATATATGGTGTAGGTGATGTCACGAGACTGGAGGGACGGTTTACGGCTCAGGCATACTTGAGGATACTGCAGGATTAATATCTCCCTTCCCTACAAGAAAGGAACTTCCCCTTTCCCCCTTTCCTGCTGGCCCTATCATATTTGTCAAAGATCGTTGCCCAGTTCACACGGCACGAGCAGTTCGGGAGTGGTTCGCTGGTCAAGAAAACCTACAAATGTTGGAATGGCCCAGTAAAGGTTATGATTGCAACCCGATAGAAAATATTTGGGCAAATATGGTTAATACATGGGAGGCAGAGCAAGAGAGAACAGCAGATATGTTGATGGCTCACGTTAATCGCGTGTGGGAAGGATACTGCAACAAACCACACCTTGTGAGAAGTATAGTGTCCTCTATGCCTGAGAGACTACGTGAGGTAATAGAGAAACAAGGTGGATGGACCCATTATTGAGACATTAAAAAATAAATATAAAGCACTGTTTAATCAATTTGTTTTCCTTACTGAATGTAAATGTAAAGAACTGTTTAATAAATTTGTTTTCCTTACTGAATGTATTTATCTATTTGTTTATATTTACAGTGGATTACTAAGTCACCCAAAATGATGGCGAATAATTTAATGGAGAAAAAATATAGGTTGAGGTAATAAAACATTTGTCACTAAAATGTCACTGATACTTGAACGCAAGGTTCTCATTATGGACAGTTAAATTCTACCTGTAAATCGTGTGTTATAATTCAGGAGGGACATTTACACACACATCATATTACATCCTCTGGTCTGGTTTGAGCCTATCCACAAGTGAGGGAATTGGCATCCTCTACCAAATCCTACTCGGTTTTGTCTCTTTCTGATTCATGACATTTTAATATTCCTTCTGACTACAGTAATCACATACACCCGACCTCTTTCTAAAGGCGCATCAACACAAAGAGACACTGTCTGAGCATACACCAGACAGAAGCGAGCCAGAAGCAGGTGAATAACACTGGACGGTAAAAAAACAAACAAACTCGCTTTTGTCTGTTTATACGATCGAGCACTACGGAACGAGCATATTTCTCTCTCTTCTTTGCAGTGTTACCAGATGATTCATTTCCTGGCTGTCTCCACGCTGTAAAGGCCGTATCACACGGTCGCTCTTTTCCTGCGACATCGTGTCCTGCGACACCATTTTCGACATGTCGCAGGAAACAATGGCACACGGCAAATTCTCAAGAAAGACAACAACGACGACCGACGACACCACGCGGGACTACCAAAACACTGTCACAAAAGCGAAATCCCCAAGGATGGACGCCATTAACCGAGCAATTTTAACTGTTGGAGCATGTACAATTGTTTTGGAAGAAGAAGAGGAAAGAGGTTTGGACCAGGCGGCAGGCGAAAGCAGAAACGTAAACAAACCCCGAAATCAAATCAATGTTCCAGAACATGCTCATATTTAACAGTTAAATTTGGCGTATATAATATATAAGATCTAGGAATACAATTTCTATATTCAAATAATGATACCTAACACTACTTAAATCATAATATGCCATAATAATATATTGCATACAATATTATTCTCTATAGACTTTCAACGACTTTCTCCCTGTCGCAGGAAATCCCCGACAGTTTTCGATAGTTTCCGTGGACACCTTGTCGTCCGAAATCTCCCGTTTCCCGCGACATGTCGTCGAAAATGGTGTCGCACGACACGATGTCGCAGAAAAAAGTGCTCGTGTGATACTCGCTTTATGCTCGCCACACACCTACCAAACTTGTTTACTGGAATGGGTTTTCGTAACAGTGTATGCCCGTAGAGCAGTGCTCGATCGTGTGGACGGCCTTAAATTATGCTTGTGTTGATTGGGCCTACCACACCCTGTCAAACATGTCAAAAACAAGCGAGGAGAACGGTCTTCTGGGTTTATCTTTCCAAAATCCGTATGGAGTATCGCCTTTTCGTAATACTTAAGGGTCATGGGACCCCTTCCGAACCCAGCTACACGTATTAAGATTTTCAACTTTTCATCCTTCCTTTCTGTTTCGTTCGTGCTTTGTGTCCTTCATCTCTATGATTATCTCCTTGTCCCTCTTCCTATAGGGTCTTAACAGGCCTAGGGCAGTCTTCTTAACCTTCAGAACAATTATCCCCAAAGTGGGGAGATTAAAAGTCCTGCACTGAACTAAAACAGACTGCACTTAAGGAGGTAATGTCATTTTGGAACATTGGAGCCTCTTGATTCCTCCAAACTATGCCAGGAAACTGGACCACGTTATCTAAATATAGATGGCCTGTTGTTTGGAATTGTTTGGTGGAATAAATTACTCCAAATACAATTGAGATCCATTTAATCAGCCATTCATGAATGACTCGAGCAAGTTTCGAAGGATTCACTAAACCAGGCAGCTTCGTAACACAACTGGACTACCCTCCTGCTCGACCATTCGCCACCAACCTTTTGCTATATTAAATAGCTATTTGACTTTTATTTCTATATTTTTCGTGCTATATACGTATTGAATGCAATGATTTGATGCTATAAATAAATACAGTATATGCAATGACATGGGAATTCTCGCCATGGTGAAGTTGTCTTTATAAAGAGGTTACTGCCACTCCCATTCATGCCATAAAACTACAACGTAAACAATCACACTGGTGCCACATGTACGGGGAAGCAGATATCCTTGTGACAGGTGGAAGTGCTGGCAATTGTACCTTCCTTCTCACCTATGTATTAAATTTGTTTATAGGTAACCTGGAATTACCCTGGACCACCCATCCTTATGTATTAATGGTTATAGTAGGCTACCTGGAATTACCCTCACCCAGACACTCAAACACACGAGCATCCACACACATAATACGCGATTTCTAAGTGGTGTGTAGTAAAGATTTGTCCTGCAACGCTTTCCTTCTATCATACAAATAAATCACTATCATATCGAAATATAATCAAACAACACCTTATGTCAACTCAACCCCCTTAATTATTATTATTAGGTGCTGCAAAATCAATGTGTTGTTCTTTATTTCAAAAATGTCTTTAGTTTTGCTGTGCGATGCTTAGTTTTTGCGTGCAAACATAATTATATACAGTAAATACAAACTCCACTTTGTATTATAAAATACTAGCCAACCCTAACCCGTCAAGTCTAGTCCGCACACCCACACCAGTTTCGTGGGCTTAAACCCCCCCCCCCCCCTGGCACCTCCATCTTGCTATGGAAGAGGCAGGCGTTTGCCAGTCTCCATCAAAGTAATCCATGCACACTATGGCACCAGGTCCTTGACATACTCTCTGAAGACTTCCTGGTACAGCATCATCATAATGTTGGTAGGCCAGATGCTGCTATCAACGATAAAACCTACAATCTTGCACTTTGTTCTCTTAAAGTCAAGGTGATCAAGATGGGGAGCCAACATTTTAGTTTATATGACCTACCAACCCCCGAAAGGGGCACAGAATAAATCCTTTCAAGATAGTATTTTAGAGAGGTAGAGTATGATAAGAGCATTTGGCTGTAAAGTAATATCTGAAACTCTTGAAGAACACCTGACGGATGATCAGCGAGAGGTCTACAAAGCAATTTTTAACCTGGTGCTGCACGGTAAGATCAGGGACGGCAACAAAAATTACAACAATATCTTCCTAGATGCGCCAGGAGAAACAAGGATTTTTTTTTAATTAATTAACACAATCGTAACAAAATTACACTCAACAGGCAAGATTGTTATAGCCCCTGCAGCCAGTGATATCGCCGCAACATTACTACAGGCAGGGCAAACACTGCACACCACGTTCAAATTTCCTCTTGACAGACATCTATAGAAAACAGCCATCATGCAGCATGAAGCGTTTTTTAGCTGTTGCTATGAAGCCTTAGACTACACACTGAAGGACATATACGAGTTCAAAAACCCATGGGAGGTAGGTATTCCTACAATCCTCTGTGGAGATTTCCGCCAGATCCTGCCTGCTGTTATGAATGGCACAAGGTCAAACACTGTCAATGCTAGCCTAAAGACTTCACACCTTTGGCAACTTATGACACTCAAGCATATGAGAATTAATATTAAAGCTCATTTCACCTGTTTGGTGATGAAGGAGCTGGAACTTATCTACATTACTAGAGAAAAATGGTAATGGACTAATTTATCTGGTAGGCGAAATAGACACTATCGCAGTTTCTCCTGAAATAGGAAAGGTTGTTATCACCCAGGGTTGGAGGAACTCAAATGTGAAGTGTACCCTTACTTAACGGAAAATGGTTTAAATTGCAGAACTCACAATTCTCTCGCCGCTGAACACAACTGTCACTCGTCTAAACAACTGAATATTACGAGAGTTTCCCGGCGATGAAATTATATATCAATCTATAGACAGCGCTTTAGCGAGGAAAATTCAATCAATTACCCAGTCGAACTGCTGAAATCTATCGAGTTAGCAGGAATACCACCAGATAACCTTAAGCTAATTATCGGAATGCCTACTATAAATCTCCCCAAAATGGAACCACCAAAATAATTAATGGCACTTACTGCATGGTTACTTGTCAACACGCCAATGTGATCAAGGCTACTATTTCCTGTGGACCATACAAAGAAGTTGTTCATTTACCAAGAATTCCACTGCTGGGTCTTCTCTTATTTGCAGCCTTCTGCATACCACCACGACCAGTGAGTAAAGTCTCGAGGGCCTGGTCGACCACCGTTCGAGGAAAAGAAAGAGCTTTTTCGTTATCCATATGACATTGTTATTATTATAATGACCCCAGAAGCCAAGAGCTACTACCTACCGGGCAAAAGAAGGGACCGAGCGCTGGTCGCCGTAGGCGGGGTACTTCATCCCCCACGGGGCCACTCGTTTTAAAAAGCAGCCCCAATGGTTTGAAAGTTTGCCCACGACGGTACTGAAATCCCCTTCCCCAACATCTCCCGGCCGAGACACCCAACCATCTAACATAGGACGGCCCCTAGAGGGCGGTCCCTCTGGAGGGCAGCACTGTTGGCTCATACTGGCAGCCTATTGCATGGGAACCATTTAGTCTGGTCTCTCACTGGCGACCTTTCTAGCATGGGAAGCCCTCTCTCCCTGAAATCGGGGCAGAGCAGGGGCCAAAGCCCCTTCTAGTCTAGCTCGCCAGGTCTCATGCACGCAAGCACCCCCATCACGTCAAGGCGGTTCCCGCTGGGGGGGTAACAATAGTCAATCCCCTTCTTAATAATGAAGGGGTTGACACTTGTTATGGGAGTTGTCCCAGATGCGCAAATCGTCACAAACCTAGCGATTTTAGGCCGTATTGAGGGTTGAGCCGGGTCAGGACCCCTTCCTCCAATTGGGGAAGTGGCGGGAGGGGGTTCCATCATGACTCACTAAGTGTTCATCGCGCCGGGAAAACAAGGGAAAGAAATGATACCCCAGAGAGGAAATTTAGATTCACAACAACCTCTCAAGACACTATGAAGTGGCCGTGTCTCAGGTTATCCTGACCCCAGAGCGATCAGTGGGGGGATTCACCCCGTGCATACAAGCAAAGCTGTTGTGAATCAATAGGCACAGACACCTACTGTATTGTACCTAACTAGGGATATGGAAGAAAATGACAACTAACTATCTTTATTAACAGAGTGCTAAACTTTTGCTAAACGCCACAAAACTAGTTAGAACCACCAGAAAACACGAGTGTCGCATCAAGAATGAAAGTAAATTTTTTTTGGTTAATAGATGTAACACCCCTATTTTTATATATATTGTTATTTAGAATATTTACGGGTATTAGGGTAGGCTTTTAGTATAAGATTGTAGGGAGTATAGCCAGGTCGAGATTATCAATGACGAATAGCCTAATCTCGGTGGTGCGCTTCTTCTGAAAATGTTAATATGATGAAAAGTACAAATGATAATTATAGTTAGATGTTATGTGAGAACAATAGAAATTATTATTATAGTTACGTAAATAAGTGAAATGGAGGAATAATTGAACTTAGGTAGATTGATAGGGATAGAAAAATACGGGTTGATTAAGTGAATGAAGGGTATTAATGGGATACAGGGAATAACCTGCAATTATAATTATAATGTATAATAACGAACCTAACACTCCTATGATGGTACCTGCATTTTAACTGTAACTTACTTAGAGAAATTATTTTAGTAGGATGGTCTACTAGGGTTTTTACCCAGGGAAGAAGACAATGTATTTGAGTACAGGAATATGTTTAAATTGTGGTATGTAACTAAATATACACCAGTAAGTGTGAACTGATGAAAATGCTAGGACATGAAATACGAGGCACTACTTTGTTTAACAAGTGGAGGTGGAAGGAGAAGTGAAGAGGGAGTAGCCTTCAGTATTTCCTTCTCATTCTGTTTCTGGCTTTGGTGATAACAGGTAAGAGCTCAAACTAGCTCTCGTTATATATATATATATATTGTATTGTGAATATTGTGAGTAGTGAATCAGTTAGTCCAGTGATTGAATTTAAATAACTGAAGAATATTGTGTGTTCACGTAAGGACATAGTAACTAAGGTATATTTGCTCTCATTCTGTTTCTGGCTTTGGTGACAACAGCTGGGTGAAGAAGCCTTATTGATTTGGTAACATTCCCTTGAGCAACTTGACACACATGTGGTGAATAATACTAATAATAATTGCTGGCAATTCACAATTCAAATAATATGATTTCAATTAACAATTACAAATGGCATGCAATTCACAATTCGAATAATATGATTTCAATAAACAATTACAAATGGCAATTCACAATTCGAAAAATATTATTAGGATATTGATGTTAGGATGTATTAGGATATTGATGTTACGATGTAGGATATTGATGTTTAGGATGTAATTTTTTTGAAATATTGTGGTCATTGTTTTTGGTATGTGGATTTAAGAGTGTTTAGATCTGTCAAATAGCGAGACACGGACGTCTTCCTGTCCTAGGTGACAGAACGGGAAGTAGGAAATATTGACAAGAGAGGGGGAAATATTACTGTATTCTTATTATATAAATGATTAGTTGAGTATTTCAGTCACCGATATAACAAATAGAAAGTGTTCCTATATAGATATTGGTTCTCAATTCACAACACTGATCGAACCCCCGTTAAAATCTTAGTCTAGGTTGCTTACTCACGAGCCTAAATAAGCTAACGCTACGCTACCCTTCCAGTGTGTGTTCACTTGGTTCCTCTGATCGACTTTGGTCTGGTGGTGGCAGAGTTTACCCAGTACTGGAGAGGATCTGGACTTGTCCTTTGTATGATTTATTTTTGGTATTCGCAAGGCAAGTCCTGTTCCTCATCCGTCTCTTGTTTTCCAGACCAGGTTGATCCAGCTATATAGGATAGAGTAGTAGCATACACTGGTGGCTTTTTGTTTTGTTAAAGGCAGTGGGTTTTTGTTTTCCTCTCAGAGTAAAGTAAAATAGTAATATTAAATTAAGGGGACAAAAATCTCGCTTTTACATAGAAATTACCCTTGATGGGGGTATTAGGCTTGCAACTCCAGCATCCATAACCTTGCGACCCCAGGATGACATAAATGTAAACAAATATGCCAACCCAGTATAGTCAATTCTCATTTTACACTGGCATTATGTATGTGAAATTGTGTGTGTGTAATGAATGTATGTACTGTAAATACTTATCGTACACTATATCACACACCCTATATACAAGTGTACTGTACCATGAGGATTTTCTGTACACAGTTTCATTACACACACTACATTACACACCCAATATACAAGTGTAAAATGAGAATTGATTGTAGTTCGCTCCAGTCATAGATGGTGGCTCATGTGAACAATGAAGGACACATCAGTATGCGAGGATTGCCTCAGGATAAGCACCTCCTCGCATACGTCATTTGTAATCCTTCATCATTATGCTAATTCAAAGGAAAAAAATACAAAAATTTACATTTTATAGCAATCTAATTTCATATATAAAAATAGATGTATATAAAAGATAAATCTGATATACACAAATAAATATATATATAAAATACATTTAACGTTATTCCTGATAGTTATAGTCCATTGTACATAAATATAATTATGAAGAGAAGGGAGAAGACCAAAGAGAACTTCATCGTGCTTTATTTAGAATGTTTCGAATATTTAAGATTTAATTTTACTTGTTATTTGTTGTTGGATATTCTATGCCCCGCTCCACCAGCAGATGGTGCTCCGCAGGGCCTCTCTCAATATTACTAAACACTATAATCACTTGTAATACTCATATCATCCGTGTTGTAACACTCAGCGAACAGATGTGTTTTCAGTCTTTTCTTAAAAATCGTGCAATTTTCACTGTTCCGGACATCTAATGGCAATCCATTAAAGAGCCTTGGTGCACACCTTTCAAACGCTCTGAAACCCATTGTCAGATTACTCCTTGGCTCATTTAACCTGTATTGATCATCACTATGCCTCAGTCCCATTGAGGTATTTACTTGAAAACCTCTTAAAAGATTCATCAAGTACTCCGGTTTTCCAAATTTTAATGCTCGGAATGTTAGAAGACATATCTTGTAAACAATCCTCGCCTTTATTGGTAACCAATGTAAGTCAATGAGTGCTGGGGTTATCCTCTCACGAGATGGAAGACCTTTAATTAATCTTGCTGCTCTGTTCATTACGTTTTGCAATTTTCTTAACCGATAGTCTGGCAAACCATAATATAGGGAATTGCAGTAATCTAGTCTGCTTATGACATAGTTATGAAGAAGCATCTTCACGGTATCCTGATCTAAATATTTTCTAACAAAAGCAATGTTCCTCAAATGGTAACCAGAAACTTTCACCACTTGATTAATTTGAGCTTCGAAAGAGAGATTTTCGTCTAGCAGCACTCCTAAGTCTTTCATTTTACATCCAGCGTACTACCATGCACTCGTAAGCTTGAGATGTCCAATCTTCTAAGATTGGTCTTTTTTCCAACGACCAAACACTCAGTTTTACTTGGATTTAAGTTGAGTTGTTTCAAATTCATCCAATCCTTAATATCGGACATAATAACACTCAAATTCACCTCTGCATCCACCACATTATTTATAGATATATAAAACTGTGTATCATCAGCAAATAGTTTGAAGTTGGCACCATGTTTCTCTAGTATATGTGATAGTTTGATAGTGTAGATACAGAAGAGAATAGGACCCAATACACTCCCCTGAGGGACTCCTCTTCGCAGGGGTTTATTTCTTGAAAAGGATTTCCGAACCTGTACACAATATGTTCTATCTTTTAAATAACTTTGCAAATAGACCAGTGCATTCCCCTCAACACCTATAGACTTTAAATCATCTAGAAGTATACTATGCATTACTGTGTCAAATGCAGCACTCAAGTCAAGCATAATAAGAACACTACACTTTCCTTCATCCATTAACACAATTAGGTAATTTACATAGTGCATAGTACATAGTGCAGTCTCAGTTGAGTATAGCTGCCTATATGCAGACTGACTATCAGGTATAGCCTTCACCTTATTCAAGTGATGCCATAACTGATCTAAAATCACATTTTCAATCACTTTCGATAAGAAGGTCAGATTTGATACTGGTCTATACGAACTTAGACTCTGAGTATCAAGGTTACCTTTTACAATAGGCTTGATAATAGCCAATTTCTCACTCTCCGGAAAAACATTGTTATCAAAACTTAGGTTGATAATTTGCAGTAACACATTAAAAATGTCGTCTACATTTTTACTCATTATAACATCTGATACAGGTAACGGATCATTATCGCAATGATTTAATTTCACTCTTTGTACAATTTCTTTCATCTTGGCCATACCGATGTTTTGACAGCTAAGTAATTTGCTCTCAGACATTTGAGTATGTCTATGCATCACATTCAAACCACTTCCTATAGTTGCTATTTTATTGTCAAAAGATTCTAAGAATTTGTTTGCAAGTTCTTCATCAGCAGGATATCCTTCAGGCAACCTTGGCTTCTTTTTATTACCAGTTAAATTATTGAGTATGAGATATAGTTTATTCATATCTGACCTGGCCTCCTTGACTTTACTAGAGTAATATTGCCTCTTTCTCCGTACTATGAGTCTGTTTTCTTCTCTCTTTGTGTGTTGATAATCTCTTCTAGCAATATCAGTGCGTTGTCTACGCCAAGCTCTTTCTTTTTTTTTCTTCTTCTTTGCCTTAGCTCGTGATATCTCACCATTAAACCATGGTGCATGATCTTTCTCAATTATTTCCTTTTTAATTACAGGACACATTGCCTCATATTCCTCTTTAAAAACACGATTATACAAAATCGATACACATCGCACACACTTTCCCGCCTCCGTCATATCATGTTCACAGCTATTTTGCATCTCTGTTTCCAACCTTCGTATCGCACTGTCAATAAGGTTTACAGTCTATCCGCCCCAGTCACGTTGCGCCCCAAGTCCATTCGCCCCAGAAGTTGGGGCGAATCTACTTCATCAGTAGTTGATGTGCCCCAACTGCTCAATATTGAGTTGTTGCGCCCCAACTCCCTTTTTCAAAGTTTGAAAACTTTTAGTCATCATGATAAACGAACTCGCAATTAAAAACAGAATATTACACATTGGATGTAATAATAAATAGTTTAATATTTATATAAAAAAAAATCTGTATTGCATATATACTCGTCATGAAAACCTCTTTATTGCATACTCGACATATTGAGTTCTTGTGCCCCAAATCCTTTTTTAAAGGAACTCAATTTAGGAGATAAAATTATTAGACACATAGCATGTAGTAATAATAGTTTTAATATAAAAAAACGTATTTATTGCATATTCATACGTCACGAAAACCTCTTTATTGCATCAAATACAGTATTTTAAACATAAAAGGAGACAAAACAGGATGGAAAAACTAGTATGGTACAAAATAGGAACATTCGACAAGTAGTTACATTGGCGACAGATCTCTATTAGTGTACCTATCCCAGCAATTTATACAAACAGGCCTGGAGTGTACTATAGGATTTTCTCTGGATGCGCTTGATTTTCCTGTCAGACACTAACTTAAGTGTACACAACTTAAGTGTAAGACACTAACTTAAATGTACGCAATAAGAGTAATTAAGTTAGGGGTAAGGGCTGTGCTTGAAATTAGCTCGTCAAATGTTGTATTGATATCCTCACATGGCAGGTATGGGAGTGCAAGCAACTTTCTTATAAACTTGTGTGTACCACAGTCTTGGCGATAATCAACTTCCAAGCCATGGGCCTGCACTTGTCGCCACACTGCCTGGGCCCAGTGAAATCCGCAGCCGTGGATGGTCACTGTGGGATACACCTTTGGTATGGCTCGCCATATCGCATGCTCATAACTGACAGTGACATGCTCCACATCAACAGTATCGGCTAAATCCGTTCACCCAATGATCCGAACTGAATTGGGTTAACCTATAGTATATAGTATTTGTATGAGAGACAATATTTGTACTCCAAAGTAACCTCATTTGGCTGGTTCATCCAATGTATGCGAGTTGGGGCGCAACGACTTGGTATTGGGGCGCATCAACTTCCCCACGAGTAGATGTGCCCCAACTTATGGGGCGAATGGACTTGGAGCGCATCGTCACGGAGGCGGATGAACCTGCTACCGTCAATAAGTGTCTCGGGATCGAAATATTTTTTAACTCTGAAACTGATCCATCTTCTTTGCGCCCTCTCTTTCTCAAACGGAAGCTGGCATCACTGGCACTTTGTTTTGTTGGGTAACACTACAAATAATTTCCCGCGCTTTTTGTTGTTGTTGACTACCTTCAGTGTTGCCAGGTGCAGCGGGAATTTGTATGTTTCAGGGAAATTTGAAGTCCACACAGGGAAATTATATAATGACTGTTCAAGAGTAAACAGAGAAAGTTATTGCGGTAATAGTAAATAGAGAATTATTAAGGCAAAAGGGGAAATTCTGATGTTGGAGTTAGGGAAATTTCGTTAAGTTATCCTGGCAATATTGCCTTGCTTGAGTGATGCCAATTTGACGGATTTTCAGCTAGATCTAGCGGATTTGGAAATTATGTAGCGGAAAAAATATTGAAATTTACAAGAGTCACTATAGGTGATTTTAGAGGCCAATCTAGAGGAAAATTTTAAGAGCTTGAGTGCATTTTGTGAGGGCGTAATATTTCTATGTGTTTGTGTGCTTCTGGTTGCACCGTTCAGTGCCATGTGTACTCATCCCATCTCACATAAGTATTTTTTGCCTAAACTCCATTTTAATTTTTCTCTGTATTCGCTAGTACTACTTCTCCCCACCCACTAACCTCCAAACAACACCCACACCTTACTTTAACCGTCCTTTCCTCTTTTGCCCACTCCCCTTTATCCCTACAGACCTGATCTAACCCGACTAAGCCTCTAATCTTGCCCTCACCTCACCTGCTCCCACCTCACCTCAATTAACCCTGCCTACACGTCTTTTAGTGCAAGGATGAGAGACAGTAAGGATAGTTCACTGAGCACTTGTTTTACCCACAATGCACGGCGCCATACAGCCGTGACGTCACTGGAGACCCAAACACAGACGCACAGGGGAGTTTTGCCTTGGCTTTGCTTGTATCTCAGTGACTCCAGCTTTTTTCTCTATAAGAACAATGACAAGGTGTGCTGTTTACGGGTGCAATAGCAATAACAGGAGCAAGAAACAAGAAAATTGCCATTTTTATCGATTTCCAAGGACAAAATCAGTGTTAAAACAGTGGAATAATTCGTGCTATCGGGCAGATAAACTAAACCCAGAGACTGCCAGAGTGTGCTCCTGTCATTTTAAGTCAGCAGATTACAAACAGAATTACAGCATCAAGAGGAAGCTCCTGAACAAGTCTCCACAGGCAACGAGATCACTGAAGGCTGATGCTGTTGCTTCGCTGTTTCTCCCAAAACAGGAGGAGGATTCAGGTAGGCAATATGGACTCTTATCTGTTACTGCCAATACTTTCGGTATAATACTTATTGTGCAAAACTTACTAAATATCATCTTTCATTTGCAATTAGTAGGAGCTGACAAATATTTCTTGATGGTGCTTGTTAACAGGTTAAAATAAGTCTTGTGCATAGATATGGGCTGCCCCTAATCTTTATTGAAAGTAAGGTTTATATGAGCCATACAATTGAAATGTGACAAGACAGCCAACCAGGTAAGATAGGCCAATTTTATGAAAGTTTTATAAGTTATTTGGTTTTATTGTACATTGTGTAGGGTTGGTTTATACTAACGTTAGGTGGCAGGTAGATTGGGACCATTTCTTAATATTTTCAGTTTTTATGAATGACTAGTTTGGTAGGGAGGTGGGAAACATATCCATACCAAAAGAGCAGAAAGGTTTTCCATCTTGATCATACAAATAAATTGCACCACCAGATTGTCTGATTTAATTATTTTCCTTTTTGCAGAAAGTGCAAAACACCGTGGGTGCAGAGCTGAGGAAAAACAGAGGCGCCAGCTTTTGCAAGATTTGCTCAGTGTTTCTGGTAGGAAGAATTTTATGACTTTTTAAAATTGATTTTTATTAAAATTTTTCCTGTCTTGCTGAAATATAACATCTCAATCAGTGAGTTACATATGGTATATAGGGTATATTATATATTCCTTTAGTTGAAAATATATATACAGTACAGTGAATATTTTCTGTATTCTCTGCAAGACAAGTTCTCTTTCACTCAACAGACATCAGTGAGTTACATATGGTATGTAGGGTATAATTATTATATATTCCTTTAGTTGAAAATATAGGTAAATTTACTGTTTCGGACAGAATAGGATTCTTTGGACAATGATATAGTTTACTAGTGCTTTTTTATGTGTTTTCAACGATTTTGATATTCGTTTCCGTCGCATTTTTTTTTTTTTTTTTTTTTAGCCAAACCAAACCTGACCTAACCTAATCTGGACCGCGGCACACTACCGGGACCTAACCGGGGCAGACTACAGGGACCTAACCAGGGCAGGCTACCAGGATCTAATCAGGGCAGATTACTGGGAAAATAGAAATAGCCGCAATGGATGGATGTAGAGCACAGTTTACACTTGAAATCTAATCCCGGTAAGGTCCCGGTAGTCTGCCCTGGTTAGGTCCCGGTAGTCTGCCCCAGTTAGGTCCTGGAAGTGTGCCGCGGTCCAGATTAGGTTTGGCTAAATAAAAAAATAAAAAATTGCGACGGAAATGAATTTAAAAATTGTTGAAAACACATAAAAAAACACTAGTAAAATATATTATTGTCCAAAGAATCCTATTCTGTCCAAAACAGTAAATTTACCAAAATGGATATACAGTACAGTGAATGTTTTCTGTATTCTATTCAAGACAAGTTCTCTTTCACTCAACAGACACATCATAAGAAGATTCAGCCCCTATTGAAACTGCGGTTGCTGGAGGAACTCAAGAACATGAACTTTATTGTTCCGGTAAGAGAAATGCTGATTCATTATTATCTTTCTTCATTTATAATTCTACTCTAATTGTTTCATATTTTTAATTTACTAGTTATCAATGAGTTACATATGGTATATAGGGTCTATTACATATATTCCTTTAGTTGAAAATATATATACAGTACAATGAATATTTTCTGTATCCTATTCAAGACAAGTTCTCTTTCACTCAACAGACACATCATAAGAAGATTCAGCCCCTATTGAAACTGCGGTTGCTGGAGGAACTCAACAACATGAACTTTATTGTTCCGGTAAGAGAAATGCTGATTCATTATTATCTTTCTTCATTTATAAATTCTACTCTAATAGTGTCATATTTTTAATTTACTAGTTATTTGAATTGCATTTAATCTAACTCTAGAATCATGAATTATACTGATCTGTCATAAATTATATGTATAATTATTTATATACATATATTTATCTATGATATTTCTGGATGGAGTATTTTACATTGCCCAGATTGCGGCATTGTCACTTCGGATTCCTCCGAGCAAGCCTTCATGCTGACTTCCTTCCCAACTCACCACCTTCGCCAAGATGTTTTGAAACCTTAGAAACCTTTGCTTAAGATATTGGGAAAGGTGGCTCAGGGGTTTTAGTTTTATGGCATAACAACTCTAGCATGTACAGTTGGCCTGATGAATTCTTATACACCACTGTGACATCAAGGGTTTGTAACAACTAGAAAATGTAGTTAATTTCCTAACACCAAGCTTATCTAGTAATGTTATTTGGTTGATACTTAAATCAGTCAACAACATTAGAGAAAATTATCAAGGGTAGTACAATATTTGGGAGCACTTACACAAGTACATTGGGGTGTAGAATAGGTTGATCTTGTCCTACAAACTTGTTAGAAATTCTAAAGTACAGTACAGTACTGTAGACAGTAGTGATAGACTAAGGACTAGTCACTGAGAAATAAGTTTTAAGACTTGGAGTAGTACTGTATGTATTTGCCATAATGCCCATCCCACCTCAATGTATTACATTTCACCTTCCCAACCATCTCACACACAATCCCAATTGCCTTCTTACTCATGCTGCAGTCCCAATTGCCTTCTTACTCATGCTACACCTCTCATTACTTTCTCCATCCCACCTGGTATTGGGAAGGGAAAGTTAACATTATAGTAGTGTATATTATACAGTATACTGTACTGTATTTGTCAAGAAATAGTCACTAAGGATAGCTTTACAGGATGCTTTTTCTCTCGGCCTTTGTGTTAAGTAACCTTTTACTTTACAGAATTGGCACCTGACTCTTATGAAGCTCCTACCCAAACCTCTGCTGTTGGAGAGACTCTATTAACACCAAGAGTTAGAAACAACTAAAGAAGGTAGCTCTGCTTCATCAGGTGGACATAATCTGGCAGTTTGTTGGTCCTGTTGTGGTTTCCTACATTCTGGGAATAATAATGTGTATGCCCTACAACAGCAGCTGTCTGAGGTGTCTCTAAAATTGGAGGAAGTAACAAAAATTAAAAGACAGTTAGAACTAAATTTAGAGGAATTACGAGCAAAGGAAGGAAGTTTAGAACAAAGATTAATGGAGCTTGTTGGAGAAAATGGTGACATCAAAAAGAAATTGTTAAAACAATCCTTAGACAATGATATTCTGCTTAAGGAAAATACAGAGTACAAAAATTTGGTATCAGAGTACAACCTTGAAAAAGCAAAACAAACTTATGCCAATAAACCTATTATCCCACCATCTATGACTATATGTATCCTCACGGCCTTGTTATGCTTCTGTTTTGTTCTATGTGCTAGTTCCCCCTTTATTAGTCTGTTTCCTTATACCATCTGTGTAGTAACTGTCTTCTGAGGCCTGGTACTGTACTAGTTTAAGTATTGTTGGATTATGGTACTAAATCATATTCCAGTTGTATGAACACTTTATGTGCTTGAATTTTTAAAAACTTCAGAGTTATCATTGCAAGGGAAGAATAGTTAGATGCAAATGAGCATGAGAGGGTAAGATGCAGCATATAAATAATTTCTGTAGCACTCAGTACATGGTTGAATGTCATACTTGATAATCATAGTTCCTGGCTTGTACAACAGCTTTAAAATGTACAGTTTATTATAGTAGCTGTATTTTTGTAGGAAGAACTGTTCCATGCTGACTTTTTACACTATGGGTGAGAGGTTACAGACTTTTGATTCATTCAGATTTGCTCACTTTTTTTCACTCGCCTCTGTATTTAATACTGTACTTTAGATTTCAAGGAAATAAATTACTCGTGTCTACTTTTATGTTCTTACCTATTTGTATTTCTGTACATCTTTGTTTCCTCTTCTTTTAATTAATTTCTTACTGTGACTTCTAATTGTAGGTATTCCCTGTTGACACAAGTTTTCTATATCCTTACTATTCCATACTACTGCAGCATATTCCAAGGTAGGCCTTATAAAGGATGTAATTCTTTTCTTGATAATTTCTTCATCTATTTAAGTGAAGGCCACTCTCAAGTTTGCTAACAATGTATACATGTTTCTCACTTTTTCATTTATATGATCATCTGGTGTCAATTTCTTATTTATCGTTACCCCTAAATCTCTTTCTTTCTCTGCTTTATTTAATATTTTATGTCCAAGCTTGTATTGCCAATTTGGTCTTCTCTCACTTCTACCAAATTTAATAATAATGTGTTTAATATCTTCAGTTTCCAGAACTAAAGTAGTTAAAGGAAGTACATTATTATGCCAAGATAACTCAAACACAAAAATGTATTCCACACTGGCAAAGTAAATAGTAATTAAGAGTAAACAGAAAAAATTAACAAACTTCTCGGAATAGCAAAATGACTGCACAGACTACTGGATATACAAAACTACAGAAGGGCCTGTAAAGAAACGTTCTTTTTCTTGCAAGTAATGAAAGGTCACATTTGAAAGTAAATCATGTACAAAAAGAAGCGAAATTGTGGGTGAAGTTAGAGTTAATGTTAGGAGAAATATGGGTGAGAGACATGATATGCATGTAATACAACATAAAGAAATATTAACGAATCTCTAGGAATTTCAGTCAATAATCCCAATTTCCTATGTTTGTGACTCATCTATATTTAATCATAATAAATTAATATCACGGGGTTTTGCTAGCTAGAATCGGCGTGAGCGAGCCTCTATCAGCTTGTAAATACAGTGCTATAGCCTTCAATATAGCATACACTAGTCTACTATTCATGAAAACTATATCCACAACTATCAATTAACTCTTTTAGAGAACACTACACACGTATGATGTATAAATCGTGTATTAAAACCGAGAATAAGGAGAGATTATTTAAGTTTGAACGAGATTCCTGCATGCGAGGGTCTCCAGCAGGGTCTCCAGTGAGCGTCATCACTTTGACGTCACGGAGCGCGTGACGTCACGGCTGAATTGATGACGTTTCACTGAACTATCCTTACTGTCTCTCATCCTTGATCCAGTCCACCTACCACCAATACAACTTGCCAGAATACAACACTACCACCTACTCTTCAACTCCACAAGAACCAGTACCTTCCACATAATTTGCTTCCAATTAAGGTAAATTGGTGTATGAAACAAGGGGTCTGATTTGGTCTTCCTAATTCTATAACAAATTGATGTTCTGGTTAAGGCCGAAGGATGCAAATGGTTAGGTCCCGAAGGATGCCATGATTAGGTCCCGAAGAATGGAAAGGTTAGGTGCCAAAGTATGGCAAGGTTAGGTGCCGAAGTATGGCAAGGTTAGGTGCAAAAGTATGGCAAGGTTAGGTGCCGAAGTATGGCAAGGTTAGGTCCCGAAGGATGCCCCCTTCTAGGTTAGGTTAGGTCAGGTCTTTTTAATTCTGTAATATCTCGATGCTATGGTTAAGACCGAAGGATGCCCGATGCAGGTTGGGTCAGAAAAAAGTTGGCTCGGGTTTTTAATTTTTCAATATTTATGCTCATTGAAAACTGGAAAGCCCGAGCCAAGTTTGGCAAAACTTGGCTCGGGTTTTCCAGTTTTCCAGATATATGCTTGTTGAAAATTGGAAAACCCGAGCCAACTTTTGCCGAAACTTGGCTCGGGTTTTCCACTTTTTGACATTTATGGCATGTCGTGAGTGCAATCTAGAAAGGCAAATATACTATATTATGAGTTTTCCCCCTACCCAAAACCTCCAATTTCCCAGGCTCTCCCCCAAGATTGTTGGATGGGAGAGAGGGGGCTATCTCCAAAACGAAGCATTACCTAAAGAAACGAAGGTCAACATCATTCAAATCACACTAAAACCTTCTAGGAATTATATATTTTTCCTATGAAATCCTGTTGTGGCAACTTGTAAAAATTTACCAAAGTTGTACATAATATTGTTACGGTTCTGTGAACCTATCTCGTGAAACACCAAGATCGACACACACACACACAACTGGACTTTCCCTCGTTTAATCTATTCCTCCAATCAACATTTGCCAAAGCGATTCCCCTCTTCACCCCTCCAAGATTTCGGACGGTATAAAAAGGGATTCAGCCGGCAGAAAAGTCAGCACATCCTACAGCGAGCTTGACTCTCACACACACACTCCTGCCAAGACTCCCTGCCAGCCCTTGAGTATTTCTACTATTTTCCTCTTTGTTCCCCTTATATTCTGTGTTCATTACCGTTCCTCCACATATAGGTTACTAAGGTGCATTTAGGGTATAATATTATGTTTAGGATATAATTTTCTGTATAGGTTAAATGTGAATCTCGTGGTAACATTATTATGTTGTCCAATGTCTGTAACTTCTGTATATAGTTTGCTTTTATATATAATTAAACTGTTATTCAGCCCTTCATTTACAAGTATAAATCCGAACCTACTCTTAAGTTTTATCACGTGGAAGTCATCTGGGCTCTAAGACTTAATCATATCTAGACCTAAGCGTGATAAGTGGCGACCTCGCCAGGATATTCCAGGGTAATTTTGTTATATAATATCTAGTGTAAGTTAAATTCCTACCACAACTTTAGCTATTTACATGTATTTATTTTTGTTCATAGGAATTATTTCTTGTGCTGGTTGTTTCCTCTTTTCTATATTTTATTGGAGTGTCATATGGTCCTATAGGCATAGGCAGTCATACTATAGGTCTATCATAATTATAGTTTTGTATCTAACCGGATCCCTGAATCATGCCGTACGATTAAAATTATTAATTTCCTCTTATGTGCTCATCTCATTCAAGCATTTATCTCGGGATTATCTTTTATTAGTGAGACCTTTTCAAGTATCTATTTCTTTTTCAAGAATCAGGAACTTTACTCTCCTCAAGTCTCTTTTATCAATCTTATTCTTCTTCAAGTGATCAAGCTCAGAAAAGTTTAGAGTAAGTTCATAAATTCTCCTGTCTTGCTATAATCCTGAATAACTCGCTCATATAAGTGTTCCTCAGTAACCCTGATTCACTTATCACTGCCTCTAATTTATTCCTTTTGATGTTCAATGATAATTTATTTTGCCATAATAGTTAACCTCTAACTTGTGTGATTTTGTGTTAGTTTCACTCGTGGTGTTATACATTACTTTATTTATCATGGCTACCCTTCCTTTTGATGTAGAGAAATTTCAACGTAATCCACGATATGAAGACCTTTCCGACCTATTAAAATCTGATTGAAAAAACCTTGCCAAGGCATATGATATTCCTTTTTCTGCTTAAATGACTAAGGAAGTACTGAAGAATGTAGTAGTGGAACAGTTGGTAGAGGGAGACATACTCCCCGGTGTTGCAATTGAGGTGTTGATTCCTATGAGTCATGGCGTTCATAATCCTGACTCTCCCAAGACGCGATCTAGAGTAGCTCAACCTTTACCTGAGGGTACTAGACATAGTGTGTTAACTGAAGCAGATCCATTAGCTCTTGGAAGATTAAAATTTGAATTCGAACTAAAAATGAAAGAAATGGAACTTGCACACGACAAGGAAATTAGACTTAAAGAAATTGAAATTGAGGAGTTAAAAGTAAGAGAAGATATAGAACTTAGAATGAAGGACAGACTAACTAAATTCAATGCTGCAGAAGCTACTTCCCTATTACCCCCTTTTGAAGAAAGAGATGTAGATGGATATTTTCGTACTTTTGAAAGCCTAGCCAGGAAAAAGGAGTGGCCAAATGATCAGTGGTTAATAATCTTGTTTCCTAAACTAACTGGATGAGCTCAGATGGTGTTCAACAGTTTGGAGCAATTTGATGATTATGAAGCTGTGAAAAACAATATTTTAAGAGCTTATGAGATAACCCCAGAAGCATATAGGCAGAAATTTAGGTCCCTAACTAAACCTTCCAGTCAAACATTTGTTGAGTTTGCATCAGAGAAACTTAGGTTGTTTAAAAAGTGGTTATACTCTACTGAAACTACTACCTTTGATTAATATAGTTGTGTTAGAAGAGGTAAAAAATAAAATGTCCATCAGTATATTAAAACATGTGGAAGAGCGAGGGGAAATAAAGTTGGAACGCTCAGCTGAGGTAGCTGACGCATATTCATTGCTGGTGCGGAGCTTGGGAAGAGTGGAGACTCAGGCTCGCTCTACTAGGCCCTCCTCCGATACTCCCCTTGTGACTGGGAATGAGAAGTCTCGAGGTCATACCAGTGTATCCTATGGTCCTCCACTAATTACGTGTAACTATTGTAAAAAGCCAGGGCACACCATTCAACAATGTAGACACCCTAGTTGTAAACACTCTAACACTTCTCAAGATAATACCACTAGACACAAACCTCACGTTTCTACCATTACACCAAACAAACCTGTTGCAACTTCAAACTCTACTCCCTTACTTCCCAACATTTTTCAGCCATTCATGTATCAGGGAAAAATCTCATTGACTAAATCAAGTGACACTCACCCTATTACCATACTAAGGGATACCGCAGCAGCTCAGACCATTCTTTTTAAAGACTCTTTACCTGAATACAGTACTGCTCTAACTGGAGAAAAGGTGATTGTGTGTGACCTTACAACTGAATCTTCTTATCCTTTAGCAACCATATATAATGAATGTCCCGTATTATCTGGCACCTTCCAAGTTGCTCTGAGAGACTCCCCTTTGCCTGTTCAAGGAGTGTATATGTTGCTCGGGAATGATTTAGCAGGAGAACTAGTCGTCCCTAACCTTAAAATCCTTGACTCTCCCCTGCCTGATAGCTCCCTAGAAGAATCTTCTTCCTTGTACCCTTGTTGTGCAGTAACTCGATCTCAAAGTAAAACGAAACAAATTTCCTCCACTCCATCCCACAATCTAAAAGTTTCTTTAGAATGCCTTAATAAACAATCCTTCACACGTGAAGAGTTAATCAAAGCTCAACAGATTGATCCCACTTTCAATAACATCAGACCAGCTGCTCTTGAGGATAAGAATGGGGGAAGGCGTGGCTGAGTGGATAGAGTGACGGACTGCGAATGGCAAGGGCCCTGGTTCGAGTCCACGAGAAAACGTCTGGGATTTTTTCGAGGTGATCTGATGGGTCCAGCTGTTCGTCAACTATACCCTAGCTACTCCGACACGTCAAGAAAATACCCCCTACATCGTCGTCAACTCACAACATAGAAGATGCCAGACCATATTCCAAGATGCTGTGAGTGACGGTGTAGCTGCTCTCCCCTGATAGTGACGTGTATAAATAAGGTTTCGTCATCTAGTGGGACAGAAGAGAAGCTACGGTACCAACATCACCACGAAGCCCCACTGTCTCATCTAGTGCGACACCCAATAATCTCGGGGCCTCGCAAGAGTCACGGGCTACTGACAGCCTACAGTCCTGAGGTTGAGGTATAGGAAAAAAAAAAAAAGTTGCCTTGCTTTTACTATCGGGAGGATATCTTAATGAGAGCATACAGACCCCCGGAGTTGAAACCCCTTGATACCTGGTCAGAATACCACCAAATTGTAGTGCCACAGTCAGTTCGGACTTCATTGGTACAATTGGCTCATGATGGACTTGCTGGTCACTTAGGAATACTAAAAACTTACAGAAAATTGCTAACCATTTCTATTGGCCAGGAATGAAAACAGATGTGAAGTCATACATAAAACACTGTCATACATGTCAAACAGTTGGAAAAGCTAATGAAACCATTCCACCAGCCCCATTAAATCCTATCCTCTGAACCTCTGAGCCGTTTGAAAAGATAGTGTTGGATTGTGTGGGTCCTCTACCCAAAACTAAAAAAAGTAACCAGTATTTTGTAACAGTAATGGATGTTACTACTCGGTATCCAGAGGCTTTTCCTCTCAAGAATATTACATCTAAATCTATTCTTAAACCTATCCTTCATTTCTTTACCTCAGTTGGCATCCCCAAAATAATACAAACAGATCAAGGTAGTAATATTACCAGCACTATATGTCAAGAGGTGACGAAGGAACTAGGAGTGACCCATGTGACCTCGACTGCTTACCATCCTCAGTCACAAGGATGCTTGGAACGATTCCATCAAACTTTAAAATCAGTACTTCGTAAGTTCTGTTCAGAGTATGAACTGGAATGGGATGAACAGTTGGATTTCTTGCTTTTTGTTTTAAGAGAATGTCCTCAAGAATCACTTGGTTATTCCCCCTTCGAGCTTTTGTACGGCAGACAAATTAGAGGCCCCTTGAAAGTAATTAAAGATCAGTGGTTTGACTCTGCCCCTTGTTCAATTTCTGTGGAGACATATATTGAGAACTTAAGATCTAAATTATCTAATGCCGGAACCTTTGCTGCTAAACACCTTCTCAAGGCTCAAAACAAAATGGTTTAACAACAAACTAAAGCTGTTCATCGCTCTTTCAAACCAGGAGACAAAGTTCTGTTGTTCCTTCCCATACCAGGATCACCTCTCAAGTCAAAATACATAGGTCCTTACAAAGTAGAAAGAAAATTGGGTAAGGTGAACTATGTAATAACCACACCTGACAGGAAGAAGGATACTCAGATGGTCCATGTAAATCTTATAAAACCATATTTTTCCAGGTTGTTGGAGGAGGAGGACCAGAAAATAGTGGCTGTCCTTAGTGTAGAGAGACGGGAGGCTGAACAAGAGACAGATTTGAATTATGATGACCTGCCATCTATTTCAACAAACCCTGTAAATTCTCAATGGATGACTAAGATGGATGAATATTTATCCACCTTAACTACTTCTCAATATGAAGATATTTCTTCCCTACTATCAGAATTTCCTAAACTCACGACTGATCTTCCTGGGTCATGTCGCCTCATCCATCACGACATCCAGTTGTTACCTGGAGCCAGACCTATCAAACAGGCGGCCTATAAAATTAATATAGAGAAAAGGGTAATAATGAAAAAGGAGGTACAATATTTACTAGATACAGATTTAGCAGAACCACGTATGTCACCTTGGGCTTCACCCTGCTTGCTAATACCAAAACCTGATGTCTCTTTTAGATTTTGCACTGACTACCGTAAAGTAAACCAGGTCACTGTTCAGGACTCCTACCCTCTCCCATTAATTGATGATATTATAGATGAGATAGGACAATCACCATTTATAACTACAATAGACCTCTTGAAAGGATATTATCAAATCCCTCTCACCCCACGTGCTAAGAAAGTGTCCGCATTTGTCACACCCTTCGGAGTGTATCAATATAAGGTGCTTAGTTTTGGTCTCTCTAATGCCCCGGCAACATTCCAGAGAATGATCAACTTCATCATTCAAGACCTTGAAGGTACAGCAGCTTATCTGGACGACCTATAGTCAACCACAAGGAAACTGGCGGGTGTAGGTGGGGCAGCCGCCCCAAGCAGCGCTGCCACATCTGGTCTGTCAGAATGGGATTACCCAGGACCCAAGGCAGTAGATTAGCACTCCTTCACCTGAATCTCCCCCCTCCCCCCCTTAGCCTACTCTTTCTTCATCTGTATTTTATGTGTCTGTTTGTCCCTCTGCATAGTAATGTGCTTCTGAATCATTATCCATTTTTTTTTTATTATTATTTTTACGTCTGTTTACTATTTTTACATTTATTCATAATTTGTACATACCCCTTCCTTTTGCCTCCCTTGTGTGTGTGCCCCCCCAATGGGAACCGCCTTGACGTGGTGGGGAGGCTTGCGTGTCTCTAAGACCTGGCGAGCTAGACTAGAGGGGGCTCCGGCCCCTGCTCTGCCCCGATTTCGGGGAGAGAGGGCTTCCCATGCTAGTAAGGTCGCCAGTGACAGACCAGACTAAATGGTTCCCATGCATTAGGCTGCCAGTACGGGCCAACAGCGCTGCCCTCCGGAGGGACTGCCCTCTAGGGGCCGTCCTATGTTGGATGGTTGGGTGTCTGGGCCGGGAGATGTTGGGGAAGGGGGTCTCAGCACCGTCGTGGGCAAACTTTCGAGCCATTGGGGCTGCTTTTTTAAACGAGTGGCCCCGTGGGGGAAGAGGTACACCGCCCACGGCGACCAGCGCTCGGTCCCCTCATCTGCCCGGTAGGTAGTAGCTCTTGGCTCCTGGGGCCAAAAACACTAAACCAATGATATATGGATACAGAAAAGCCCCAATCTCTTCCTCGAGCGGTGGTCGACCAGGCCCTCGAGACGTCACTCTCTGGTTGTGGTAAGATGCAGAAAGCTGCAAATAAGAGTAGACCTAGCAGGTCGGGTGTTGTGTCGAAGAACCCTGTTAACGATTTGGACACGTTAATGTTAACGAATGTACTCGCATCCTTTACCTATGGCGCTATCCACTCCATTTTTAAGTGCTTTGGAGTAGCCCTCCGAATCCGAATCACATATGACAGTGATTGTAGGTCTAATCGGTGCTATATTACTTTCAATACAAATGCTGCTGCCAAAGCAGCATTTGAGTCAAAAGATTCTCTGACGGTGGGGGATACTCATTGTAAAGTTCAGATGATACGGTCCATCAATGTAGTTGCCAGTGACAATGATTACTGCCCTAATATATTTGATGATTCTGCAGAGCATGTCCCAAAGGAACGTCGGTTTCCTACACCCTTTTGGTTTGTGGCTTACTACAGGGAGGGACGTGGTAACATTATCCATGCTTCCCGGTATCTTGAGAAAGAAATTGGATTATTACCAATGGGCCACATAAAGAAATATGGTAGGGGAGTTTTAATCAGAGCCAAAGATCTTACACAGGCCATGATGCCCCTCAATCTCCACTGTCCTTCTGATAGCATGTTTGAATCTATTAAACCACATCGAACATTTAATTATAGCAAGGGGCGTATATATAATGAGGACCTGTATGAATTCTCTGAAGAGGACATTCTCGCTATGTTCCCAGACAGTGTCCAACGAGTAACGAAGATGAAAGGCAGTATAAATATGATCATCCTCACTTTCTATGGCTCGCATATCCCAGATCGCATTAACATTAACCCCACCTCATTTGAGGTGAAGCCTTTTGTTGAGTGTCCCCTACAGTGTTTCTGTTGTTATGAGTTTGGTCATGGGAAAAGGAACTGCAACAACCGTTCCCGGTGTGGTAATTGTTCTGCTCTTGACTCACATCTTACTTCTGAGTGTCGGTCAGAGAGTTACTGCTTTTACTGCAGAGATTCTCACCCCTTGCGTTCTCGCCAATGTAAGATGTACCTACTTGAGCAGGATATCCTCCACTTGGCTAATACTCAATTCATTAGCATAAGTAGTGCCAGACGGCAACTCAACTTCAGGCGACAGAAGGATGGTGGTGTGAAGACATACGCCTCCTCCCTTCGCCCTAAACTGATTGCAGCACCCTCTCAACCCTCTCAAGAGGCAGCTGCTTCTTGCTCTAATGAGAACGTTTCTAAGGTTACTCTACATAATAGTTTCTCTGTCTTGGAAACTTTATCAGACACTCATTCTGGTGACTCTTCAACTGATGACAATTCTCAGACTTTAGCTAAAGGTGTCCATGTGGTAGAGGTTCACGCTGCCACACGCTCTCCAAAAAGGAAACTTAAGTCACCTAAACTGCCACAGAGACGCCTTCGTGGTTCCTCTGAGGCACTTGACTCTATAGATGTTCCACCTTGTGAGGCAACCATCTCTGTGGACTCATCCATAGTTTCCTATCAATTTCACCAGAAGCGTTCTCGTGGCTCTGATGAATCTCTTGATTCAACAGAAGTTCCTCCTCGCAAGCTTCCTTCGGGATCATCAGAGGGGCGTGAAGTTAATGTGGATGCCACGGATGTTGTGACTTCAAAAGATTCACTTTCTCTTCCGCTTGAGCAGCGGAGTGATTCTACCACCTGTAATATGGATGTTGATGTATCTGCCTGTGTCAGTGATACCAATGCTGTACAGGACAGAACCAATGTAATTGTTTCAAAGAATATCCCATCTCATATACCTTCATCTTCTTCTAACATATCAGATGCTTCAGGGACTCGTCTACGGGTCCCAATTACTGCCCCAAGTACTACTCCTCGGGTTCGCTCTTCTTCTAGTGGCCCAGGATTAGACAAATCTTATTGTTTGAATAAACCCTCAGGTCGAGGTGGTAGTGGGAAGTACCTCCGTGAGGCTTCCCAAAAATCAGTACTAAAGTAACACCGTTCAAGGTCCTTCAGTGGAATTGCCGTGGCTTGCGTGCTTCTTGGAGGAACTGCGCGTTCTTCTCTCTAGCTTCTCTCCTGCATGTGTTTCTCTCCAAGAGACAATACTTGGGGACTACATTCCTGCCAGTCCTCCAGCATACTCCGCATTTTATTCCAGTTCATTTGAAGGGCAGGGTCATCATGGTGGCTCTGCCATCCTAGTTCGCCGAGATATTCCATGCACGAGCCTGGAGCTTGACACTCCGCTCCAGGCTGTTGCAGTTAAGGTTTTTATGGACCGCCCGTACACTGTATGCAGTCTATACCTTCCTCCCAGTGTTACAGTTGAGAGGGGTGATCTCAACCATATTGTACGGGACCTTCCATCTCCCTTTATTTTATTGGGTGATTTTAATGGTCGTCATCCTCTGTGGGGTGACAGTTCAGTCAACCCCAGGGGTGTTTTATTGGCTTCTTTTATTGAGGATGAGGGATTAGGGGTTTTAAATACGGGAGATGTGACACATTTTAATAGCCCTACTGGGACTTTTACCGCCATTGACATTTCCCTTTGCTTACCCAGTGCTCTGTTGGATTTTACTTGGAGAGTGTTGCCTGACTTATATGACAGTGACCATTTCCCTATACTTTTAGAATGTAACAGGTACGAACCACAGTCTCGTCTTCCTAGGTGGAAATTAGAGAAGGCTGACTGGCAGTTTTTTAGAGAGCTAACTTCTTCGGTCTCTTCTGTAGCCGATTTCGGTAGCTCTGACGAGGCTGTAACATATTTCACTGATACGCTCCACTCTGCTGCTCTCAACTCTATCCCTAGAACTTCTGGCTACTTTCCCAAACGTCCTGTCCCTTGGTGGTCACCAGTCTGCACCACTGCTGTGCGGGAGAAGCGCGCTGCTTACTCTCGCCTTCGTCGCAATCGTGGGGACCCAACTCTTTTAGAGGACTTCCGACGGGCAAGGGCTCGGGCTAGACGAGTTTTAAAAGAGGCCCGACGTGCATCTTGGAAGGCCTATGTGTCTTCAATTAATACTAAAACTCCACTCACCCAAGTGTTCAGGAGAGTCCGTAAGTTGGCGGGGAAGTTTTCTCCTAGTTCTCCACCTGTACTTAAGGTCAATGGAATTATGATCATGGATGGTTTGACAGTGGCCAATACCATGGCAGAGGCTTTTGCAAAGGTCTCCAGCCGTGACTCTCGACCTCTGGCTGTCAGGCATGAGTTAAGAGCCAAGGAGCGTACAGTCCTGGATTTCACAGGGAACGAGAATGAAAGTTATAACCATATATTCACCCTGAGAGACCTGCATTCTGCTCTCTCTCTCTGCGGCGACACTTCTCCTGGGCCAGACAACATCCCATATGCAATGTTACGACACTTGGGTGAGGAAGCGATCTCATTTCTTTTAGCTGTATATAACAGAATCTGGCTGGAGGGTGTCTTCCCTTCTGGGTGGAGGGTTGCTACCATCCTTCCTTTTCTCAAGCCGGGCAAGGACTCTGGTGTTGCCCTCAATTATCGACCAATTGCCTTGACCTCCTGTCTCTGTAAACTATTTGAAAAGATGGTGAATGTCAGACTGGTATACTTCTTGGAACAGGGTGATTTTCTGTCTCCGTCCCAGTCTGGCTTTCGTAAATACCGTTCCACTACATATGCTCTGGTCAGGTTGGAAGCTGCTGCATGTGAGGCCTTTGCATGACATCAACACCTTGTCTGTGTATTCTTTGATTTAGAGAAAGCCTATGACACTACATGGCAATATGGCATCCTGCAGCAACTCCATTTATATGGCCTGCGGGGTCGGCTTCCACGCTTTCTTAAGGAGTTTCTCAGTGGTCGCAGTTTTTCTGTGAGGGTTGGTACAACCCACTCAGCATCTGTTGCACAGGAGGAGGGCGTCCCCCAGGGAAGCGTCCTCAGTGTCACATTGTTTGCAGTAGCAATTAATGCCATTGCCTCATCCCTTCCAGACGGTATAGCTAACTCGATGTACGTTGACGACCTAGCAGTCTGGTTTGCTGCTTCCCGTATGTCAGTGGCGGAGCGGCGCATGCAGCTTGCCCTTGACAGGGTGTCACGTTGGACTGGTTCTCATGGGTTTCGATTTTCTCCTTCCAAGACAGTTGCTATGCACTTCTGCCGCATCCGAGGCGTCCACCCGGATCCGCACTTATTCATGTATGGTCATCGGATACGATGTGTCGAGGAGACTCGCTTTTTGGGTCTCCTTTTTGACAAACGTTTGACTTGGGTTCCCCACTTACGTACACTTAAGGTCTCTTGCCTCAAGGCTCTTAACCTGTTGAGGGTCCTGAGCCATACATCCTGGGGGGCTGATCGGGCCACCCTCCTCCGCCTAAACCATGTTCTTATTAGGTCAAAACTCGACTATGGGTGTGAGGTGTACTCTTCTGCCACCGATGCCCGTCTCACAGTTTTAGACCCTGTTCATCATCCTGGAGTACGTCTGGCGACCGGAGCCTTTAGGTCGTCCCCAATCCCCAGTCTCCTGGTGGACGCTAATGAGCCACCTCTCGATCTCCGTCGCCAGTCCTTGATGGTTCGTTGTTGGCATCGATTACATCGACTTCCTGACTCCCTACCTTGCTTGGCGGTGTCATCTGATATCATGTCTCAGTACTACCTTTTACATTCTCGTGCACCATGGCCCTTTGGCTTCCGGGTCAGGAAGGCTATGGAGGAGATGGGCATAGATGACTACCAGATTTGTCCTGTGAGGGTCCCCAGGGTGGCTCCATGGCTTCTTCCAGAAGTTTTCCCCTGCACCTGCTTTACAGACAAGAAGGAATCTCTTCCTCCTCCAGTGGCTCGTTCCCTCTTTTTAGAACATGCCTTCACTCACAGGGAGTCCCTCCCTGTGTACACTTGTAGTGTACCATAAAATAGGTCGATTTTCTTTGATTGAGTGTGTAACCATTCTCTAATTATCTACCAGCCCTGTATTGTGATTCATTTACCATTACATTCCTTCATGCAGATAGCCTATGCAATTTCTTTCAGCATATTCTCTTTGCCATTTTGTGTAATGTCATTGTCTGCATACTCTTGCAGAACTTCATGTATACAACATATGTATTATACATTTAATACCATAACCAAATACTCTTAGCTTTGTTAACGTCAAGTACGCAGAGAATTGTATATACTGTTAACTAATTTTTGACAATAAATAAGGAACTATTCACCGCATCTCTCTCTTCCTTGAGCACTTCTTAAAGAGAGTTATAGACATTAACACTTCTTAAAGAGAGTTATAGACACTAGCTCCTGAGGCTGAGAAGTGTAGTGGAGAAACCCTGACAGCGGCCCTTACACAGGAGCCTTCTTTAGGTAGCAGCACAACTTATAGTTGGTGGCTACACCACCCACCAACAAGTGGTGACCCCCGGAGATTGCAGCCGTCACCAACAAGTGGTGACCCCCGGAGATTGCAGCTGTCACCAACAAGTGGTGACCCCCGGAGAGTGCAGCTGTCACCAACAAGTGGTGACCCCCGGAGATTGCAGCCGTCACCAACAAGTGGTGACCCCCGGAGATTGCAGCCGTCACCAACAAGTGGTGACCCCCGGAGATTGCAGCCGTCACCAACAAGTGGTGACCCCCGGAGATTGCAGCCGTCACCAACAAGTGGTAACCCCCGGAGATTGTAGCTGTCACCAACAAGTGGTGACACCCGGAGAGTGCAGCTGTCACCAACAAGTGGTGACCCCCGGAGAGAGCAGCTGCCGCGATCGCCAACAAGAGTGGATCAAGCTGCAGTCTACAAGAATGCCTTTGCCCTGCAGTCACTATCAAGTAGTGACCTGGAGTGCTGCCGCTACCCTCCAATAGTCTACAAGAACGCCTTTGCCCTGCAGTCACCATCAAGAGGTGACTTGAGTTGCTACCTCTCCTGTGCAGCTGTTGCTCCCGCCACAGTGCCACTGTCCATCCTATCTACATTATCGCTGCGAACCCTGAGGCATCACCAGTCCACAGCAGCCATCTGTAAGCCTCCAACTACGCCGTTGCTGCCTGCCATCCAACACCTATACACCACTGGTACTCGCGGCAGTCTAGCTACCAGCAACAGTGCTTCACCCTGGATTACAGTGCTTCACCCTGGATTACAGTGCTTCACCTTGGATTACAGTGCTTCGCCTTGGATTACAGTGCTTCACCTTGGATTACAGTGCCTCACCCTGGATTACAGTGTTTCACTCTGGACAGTGTATTGTCCTTTATTATTAGTGCCTTGTGTGTGAATTACAGTGCCAGTGTATTCAGCAGCATACTGATATAACCTGACTAACGCAGCTGCCGTGATATCAGGTAACCCTCGTCAGCATTTACACCCTGAGTTCACTGACCAGTATGTCTACTGAGGATCTCTCAAACTCAGGCAACCACACTGCCACTGCAGTAGCCATGAGAGCCCCTGCTTTCTGCAACCAAGAAAATTCCCAAATTGCCCAGCTCGCCAATCTAATTTCCCAGCTTACAATGGAAGTCAGCAACCTGAAGAAACAAATCAACAACCACCCAAGTTCTCGACCCTCGACGCCAAACCGCCAACACCAGCGGTCACGTTCAAAGAGCACTTCAAACTTCTGCTACTACCATCGCAGGTTTAGGGATAAGGCTCTCAAGTGTGAAAAGCCCTGCAGCTACATGGCGTCAAACAACAACGGCGAACATTAACGCAGCATAATGTTTGCCATACTCAGTCTACGCTGCTCCACATCTTTGATCGCCGGTCCCATACAAAGTTCCTGGTAGACACCAGTGCCGACGTAAGTGTCCTCCCTGCTACAGCCAGCCAGCGGTCACTACCTCCTTCTCTGCATCTCTATGCTGCTAATGGTACCAAGATACCTGTATACTCGCGGCAAACAGTGCATCTGGATCTGAACCTTCGCCGCTCTTTTCAATGGACATTCTACGTAGGAGCAGTGTCACAAGCCATCCTTGGTGCTGATTTTCTCCGTCACTTCAACCTGATGGTAGACGTAAGAGGACAAAAATTGGTCGACCCACTCACAGATATTTTTACAAATGCACAGCCAGCACCTGGTGACAGCACACACCTGTCTGCTATCAACCATGACCACAAGTTTGCTGACCTCCTCAAGTCATTCCCTATGCTGACACAACCCTACTCATCCAGCATACCTGCCAAGCATCACGTGACTCATCATATAGAGACTACCGGACCCCCAGTGCATGCCAAGGCCCGACGCTTAGCCCCTGAGCGTTATAAGAAAGCCAAAGCCGAGTTCGAATCTCTGATGAGTAAAGGCATTATACGGCCCAGCAGCAGCAACTGGTCGTCGGTTCTTCACATTGTTCCTAAGAAGACCGGATACATACGACCTTGTGGTGACTACCGTGCCCTCAATTCACGCACCGTGGAAGATAGATATCCTGTGCCCAACATTCAAGAGTTCACTTCCCAACTCTCAGGTTCCACTATCTTCTCTCGGATCGACCTCATCAAAGCATTTCATCAGATTCCAGTCCATCCCACTGACATCCTGAAGACGGCCATTATCACACCTTTTGGCATGTTTGAATACGTCCGGATGCCCTTTGGATTGCGGAACGCGGCACAAACGTTTCAACGCTTCATTGATGAGGTCCTTCGAGGTCTAGCCTACTGTTTTGCCTACATAGATGACCTTCTCATTGCTAGTCCTGATGAAGCCAGCCACAAACAACACCTCCGCCAAGTCCTCCAGAGACTGCAAGATTATGGCATCCAAATCAACACAGACAAGTCCGAACTCCGTGTGACATCCCTTGAGTTCCTAGGTCACACAGTCTCTCCAGCAGGCATTGCTCCACTTCCCTCAAAGTGCGAGTCCATCCAGCAGTTTCCCAGGCCATCTACCCAACGCCAGCTCAAGGAGTTCCTTGGGATGGTTAATTACTATAACCGCTTCATTCCACACTGCTCACTCCTGCTACGACCATTGTATGCCATGATTAAACCTTGCAAGAGAGGTCAATCTGTTACCCTCGTCTGGACTGAAGAAGCGGAAGCGGCCTTCCTCTCAACAAAACAGGCCCTCAGCGACGCTGCCACGCTCTCTTTCCCTGCACCAGACGCAGAAACTTCAATTGCTACAGACGCCTCAAACATTGGTGTTGGTGCCGTCCTACAACAGCGTGTCGGTACATACTGGAAGCCAATTGCCTTCTTTTCCAAGAAACTCACCTCGGCGGAGTCGAAGTATAGCGCCTATGACAGGGAGCTACTTGCCATCTTCAAAGCTGTCAAGCGTTTTTGCTACTTCATCGAGGGACGCAGTTTCCACATCTACACTGACCACAAGCCACTCACTACAGCATTCCTCAGAAATAAGGAATCTTACACCCCACGACAAATGCGCCACATGGACTACATTGCCCAGTTTACCACGGATATACGATACGTCAAAGGTGCCGACAATGCCCCAGCTGATGCCCTCTCTCGAAACATCAGTACTGTAAAATCTTCTCCCATCGACTATGCCACCATTGCTGCTGATCAAGTCGGTGACGCTGAGCTACAGCGACTGTTGGATAACCCTGCACTACAGATGAAGAAGAATACACTTCCAGACACCCAGGTCACACTGTACGCTGACACCTCCACCGACACTCTCCGTCCATACATACCAGAGAAACATCGACACCAGCTCTTCAAGAAGTTACATGACCTCTCACACCCTGGAATCCGTGCCTCGCACCAGATGATGTCTTCCCGCTTCATATGGGAGGGCATAAATAAAGACGTCAGACACTGGGCACGCACATGTATACACTGTCAAGCTTCCAAGGTCACACGCCATACACACTCTCCTGCAGCCACCTTTACGCCAGTCACCGTGAGATTTGACCATGTCCACATAGACCTCGTTGGCCCACTTCCGTACTCCAATGGCTATCAATATTTACTCACCTGTGTGGACCGCTTCACACGCTGGCCTGAGGCAGTACCTCTCACCGACATCACCACGGATACTGTTGCACGTGCCTTCATCGCTACATGGGTGTCCAGGTTTGGTGTGCCTCTAAGCCTTACTTCTGACCAAGGTGGTCAGTTTGAGTCAGGCGTGTGGAATAAGGTCATGATACTCCTTGGCATCCGCCGATACAGGACCGCCAGCTATCACCCACAGGCCAACGGAACGGTCGAACAATTCCACCGCCAGCTGAAATCTTCCCTGGCAGCTTCAGCCCAGAGAGAAGATTGGTCAATAGCACTACCTCTTGTCCTCCTTGGCATCAGAACTTCACTCAAAACGGATCTGCACAACTCCTCTGCTGAGCTTGTATATGGCTCTACGCTCAGGCTCCCAGGTGAGCTTCTCTCTGCCACACCAGACCCCAAGCCTTGCAGCGTTCAGGACTTTGCAACACACCTGAAAAATACCATGAAGTGCCTCCAGCCAGTGCAGCCTCGTACGTCCAACTCGAAGACCTTCGTTCACCAGGACCTGGAAGCCTGCACACACGTCTTTGTTAGAGTCGATGCAGTCAAAAGGCCCCTTCAGCAGCCATATCAGGGCCCCTTCCCAGTAGTTCGCAGGACGAGGAAGAACTTCACCATCGACAAACATGGTTCTCAAGAAGTTGTGGCCGTAGACCGGGTCAAGCCTGCTTATATCCTGAATCCGGACCAGATGCTGCAAGCAGTGCAAGTGACTGTTCCTCCAACACATGCTGGAAACAACAAACTATGACACACAAGAGTATCGTTCCTCCTTCCTCGAAACTAGGGGAGGAGTATTGTAGTGCACCATAAAATAGGTCGATTTTCTTTGTTTGAGTGTGTAACCATTCTCTAATTATCTACCAGCCCTGTATTGTGATTCAATTACCATTACATTCCTTCATGCAGATAGCCTATGCAATTTCTTTCAGCATATTCTCTTTGCCATTATGTGTAATGTCATTGTCTGCATACTCTTGCAAAATTTCATGTATACAACATATGTATTATACATTTAATACCATAACCAAATACTCTTAGCTTTGTTAACGTCAGGTACGCAGAGAATTGTATATAGTGTTAACTTTTTTTTGACATTAAATCATTGGGAACTTTTCTCCGCATCTCTCTCTTCCTTGAGCACTTCTTAAAGAGAGTTATAGACACTAACACTTCTTAAAGAGAGTTATAGACACTAGCTCCTGAGGCTGAGAAGTGTAGTGGAGAAACCCTGAAAGTGGCCCTTACACAGGAGCCTTCTTTAGGTACCAGCACAACTTATAGTTGGTGGCTACACCACCCACCAACAAGGGTACAGAAAAGAGCATGTAAAATTATACGGGGGTCGCCTACGCTACTTATGACCAGGCGTTAATCTCCCTTAATCTACCCTCACTGACAGAGAGATTCCAGCGTGACCTCCAGACTTTTGGTGACAAGTTGCTGCTACACCCCAGACTCCGTCCACTCCTGCCCCCCACCCTACCCCCTCCATCTAGGGCAGCCCGTCACTACAATACAATAAAACCCATTAAAACAAGAACAGACAGATACAAAAATAGCCCCATTCCCACCATCATAAATATAATAAATAAGTAATCATCCAGTCTGTATATGTATCATCTTTGTATATATATTACACATCTCATCCTATTCATCTATTCATTCATTATGTCATTTATTATGTATGTATATTTTCAGCCTTAGGGCTGCATTCTGCTCAATACACCGATTATTATTATTATTATTATTATTATTATTATTATTAAAAGCAACATCCCCTGGTAGGCCCATCAAAATCTAATTGGTTTTAGATTTTCTGTGAATATAAAATACAATAATTGACCGAACGGAGATATGGCCCGTTGAAAATTAGAAAAGTATGTAACTTCCTAATTTCTTCACCAATTTCATTGATTTTTGTATGTCTTAGTCATTATAGTAAACAAGTAAATCACCCAAAATATCATTAAAATATTTCAGTTATAAGTGCTGTATTTATAGGAATAAGTATAATCAGTCACAGACGGCCCTTTCGGAAAAATCTGATTTTGCACATTTGCCAGTTTGTTTATATCAAACTTCACTGCTGGGGGTCTTCAAAGTGCCTAAATCATTGGAAAGAAGGTTATTTTTACCAGCAGTGAGTGCCTTCTCTTTCCTCATTAGACACCCCTCACCATTCCCCAAGATATTAGTCTATGTAGGTAGTGCTGCACCTCCTGCTCCCTAAGTTGTCCCTTCTGCTCTCTTCTTGTTCTCTTCTTGTTGTATGGCCTTGATCTTCTTCTTCTTTCTCTCTTCTTTACATTGTGTCTTCCTCTTAGCAATGTTTACTCTAGTGATGTATTTTTCATCTCATCCACATCACCTCTGTTATTCTTGATGGCTTGACTGAAGTATTCTGTAATTTTTTACAGTGACATTAGTTAGTGAACCTTTCTCCTTTCCTCCTAGTTTCAAGTTCAGGAGAGCTTTTCCAAGTCTTTTTGCCACGTGATTCGTTCACTCCATAGCAAACAACTATTCTTCTCCACAAGCATGTATTCATTTCCATTCTCAACTTCATTCAGTTCCATACGAGTACTGAAATCCAGCTTCTTTGCTGATGCCGTGATAATGGAATAGGCTGAAAAGGTGGTGACAGGTGTAGAAGTAGCTAAAGGTGTTGGTGTGGTGTTCTGAAGGTGAGGAGGTGGTAGTGGTGGAGATGGTGGCGTCGCTGGACCTTCGTTGGGTGGGAGTGTGACAGTGTTTTTCTTCTTCTGTAGGCCTTGCAGATGCTGTTTTCTTGATTGTTTGAATTGTCTCTTATTATTTTTATCACCCATAATGAATATGCATACTCTCACCCTCACACTCCGTGGGTGACTGGCTGGGGAGTCGGGACTGTAAGCTACTAAGCGGCAAGTGGGCCAAGCCAGCCGTTCTCTTTCTCTCCACCACCCTTTGGAACGCTCATAGTCACATAGACTCTAGTGGAGCGAGATTGCAGCAAAAATTCGACTGTAATGTGCGTGCGTATAAGGTCCAAACTTGTCACGCCCACTCACGCACTTTAGGCCTTTAACTCAGTCCCTTTAAACACGCGCCAGCCATCTAAATTTGGCGCAGTGGGGAAAATATTACGCGGGGATGATTTATAGATATTGTAGGAACATTTTGAGTTCAGTTTTAAAAAAGGTCATATGTAGACCCAAGGGACCCCTCCCAGGTGCCTTGTACCCGCTTAAATATTAAATGGTGCCAAGGGAAACTAATGAAAAGAGAAAGACATTAGTTTTAAATGAAAAATTATTGTTTTCAGATTTATATGTATGGAACAAAAGAACAACTTCAATATGATTCGATCTGATTAGACATGTAAACACATGAGAGTGTGTTACTAGCGGAGGTGAACAACTCGAATACACAGCACAACTTATTCAATATTTAGTACAGGGTTGCACAGTAATGAGTTGAAGACAAGCAACTTGCAGTTGACCAAACCTCCCCTGCCGTGCTGGTGTAGTGTTGGGCGCTGTAGAAGGTGATGTAGAGAGCGGCATGCGGTGTACTGGTGTCTTGGTGTGGCAAGGGTTGCGGCAGGTGAGGAAGTGGGGAAGTGGCCGATGCTGGCCCACACGGCAGGCGATCTTGGGCAGGTAGGGGAGGAGCGGAGGTAGACAAGGGAGCTTGATGATGCGTGGGCGCCAAACAGGTGAGATTTAAGATGCGCAAGGTGCTTGGTTCACTACAGACAATTGTTACACAGGCTTCATTGGTGAAATAATTATCTGCACACAGGATAAAACATGACAAGACAATGGTGTGAGAACCTACAATGACCTCGTGTCATATAAACTATAACCTGTGATAAAATAATGAGTTTTTATTGTGTTCATCGTAGTAAAAATTTTAATGTAATTATAAAGCAAAAGCATAATGAATCACATGATGAATGAGAATTGTTAAATGATACACATTTGTAATTCATAGAAGACTTTGTACAATTGATATCAACTTGCTTCATAATGATTAGGCCAATATTGAGGTGTACACAGAAAACAGATTAATGAACCATTGCTAATAATAAGAACAGAACTTCCCTCACTTTGAAGAAAATGTTTCACTAGCCCAAATTCTTAGATGAGAGGAACAATAAATATTGAAATGGTATGCATTCACATATTCAGAAAGCTATAATTGTCCATTTTTTCTTTATAAAGGTTCATGCATTGTCAAGGATAGATCAACTCTCATACAGGATTTGAAAGCAAAATGTCGAATTGAATGGCAACGAAATGGCAAAATCTTATAGCCATGCATGATATGAATGCATCAAAACGCAATTTCACGGTTAGATTTCTTCCCACATCTGGAAATATAATACAACCTGAGTTGCTTTATGCCAATACTAAGCTAATGAAATTTAGTAATGTTTCAAACAAAGTTGTCAGGACGAATAATTATGTTTCTTCGAAATAATTATGTCTAAGAATTCAGCACCAAATACTAGAAAAAGTAAATTACTGAATGAAAGAACTTGTGTTGGAGGGGGAGGGGGTAAGAGCTGAGAATATTGTGGGCTTGATAGGGGGAGATATTGTGAACGAGGCCAATTTCATGGGTAATTTGTATTTACTCTCTGTATTTTGCCTTTTTTTCTACCCCACCCCTTGAAAATGTTAAATGGGGTGACGGTGATGACAAAGAAAAATTAAACGTATGCTTTCAAAAGTAAAACACAATACACAGAGTAATGAAAGTTTTTCTGTGAAATACAATTGTGATTTTCTTATTTTTTTATTTTTATGTGTTTTATCCTATTAAAAAAATCAAATAGGATCTCATAGATTGATTTAAACATGTTTCTTGAAAATAAAATGATTGTTTTGTATAGTAGCCAAATAAACCAAGTGAAGATATTTGAAACTGAAGATAGTACTGAACACGGGAAAGAGTTAATCGTCCATGCGGATTAATATTCATAATGATAAAATTTTCAAATATATAATGACACTATTTCTGTCTCAAGGTACACGATATATCAAGAACCATACAACAGCTGGGGGGAGGATAAAGACGGTGTGTTCAGCGGATTATCCGGATACCTACAAAGAGAGGAAATGGACCTGTGCACTATTGCAGCACCAACTTCACTTCGGCTTAAGGTCGCCTACTTCCTGAGTAGCTACCCAACCGATCCCATGACTATCGTCTCCTTAAAACCTCAACCTTTACCTAAGCATCTTGCATTTATTCGTCCATTTAACGGTATCTATTTCTACATCACTATCGCATTTAATTTGGGACTTTTGTGTTTACATACTGTAGATGGACATATCATCACTCTTTATTATCTAAAACGAATGAACTGGGCTGCGTAATATCGTCTCAATGTTTAATCATATGTAACACCTTTCTAAATATGGTAATATTGTTCATATGGGTGATTTAACTTCCACATTGCTCCTGAACAGCAGAGAATCTACGATCTTTTGTCTCATCATCTCTCCACCCCTTATCAATTCAATACATTGTTTCTTTCATCACCATAAATCTGCACAACCCTCTATCTTTTCTCGTTATTATGATGGACATTACTTTTTTTAATTCTCTCTCCGTATGCTTCCTACCCTCAGGAAAACAAGCAGAACTCGATAAGATGTTCAGTCTCCTATATTTCCAGTTTTACTATGACATATGTTCCTTCTAATGCAATGTGTTTAGGAGACTCAAAGGGAATTGAACATGAATTGGAATGTCATTCTCTTCTAATTTCCCAAGTGAGGATATCAGGTGGACTGAATGTCTGCAGTATATACAGTATATACTTCCTTTGCTTATAGGCAGCTGCCCCCCGGAATAGGTAAGTAGTAGCTGTCACAGTAAAGACAGGTTTTCCATTGTTAATGCATTGTGTGTTGCACTTAACCTTTAGTGCACATGGTATAAATTTTGTGCTGCCAACAAGGTCAGATGTAAAAACTAGTCTCTATCTGTCTGGTTCAATAACCGTAGTTTTCAACTGCCACAACAAGTTTAAACAGGAGATAATAAGAATGTGAAGTCTTAGAAAATTTATTGAAACAACGGAAAAAACCTTACTTATATATACTAATAAACCATAATTTGATTACAATACTAGAGAACATCAGTTGGGATCTTATAGGAGTAATCTATGGGTTTCAGGGCCCGTGAATCATCTCAGTATGCAGCAGGGTATACCAAACTCCACAAAATCAACATGTGTTTATTGGTGAGGGGTGAAGTACATACAAGTACAGTATAGGTACACAATAACTGGAACAAGGTATTACTCATAGAGGAGGAGTATGAGATGGTGAGTGTGAACCGGTTGGCTAGTCTTCCAGTAGGAGTTGGTGAGTGTGAGCCGGTTGGCTAGTCTTCCAGTAGGGGTTGGTGAGTGTGAGCCGGTTGGCTAGTCTGCTGTTGTCCTCTCTGTACTGCTGCTGGAGTTGTTCTTCCCTTTCCTCGGTTGTCTGTCCCAATTTATATCGTAGGACAGTGGGCGGAGCTAGTAATCAAAGTAATTAAATTTAGGCCTAGCTAATGGTATGAGTTGGGAAGCGTGGCTTAATTAACCAGGTAGGTCTAGAAGGTTCTTTGTGGGTGCAGCTTCCTGTGTCTACACACCTGATCTGAGCTGAGGTGAGGTGAGTGATAATCCATCCATGGGGCAAACCCTTTCTACCTGTGACCTGACTTGACCCGTGTGTGTGACTAGCTGCCACTCCTTTGTGTGTGTGTGTGTGTGTGTGTGTGTGTGTGTATGCGCACCACAAACCAACTAACCCATTTATTAATACACAATCTTAAAACAATTATACTACCCAATATATGGCACAATACAATTACGATTCTCCTTCACAGTAAAGGAGACCCACAAAGATTAAGCAACCATCGATTCATTAGCATATGATTAGTTATTCATAAACTCTTCACTAAATTCCAAACTAACAGAATAACACCAGAAGTTTATGAGAATAATTATATGGTCCACGAGGGCAAGTCGGTGTCGGAACTGAGTACTCGACTACTAACCATCTACTGTACACATAATGAATCAGTTAATAGAGAGAACTACATATTATAATAAACCAATATGTCTATAATAAGGCGCATTATAATGGGTGGAGGGCCTTTATTAAGCATAAAGACTCCAGGAAGAGTAAATTGTCATTACGTATTAATTGATAGATTGATATTGTTGGCGCCCGTTGTCATCATGTTTGATGAAATGAAAGATATATAATTAATGCATAAGGCTTGCAGTGACGTGCGGATGTGACACCTTGAAAATGAGTATATCAACAGAAAACCATTTAATCCAGTTTTTAATGGCAATGGAAACGTTAATGTTGGACATACCTCTATATCATTAACAAATAGGAAGAGAGATCAACACGGACGAGAGAGTGGACTTTAATGTTGATGACATCATCAAAACGCTAATTGATTGATTGATTTATAGATGCCACTAGGCATCTAACGGCGCAACAGCTAGGGTCATATACCGCCCAACATAAAATGGTCATCTCCATCATTAATAATTATAATATATGTACAACCATTAAATAATTTTCACTATCCCGATAGGGAGAGGCAGCATGAATAAAAAGCCATTTCATCTAAAAATTACATATTACTTAAATAACTTACTTAAATTGAATATATAAATTAATTAAAATATGAACGAAAAAAAACATTAAACTTCACCTATCTAAAAAGGAATATCCATAGAAATTATAATACTTACTATTTGTGGAGGAGGGCAGCCTCCTCCATATAGGTGAAGGTGTTCCCTCCCACACTACAAGCCTCCTCCCCGAGCACCTGGGAAAGACTGTAAGAACCGTCACCCACCCGATACTCAGAGAGGTGCCTACGATGGAGGTCCCCAAGGTTAGGACACTTGGCAAAAAGATGCCGTACTGTCAGAGGGACCAGACAATCATCACAGTAGGAAGGGGGAACCCTCTCCATTAAAAAGCCATGAGTAAATAGCGTGTGGCCAACGCGAAGACGGGCAAGAGCCGTCTCCAACCGGCGGGACACAAACTCAGGGGCTGTCGGATACAACGGAGCTTGTTAGCCCCGACAGCGTCCCATCTGTCCCGCTAGCAGGAACAAATGGCAGCATCTATGTAGGGTCGAAGGTCCACTGCAGGTACAGGATGACGCCCGGCAGGAGGCCGAGAACTAGAGGCCGCAGCCTCATCCAGGGCGACAGCCCGCTCATTCCCATTGACACCCACATGAGATGGAACCCAACAAAATGTAACTCTGCGGCCACGACGACCCAGGAGGACAAGCCACTCAAGAATGGCCAACACCAGGGGATGGGAAAAGTTGAAATATTCGAAGAGCTGCAAGACACTTCAGTAAAAGAAGGCTGCGGGAAAGTAAAAATAACTTGGAGGGAATATAAAATGGCCAAGAGCTCGGCAGTAGAAATTGACATCACAGAAGGGAGCCTGCCGCTACGACAAAAGTCGGGAAAGACAGCAACAAAACCAACTCCAGCATCAGACATTGACCCATCAGTGTACACAGGGAGGGACTCCCTGTGAGGAGGCATGTTCTAAAAAGAGGAAACGAGCAAATGGAGGAGGAAGAGATTCCTTCTTGTCTGAAAAGGCCCCCCTCCCCAACCGGAACCGCCTTGATGTGTGGGAGGGGAGGGGCTTGCGTGTCTATGAGACCTGGCGAGCTAGACTAGAGGGGGCTCTGGCCCCTGCTCTGCCCCGATTTCGGGGAGAGAGGGCTTCCCATGCTAGTAAGGTCGCCAGTGAGAGACCAGACTAAATAGTTCCTATGCAATAGGCTGCCAGTACGAACCAACAGTGCTGCCCTAGAGAGATACCGCCCTCTAAGGGCCGACCTGTGTTGGATGGGCCGGGAGATGTTGAGGAAGGGGGTCTCACCACCGTCTGGGGCAAACTTTCGAGCCATTGGGGCTGCTTTTAAAACGAGTGGCCCTGTGGGGGAAGAGGTAGCCCGCCCATGGCAACCAGCGCTCGGCCCCCTCATCTGCCCGGTTGGTAGTAGCTCTTGGCTCCTGTGGCCAATGTAACAAAATCAAGGATATATTGACAGTGAAAAGCCCCAATCTCTTATTCGAGCGGTGGTCGACCAAGCCCTCGAGACGTCACTCTCTGGTCGTAGTGGTATGCAGAAGGCTGCAAACAAGAGTAGACCTAGCAGGTCGGGTGTGTTAGCGATTTTGACACGTTAATGTTAACGAATGTACTTGCATCCCTCTCCTATGGCGTTATCCACTCCATTTTTATGTGTTTTGGAGTAGTTCTTCGTATCCGAATCATATATGACAGTAATTGTACGTCTAATCGGTGCTATATTACTTTCAATACAAATGCTGCTACCAAAGCAGCATTTGAGGCAAAAGATTCTCTGACTGTGGGGGATACTCACTGTAAAGTTCAGATGATGTGGTCCACAAATGTAGTTGACAGTGACAATGACTACTGCCCTAACATATTTGATGACCCTGTAGAGCATATCCCAAAGGAACGTCCGGTTCCTACACCCTATTGGTTTGTGGCTTACTACAGGGATGGACGTGATATCCTTATCCATGCTTCCCGGTATCTGGAGAAAGAAATTGGATTATTACCAATGGGCCACATAACGAAATATGGTAAGGGCGTTTTAATCAGAGCCAAAGATCTTACACAGGTCATAATGCTCCTCAATCTCCCCTGTCCTTCTGATAGCATGTTTGACTCTATTAAACCACATCGAACATTTAATTATAGCAAGGGGAGTATATATAATGAGGACCTGTATGAATTCTCAGAAGAAGACATTCTCGCTATGTGCCCAGACAGTGTCCAACGAGTAACAAAGATGAAAGGCAGTAAAAATATGATCATCCTCACTTAATATGGCTCGCATATCCCAGATCGCATTAACATTAACCCCACCTCTTTTGAGGTGAAGCCTTTTGTTGAGCGTCCCCTACAGTGTTTCTGTTGTTATGAGTTTGGTTATGGGAGGAGGAACTGCAACAACCGTTCCCGGTGTGGTAATTGTTCTGCTCTTGACTTACATCTTACTTCTGAGTGTCAGTCAGAGAATTACTGCTTTTACTGCAGAGATGCTCACCCCTTGCGTTCTCGCCAATGTAAGATTGCCTCAAGGTATTGCTTTACCCCCTGTGGTGGCTGTGGAGTGCATGTGGCATCGCCGGACATGTTCGGATCACATTTGATACAGTATAATATCTCATATAATACATTATTAAAATTGAATATTCCGAAACAGTGATACATTGTGTTATCCGTAATTATGATTCAACAGGGAGATTGGTCTCATTCATAAATGTGACTCTAGTATTGCTACGATGCCACATCAACTCCAGACACAAAAGAGGGAGTATAGGAATACCTTGAGGCAACTGTACCTCCTTGAGCAGGATATCCTCCACTTGGCTAATACCCAATTCATTAGTATAGGTAGTGCCAGACGGCAACTCAACTTCAGGCGACAGAAGGATGGTGGTGTGAAGACATACGCCGTTTGCAGCACCTTCTCAACCATCTCAAGAGGCAGCTGCTTTTTGCTCTAGTGAGAGCATTTCTAAGGTTACACTGCATAATAGCTTCTCTCACTTGAAACTTTATCAGACACTCATTCTGGTGACCCTTCAACTTATGACAATTCTCAGACTTTAGCTAAAGGTATCCATGTGGTAGAGGTTCACGCTGCCACACGCTCTCCAAAAAGGAAACTTAAGTCACATAAACTGCCACAGACACACCTTCGTGGTTCCTCTGAGGCACTTGCCTCCATAGATTTCCTCCTTTTAAGGCAACCGTCTCTGTGGACTCATCCATAGTTTCCTATCAATTTCACCAGAAGCGTTCTCGTGGCTCTGATGAATCTCTTGATTCAACAGAAGTTCCTCCTCGCAAGCTTCTTTCGGGGTCATCAGAGGGGTGTGAAGTTAATATGGATGCCACGGATGTTGTGACTTCAATAGATTCAGTTTCTCTTCTGCTTGAGCAGCAGAGTGATTCTACCACCTGTATTATGGATGTTGATGTATCTGCCTGTGTCAGTGATACCACTGCTGTACAGGACAATACCAATGTAATTGTTTCAAAGATATTCCCAGCTCATATACCTTCATCTTCTTCTAACATATCAGATGCTTCAGGGACTCGTCTACAGGTCCCAATTACTGCCCCAAGTACTACTCCTCGGGTTCGCTCTTCTTCTAGTGGACTAGGATTAGATAAATCTTATCGTTTGAGTAAACCCTCAGGTCGAGATGGTAGTGGGAAGTACCTCCGTGAGGCTTCCCAAAAATCAGTACTAAAGTAACACTGTTTAAGGTCCTTCAGTGGAATTGCCGTGGCTTGCGTGCTTCTTGCGAGGAACTGCGCATTCTTCTCTCTAGCTTCTCTCCTGCATGTGTTTCTCTCCAAGAGACAATGCTTGGGGACTACATTCCTGCCAGTCCTCCAGCATACTCTGCATTATATTCCAATTCATTTGAAGGGCAGGGCAGTAATTGGGACCAGTAGACGAGTCCCTGAAGCATCTGATAGGTTAGACGGTGAAGATAGGTCCTGTAGAGTAGTGGTATCACTGACACAGGTAAGTTCATGAATATCCATAATACAGGTGAAAGAATCACTCCGCTGTTCAAGCGGAAAAGGATCTGAAACTTTTGAAGTCACAACATCCGAGGCATCCACATTCACTTCACGGCCCTCCGAGATTCCCAAAGGAAGCTTGCGAGAGGGAACATCTGTTGAATCAAGAGATTTATCAGAGCCACAGGATAACTTCTAGGGAAATTGAGACTCTTTGGATGAGTTCACAGAGACGTTTGCTTTGCAAGGAGGAACATCCATGGAGTCAAGTGTCATAAAAGGAACCACAAAGATGTCTCTGTTGCAGTTTAGCTGACTTAAAGTCCCTTTTTGGGAGAGCATGTGGCAGCATGAACCTCTACCACATGGACACCTTTAGCTAAAGTCTGAGAATTGTCATCAGTTGAAGGGTCACCAGAATGAGTATCTGATACAGTTTCCAAGACAGAGAAACTATTATGTAGTGAATCCATAAAAACGCTCTCACTAGAGAAAGAAGCAGCTGCTTTTTGAGAGAGTTGAGATAGTGCTGCAACCGATTTTGGGCGATGAGAGGAGGCGTATGTCTTCACTCCACCATCCTTCTGTCGCCTGAAGTTGAGATGCCGTCTGGCACTACCCATACTGATGAATTGGGTGTTAGCCAAGTGGAGGATATACTGCTCAAGGAGGTACATCTTACATTGGCGAGAATGTAAGGGGTGAGCATCCCTGTAGTAAAAGCAGTAACTCTCTGACTGACACTCAGAAGTAGAATGTGAGTCAAGAGCAGAACAATTACCACACCGGGAATGGTTGTTGAAGTTCCTCCTCCCATTGCCAAACTCATAACAAGAGAAACACTGTAAAGGACGCTCAACAAAAGGCTTCACCTCAAAAGAGGTGGGGTTAATGTTAATGTGATCTGGGATATGCGAGCCATAGAAAGTTAGGATGATCATATTTTTACTGCCTTTCATCTTTGTTACTCGTTGGACACTATCTGGGCGCATCATCTGAACTTTGCAGTGAGTATACCCCATATTCAAAGAATCTTTTGCCTCAAAAGCTGCTTTGGCAGCAGCATTTGTATTGAAAGTAATATAACACCGATTAGATCTACAGTCACTGTCATAAGTGATTCAGATACGAAGAACCACTCCAAAACACTTAAAAATGGAGTGGATAGCACCATAGGAAAGGGATGCAAGTACAGTCGACCTCAGGAATTCGTATACACCACTGTGACAACAAGGGTTCATAACAACTTGAAAATTTATTACATTAATTTTCCAACACCAAACACTTCTAGTAATGTTATATGGATAATACTTGAATCAATCAGCAAAACAATCATTACAGTGTGTGTAGAATAAAGACCCCTTTTAACTAATGCTCCGTGTACGAATTCTTGAGGCCGACTGTACATTTGTCAACATTAACGTGTCCAAACGGCTAATAGGGTTCGTCGACACAACACCTGTCCTGCTAGGTCTTCTCTTATTTGCAGTCTTCTGCATACCACCACGACCAGAGAGTGACATCTTGAGGGCCTGGAGCCAAGAGCTATTACCTACCAGGCAGATGAGGGGACTGAGCGCTAGTCGCCGTGGGCGGGTACCTCTTACCCCACGGGGCCACTCGTTTTAAAAAGCAGCCTCAATGGCTCGAAAGTTTGCCCATGACGGTGCTCAGACCCCCTTCCCCAATATCTCCCGGCCCAGACACCCAACCATCCAACACAAAACGGCCCCTAGAGAGCGGTCCCTCTGGAGGGCAGCACTGTTGGCTCGTACTGGCAGCCTATTGCATGGGAACCATTTAGTCTGGTCTCTCACTGGCGACCTTACTAGCATGGGAAGCCCCTCTCCCCGAAATCGGGGCAGAGCAGGGGCCGGAGCCCCCTCTAGTCTAGCTCGCCAGGTCTCATAGACACGTAAGCCCTGTCCATCACGTCAAGGCGGTTCCCCATTGAGGGGGCCAAAACACTAATAGAAGCTAACTGGATATGTATATAAAAGAGATAAAGAAAGACGCTCATGGAGAGAACTACAAGAGATTGAAATTGATATAGGAAACTAGAGAGGAGGTGGGAAGACGATATAGGAATATTCGCAGACAAAACTTGTCAATGACTGGCCTAATCTGGGAACTCCTGGAGAAGGGTTTGAGCGACATTTGTTCATTTGTGAACTCTAAATGGCTGATGCTGATATTATATAAAATATAATATATGTATTGAAGAATTTTAACTACGTCTCACTTGGTGAGTGGGCATAATGAGTACAAGAGGTGGTGAACTTTTTTATGATTCCAGGTAAATGAAAACCGTCAAGAATGTATACTGATTTACTGACATTTTATTGATGAATTATCGTTAGTTACGTCCTTATACTGTTTCGCGTTTGTGAAGATATGCACTTCAGTCGATTCCACTTCAATATACAGGATGTTTCAAAAAAGGCTCTTCACAAACCATAGGACGTATTCAGCTGAAAAAAAAAAATAAGATGAAGGTATCCTATATAACATTTTGGGTGAGTATTAATATTTTCGAAGTAATTACATGTTTAATGTTATCGATTCATAAGATGAGTTGAAGATACGTCCGCATAACTAGACTGTTACAAAAAAAAAAAATTTGTTTCTTGGAATAGTTTTAATTCAATACTTTTAGGTAAATCTGGATCGAGATAGGTCTATGCGTTTGGTTAGTTCTCGTAATCCATATTATATTATCCCATATATTAGACTAAATCCTCATAAGAATGCTGTCTGTCCTTGTTTAGACTACATATTCAAAGTTTAACGGAAATAATTATTGTGCCTAACTGAGCAGCTCAATAATTACTTTGTCACCATTATTATACAATTTCAGTATAATATAGCGCAAAAGAAAGATAATTCCCTAAACTTTTGATTATCCTCAAAAAATATACGGTACATCACAACCAGTTATCGTGTGGGAAGCTGTACTGGCGAGTGTGATGGTGTGGTCAGTGATACTGTGGTTGCTGCAGCGAGTGTGGTCATGTATGACAGGAGGACGCAACATGAAGCTACATTCTGCCCTAATGTACAGCTGGGGTACCCTGCTAGAAGTTTCTTCTCCAGACCATACTGTCAGCACATCTGGACAGGTAAAATTACATGTTTCCGGATATTGACACGAAATGCAGAGCTTTCGTGTCGAAATGTTGAGCAATGCTTGTTTCCTCACCATCTCCATACCCACCTCATTCCGTTTGTGTTATTACCGTGTGTTGGAATGTCGGAGGTGGTGGTGAGGGTGTGTGTGTATTAATGCATGTTGGCCTCGCTGGAGTGGGAGGAAACTGAATCAGGTGTAACGACAAAACAAGGGTTTCCTGCAGTACATGCAAAGTGTTCCTCTGCTTTTGTGCAGAAAGGAATTATTTCAGTTTGTTTCAATTCCCCCAAGTAAAAGTAACACAAATAACTTGTTTTGTTAAGAGTGAAGTGTACTAAAAACTAAAAATGAATACTTTATATGTTAATTATTTAACTCGAGTATTTTGCCCATTACATCTGTGTCTTAATATTTTTGTACAAAAATCACTGTACTGTACCTGAAATACAGCCATTTTATATTTTATATTATTATTATTATTATTATTAAAATAGCCCAGAAACACAAAGCTGGGAGAGAATGCAAGCTATCAATCCGAGGACCCCAGCCCCATGAATCCAACCTGAAGAAAAGAAGAGAGCTTAAAGAAAAAAAAGATGAGCAGTTAGCTTAATAAAAACATATTAGCCCTACTCTTGAAGCCAGCCAGTCCTACACCATCAAAGACAGATTCATCAAGGCCATTCCACATAGACACCGACCTAGGGACAAACGATCGAATGTACTGACAGGTTCTACACCGCGGCAATACGTAAGCACACATATGGGAGTCCAATGCTTCACGAGTGACAAGAGCAGGAACATACAGAGGTGGCAGAGAGGAGTTAAGAGGATGCAGCACATTACTTCTGATCTTGAACAGCATACACAATGATGCAACAGAACGACGGTGACTCAGATTACAATCAAGTAAACCGCCGGTAAGAAAATTAGCATTGAAAACAATCCTATCCAGCAACTTGAGATGGCAATCAGCTGCTGAACACCACACTGGAGAACAGTATTCCAACAGAGGCAACACAAAGGAGTTGTAACACCGCAGTAACAATGAGTGATCTCCGAACACACGCCAAGCTCTATGCATTATACCTTGAAATTGACCGAACATGCCTAGACAAATGCTGATTCAGCAACTCTACTGGATTATCAGCAACATACATTACATGCCATGGAAACCCACGCACAGCACCACAAACTGCATCCAAATTAACACGATTCTTCAGAAGCACTTTCCTCCTCACACACAGGTTTGGAACTGATTGGGCAGTGGAAACCTTCACAGAGAGAGAAGAATGATCTGAACATCCAATTGGTGCGACCACATCTACTTCCACCAGATCCGGAACATCAGTCAACACTAGGTCAAGGGTTCCACTTCTCACATGGGTTGGACCAACAACCAATTGGTCACAGCCAGAGACCGATGAAAAATCCAAAGCAGCAACACCATGACGAGTCGTTATTGAGGACCCTAGCCAATCCTCATGGTGCACATTGAGGTCACCCATAAAGACAAATAAAGTTTGAGATTAATTTTACAAAAGATAATCACAATTTGTGTTGTGCCAAAGATAATTTACCTTTATGTACAGTACCAGAGATAATTCAGGCATATAAAGTGCCAAATCAGTTGAAGAGTACCAAAATGTACATTTGCAGTAAAATTTTTACTTCCCCCATACTTTTCATTGTTAATAGCCCCTTAGAGACTGAGCCACACGTTTCGCAACGCGTTGATTCAACAAGATGAAAATTCGAATTTTCAAAGTGTTGAGGTGATTCCCACCCGCGGTCAGTGGTGGTTGGGAGTGGCGGGTGAACACACACACACACACACACTCTCTCTCTCTCTCTCTATCTCTCTCTCTCAATATAATAATAATAGTAATAATAATTTGAGAGGGAGAGGAGAGGATTAAATTCATATATGAATACAAAGTGAATATACACACATACACGTACACATATACACAGATATTTCCGTACACACACATTATACACACAAAGAGCTTACACAAACACAAATACACAGGTATTTACGTACACACACACATACAACATTACTCATACCTACTATAATATTCACACTTACAAAAATATTCACACACACACAATAATTCTTACACGAACAAGAGATTAACCACACACACACACACACACAATAATATTACTCGCACGAACAAGAGTCTAACCACGTGTACACATACACACACAATAATACACATACGCACACACGCTGGCTGGCGGGAGTGACGGTGAGGCTGGCAGTGTGGACACGATCCTCAATTTTCAACACGTCCACCTGCATAACATCGCGCAACGTGTGGCTCAGTATGGACAGGACTTTACAGTTATATAGGCAAGAACTATAAAATTCAACAACTCTGTCAACACTACAAAAAAAAAAAAAAAAAAAAACATCCAAGCGGTCCATACAATGGAAGAATGTTATATAAATTTGAAGAAGAATGTTGACGAATGTACTTGCATCCCTTTCCTATTGCGCTATCCAATCCATTTTTAAGTGTTTTGGAGTGGTTCTTCGTATCCGAATCACTTATGACAGTGACTATAGATCCAATCGGTGCTAAATTACTTTCAATACAAATGCTGCAGCAAAAGCAGTTTTTGAGGCTAAAGATTCTCTAAGTGGCTTGGTGAAGTGGTAACATTACTACTAACCATAAAGTATATAATAAAGTAGTAATAGTAAAATAGTGAAAAGTGTGCTATAATAACATATCAAGCAAACAAACACGATTGTACCTACGTGCAATAGGTAACGTCCTGACCCCACCAAGTGTGTACGGGCACTAGACAGAAGGTGAGGTAAAAAAAACTAGTAAACATAACATCTAACAAGAGTTAGGTGGCGACCCACGAGAAAAAAGAACTCTGTGTGAACTTACCAAGATAACACGACAACTAGAATAAGACCGGCTATGAATAACGTGTTGTCTGAATCACACAGAGAAAACTAATGGGGAACCTCTGAACACGAGGGGGATCCTGGGGACCATTATCAGAAGAAGTGTGATAGGTCAAGATAAAGTCTTCTATATTTAGCGCTTATTCCAAAACATTTTTGCGATAAATGGTCTGTGTGAGCACATGTATTACCCGAACGATATGTCATATATTGTAACATTATGGGTAATATGCTGTTATACCTCCACTAACATGCTATTTTAAGCATAGAATTAATATATCATTATGTATGTATGATCTCCTCAAGTACCCGTCATCCTTACTAAGTGAAACATTTGAAACATGTTATTATCCCGAATAGATATTACAGAAAACATGTATGTACAGTAATTATGAAGTGCAGAGAGCCCAATTAAAGCTTGAAGCTCTTTGGGCAGTACTGGAAACTTAGGTGTAGGACTTAATTTATGGTTCCAACGGGGCAATTAAAGATCACCACGCCACCAAGCACACATCAAGCACCACCCGTCAAATGCTGGTTAATAACACAGCAATACTCGACAGGGAAAGCGACAGCAGACGTCTTTTTTTCCTGGAAGCGATTTATATAACAACAAAGATGCCATCTATCAACAAACAAACAGAAGACTTCCAGGTACTCCCCTCAGCAAAACACAGAACAAGTTAGCTAATCAGGTGTTCACTCAGGCGAGCCAATCACCGAGCTCGGCTCCGCCCACTCCCGATCCCGTGATCTGCCAAGCCGGCTTAAAAACAGCCCGTGCACCAAGCTGAAACAAGATACAGCCTGAAGATGGATCTAGTAAGATCCGAAACGTCGCACTACGGAAATCTACTGAACAACCTTCCTGAACACCCACGGAAGATAATACGCAGAGTAGAAAACACCGAGAAGAAAATAAATAATGCAGAATGTGCCATAGCCTTCAACATCGTCTGTTTGAAAGAATACCTACTCCCTGGCTACACCAAAATATATATATATATATAATACTAATAGTATATATATAATATATATAATACTAATACTAATAATACTAATAATATATATATGCGCGTAAATCCACAAGCGCTTATTCTGAATTCCCCTGTATTTCCCCTGAAGATGTGAATACACGAAAGCGCTTGGGACTCCGTGTTTATTTTTCCTTCCTTGTGGATTTACGCATATTCCTGGATCACGTGCCCCAAGTGATTTATTTGCATATATATATATATATATATATATATATATATATATATATATATATATATATATATATATATATATATATATATATATATATATATATATATATATATATATATATATATATATATATATATATATATATATATATATATATATATATATATATATATATATATATATATATATATATATATTAATAATAATAATAATAATAATAGTAGTAACAATAATAATAATTAACATTGTGATAATTATAAAATAGTAGTAGTGTAAATAATGATTAAAGTGATGATATTAATACAATAATATATTAGTATAGAATTATAATTGATTAATAATAATGATAATGATTAACATTGTGATAATTATAAAATAGTAGTATTGTAAATAATGATGAAAATTATAATATTAATACAATAATATTAGTGTAAGATAATGATTAATTTAACTGGGGAGACACTATTACAGCAAATACATGGACATAGATTAATAATTGAGAAGAATATGTGTTTTAATTTTTTTTAAAGGAGTATATTGAGATTAGAACTTTAATATTATTAAGAATAGAATTCCAGGTTTTAGGTCCTGAATAAGAAAGGGAGTGTTGATAAAGTGTTAGATAATGGGCAGGTATACGTAAATTTTCGTGAGTACAGGTGAAGTAGGTATGTTGTAGGTGTAAGGACACAGATGTTTCACTTTTGTTTTGTTTTATACATGTAAATACCAATTTGTAGCTCATTTATATAAAAAACTCTTCGGAAATTTGTTTCTTTAAAGAGAGGTTGTGTGTGGGCAAAGTAGTCACTGTTAGTAATAATTCTTATTATTTTCTTATGAAGTCTAAATAGAGGTAACAGGTGTGTGGGGTCGGTGTTACACCATATAGGTGTACAGTAGTATAGTTGTGGTTACTAAGACATGTGCGTCATATAACATTTTTAAAACATCAATGGGCATTAATTCTTTAATTTGATATAACAGAGATACTATCCTGGATAATTTAAGGATTTGGTTTGTTACGTGATACTTAAAGGTCATGATATCATCATACGTTATTCCTAATAATGTATGTTTATTAGTTCTGTTTATAATGTTCTGGGGAAAAAATAGGGACTGAAGCATTGATGGTAGCTTATTAGTAAATAGCATATAAAATGTTTTGCTTAGGTTTACTGTTAATCTATTACTCAGGGACCATGTATGAAAGATTTGTAGGTCAGTGTTTGCTGTATGTATCATGTCAGTAGGATTTTCACCAGTAATATATAAGGTTGAGTCATCCGCAAAAAGGATTGTTTTAAATTTTTTAAATATTTAAGTAATAACATTTAAATATAAGAGAAACGGGATTGGACCCTAAACACTGCCCTGTGGAACACCGTATTGAATAGGTAGAGATGCAGATAGACAATTATGGAATTTGGTTGATTGAGTTCTGTGGGATAAATAATCATGAAACCAGTCATGAATAGTACCTCTAATTCCATAGTGATTCAACTTTCGTAATAATATATCGTGCCTGACTGTATCAAAAGCTTTGGTGAAGTCAACAAAGATGCTTAATAATGACTGTTTATTATCCAAAGTGTTATAGATTTCTTCTGAAAAAGTTCTCAAGGCATCAAACGTGTTCAGACCGGGACGAAAACCAAATTGACTTGGATTTAGTATGTTTTTATTTTCAAGAAAGTTTGTGAGGAATTTTTCATTAGTTTTTCAAATATCTTTGAAAAAATATTTAGGTAGGATATTGGTCTATAATTACTTAATTCATCTGTGGAGCCTTTCTTATGGATGGGGACAGCAGTTGCTTGCTTCACGAGTTGAGGAAATTTACCATTACTGATAGAATTATTAAAGAGAATGGACATGGGGTATTGCAAGTTGGTTTTTGCTGGTTTTTAATACTGATACTGGAATTTCATGCACTTTTTGTTTTTAAGGGAATTAATTAATTGAATGAGGATAATCACCTCGAAGGAAGCTGAGAGGGTCTATGGTGGAAGGTGGCAGACTGTGATCTAGTTTAGGTGCAACATTTGTGTAAAATTCATTAAAAGTTTTGCGATTTGTAAAGGTTCAGAGAGTTTTTTTTTACCATTGCAGAATATGTGATTTGAGGAACTCTTCTTATGGTTATGATTAGAAAGTTCGTGGATTGTTCTCCATATTTTTTAGGTGTTATTTTTCAAATTTGTGAATTGGGCCATATAGTAAGATTTTTTAGATTGTCTTATAATATTATTAAACATGTTCCGGTATTGTTTTAGTAGGAGTAATGTTAATAGTAGGAGTAATGTTAATAGTAATAGAGATAATAATAATAATAAAATAGTGTTAGCATTAGTAGTAGTAGTAGTAGTAGTAGTAGTAGTAGTAGTAGTAGCAATAGTTGTGGTACTAGTAGTAGTAGTAGTAAAAGAAGTAGTAATAGTATAGTAAAGCAGTAGTAGTAGTAGTAGCAGTAGTAAAGCAGTAGTAGTAGTAGCAGTAGTAGTAGTAGTAGCAGTAGTAAAGCAGTAGTAGTAGTAGCAGTAGTAGTAGTAGCAGTAGTAGTAGTAGTAGTTGTTGTTGTAGTATTAAAGCAGTGGTAGTAGTAGTAATAAAGCAGCAGTAGTAGTAGTAGTAAATCAGTAGTAGTAGTAGTAGTAGTAGTAGTAGTAGTAGTAAAGTAATAGAAGTAAAGTAGTAGTAGTAAATTAGTATTAATATTAAAGTAGTAGTAGTAGTAGTAGTAGTAGTAGTAGTAATAGTATAATAACTTCAATAATATTTGTAATAATACTAACAGTAATAAGTAATAATAATAATAGTAACAATAACAAGTAATAGTAATAATAATGATAATAGTAGTAATAATAACATTAACATAATTAATAATAATATTAGTAATAATAATAATATTAATATAAAATAAGAAATAGTAATAAGATTAGTAGTAGTAGTCAATAGTAATGTAATAAATAACGTATAATGATTAAGAAAACAGCAACAATAATTATACCAATTAGTTGTATCAGTAGTGGTTGCAGTAGTAGTTTATTTAAAGTTATTAGCTACAATAGTAGTAGTTATAGCAGTGGAACTTGTAGCAGTAGTAGTTGTGGCAGTAGTATCAGTAAAATCAGTTGTCTGAAACTGTTGTTGTAGAGGTTTGGTATGTAGTCTGCTGGTAGAGGTGTCCATCATTTGTGGGTATTTCTCTAGGAAGGACATGAATGATTTGTCATCATTGAGTGCTTAGTGGTGGAGTTTCGAAGCTTGATTATTATTATTCTGTCTTTTGTGTAGCACTGTTGAAATTTGGCCTTGTGTTGTCGTCTGATGTTCAGAATGGTGTTGAACTGGTGTCTTCGTTTTGGTGTTAAACTCTCATTGATGTATAATTGTGCCTTGAGTTGTATACAAGCCTGAGTGAGGTCATATTTGAGGGTTCTGTTCATGAATTCTATGATGATTGGCCTGTTTCTTTGTTGATTTTATTGACCCAGCATATGTGCGACACTTATGTCTGATTCTTTTATGTTTATCTTTAGGTTGTCCCTTATCGTATTCACAATCACACTGGCTGTGTGTTCACTGTTTGTATGTGCTGGTAATGAAGGGCCACTGAGGATAACTGTGTTACGGCGTTCGTATTGATCAACATTATGAAGCTTTAGTTCTAAATCGTTCACTTTGTCCATGAGGTTGTACACTTCACCAGTGAGATTCTCAATTTGTGTGTCTTTTTTTTCACACTGGAAAGTTCTGCAACCAGTTGTTTAAATATTATTTTTTATAGAACTTTCATTAGTGGTTAAGATTCCTTTGGCAACGAATCAATGTGGTGGTTTACTTTGCTGTCGTCAGTCATGGAGCTTGCAGTGGTTTGAGTCGATTGTTTGTTCATATCATCCCTATTGTCAGTCTTTTTTCTTGCACTTGCAGAATTTCTTGTTTCGACCATCTGTTTTCCCTTAAGTTTGGTACTGCCACATATTACACACCCGGCGAAGCCAGAACTATTCTAGGAGTCAGGCAGGTAGTACAGGTTAGGAGGTGGAGAGGGTATGTGTTGTCTGGACGGTGTCGGGTGCGGAACAGCCAAAAACACGTCACTCGCTATGGTGGTCAGACAGGATCTCAATGGTGGTCAGACAGGAGTGATGACTGGTCATAATTTTGTTCTGTTCACGTCTTATACGTGTGAGTTGGGAACTACCCTACCCTTTTCCAGCCATCTGACCTGACCTGCATGCCCGTAGCCTCACTACGATTTCAGTTAGAATAGTTTTTCGCAATGAGCAGCGGTACTGTGTGGGAGCAGGATTCTCCATTCAGAGATATATACTCGGACAGTAATTTTTAAGTTGTAATATACTTTTGGTACATTAGAGCGCCTTGATTCTTCCAAAATATGCCAGGACACAGGACCAAAATAACAATTATAATGTTGGTTGTGGTCTGTTGATTGGAATACATTGGAGGAATTATTTGCTTCAGAATTACCAACACTATATACTATCCCCTTAATTTAGGTAGCATAAAACAGCATATACAGTATGTAATTATACGTAAGTGCTATAGTGTTCTACTTTTGATAGATTTATTTAACCCGACCACCGAGCCACAAGAGGCTCTCAGGACATTACACTAGGCACTAGCCAGTAGTTAGTGAAGATAACGAGTATAGGAATTTGGAGATTAAGCATATACTGGACATAATTTTTCTGTAACATAATAATATTGTTTTGTATACATCATAATTATAAAATATTATACAACAGTTTACATGAGCATTACTAAATTTTTGGATTTTGATGGAATTATATTTCAGTTTGTGGGAATCTGTGGGAAGAAAATCCTTAATCTGTGGGAATTGGCTTCTACAAAAGTAGCAACACTGTGAGACTGTGATACACTGATAGTTACGTTAGTGGCCTGTTGTCTGATGCTGAGAGTGGGTGTGGGACACTCTGTTCAGACACTCTCGCTATTTTTTACGCTGTTATCTTCCTGAACACAATGCCTTTAATAAATTAGAAGATGAAATATGCTCAGATGATGCTGGAAGCCACAAAGAAATATAGAAGAGGGCACGAACGTCGACAAGACGATGACGACAGAATCACCTGACTCAGACTCAGCTGATTGCCCAACTCCAGCTGACACACCCAGACCATCAACAAGTGCTAATAGTGCATCACAGCAAGAGTCATCACTGGTAATAAGAGAATCTTTGGCGGCAAACAGTGAAGTGACAGTGAAGAGTATATTTAATAAAAAAAAAAGATATTATCTTAATACAAAATTCATTGACTTCTTCAACATCGTTGTGACTGTGACCCTGTTTTTCTTAGTGATAATTATACCTTCAAGATAGAAAGTGACTGTCCAGGGAGGGCTGACTATATTCTCTGTAAACACTAGCCATCCCCCACAGGGCTAGAAATAAAAATGTTGTAGGATTTGGTCACTTTCTAGTGGATTTGACGAGATCTGCCCACATAGATTAAAATTCCACGCGAGGTGTACTGCAACCAGAGGATTTTTTTTTTTTTCACTGATGTTTGGACCGCCAGCACATGGGGGTGCATTATCCCTTTGCATGCAGCAGTCTGAACTCCCTCCCATTTTATGGTCCCTTAAGGACTTGTTTCATGGAAGGTACGGCCTTACTTGTAGCTAGCTGTGGTCAAGACCAATAGAATACTTGAGTCTATTGGTCTTGGCTGTGGTATCAAAGACCTTCCCCCTAATCTCTCTGGTGGTCGGAGGCCCCCAGACTCCCTGGTCCAGTAAGCTCTGGTCCCATCTCCCTGGGATGTGCATCAGTAGCCCAGGCATATGGGGCCAGTCCCTCCTTTTTTAATTTGCTTTTTCTCTGCGACCAGAGCGTACTGGAGGTCTATGGGGTAGGAGGCCATCCATTCTGCTCCGGGAGCACATCAACAACAACAACAACAACAAGAGAGAGTGATGGGTTTTGACAATATCATAACAACTGAGTGCCTGTTTTGTGAAGATACCTATACATCATTATCCGATCAGGAATCCAGAAATGGTAGAACTCATCCAGTGTATAAAGTAACTTTAGGAATTATTTTTTCTTCTGTTATTAATGATTATGGAATGGCCGGTGACGGTGATTCAGAATATATATGGGTTTTGGATGTAGGTGTAACCGTTTTGGAGTTATATATATATATATAAATATATATATATATATATATATATATATATATAAATATATATATATATATATATATATATATATATATATATATATATATATATATATATATATATATATATATATATATATATATATATATATATATATATATATATATATATATATAGATATATATATATATATAGATATATATATATATATATATATATATATATATATATATATATATATATATATATATATATATAATGTATATATATATATATATATGGTTGGCTATGCTGAATCGAAAAAAACAAAAAAAACAGTGGAACTGAATAAGTATGGTGATGAAATTGAAAAAATAATTCTAGAATAATGGACGATCTCGAAGACAATCGGGATTATCAGTATGGTACTGGACTAGCTGATTTAGGTTTTCGGAAAGGAAACGATGAAGAATTGTTCATAGGTGAATCATTAAAGATAAAATAACAACAAGTAATAATAATTGAAATTTCCTAATATGGAAGCTTCCTAGTAAGGAGAGCATTAAAATAGAAGTTCTACTTCTGATGTCAAATCGTGATCTATACTTAGTGCAGATACGAGAGGGATATGCAGTGCAGTTTACTTTACCTTGAAATGCCATGAAACCTAAAGCTATAGGGTAGATTTTTCAGCTGGGTCAGGTTTGAGGTCACCAGAGCAAGTGAAATCAATTGCATATGTAAAGTATATGCAACATTCGCCATTTAATTGACACGAAAATGAGAATAAAAAGGTAAAATGAGACGGAGAAAGGGTTACGTTTTAGTTGCTGTTAATAATAGAATTTTGGTGAGGAAAGAAGGTGAGGTTTAACTGAGGAGAGGAGGTGTTCGACAAAATGGAAAATTGAAGAGCTAGTTATAGGGCATAGTGCATGCGTTCCTGGAAGGGCCCAGAGTATGATGAGTTCTTGAACCCATTTTCAGGGTTCTTTCATATTTGTTGACAACATGATAGGAATGCTAGATGCTCTCTGAAAGCTAAAAAGTTTGTGTCAACATACTACAATGGCACGGACATGAAGTTGTGGTTATATCAGCTAAGATGTTAGGTATTTGGTTTGTTTTTAATATTCAAAGCACATAAAAATATTAAGTAAATTAAGTCACTAATTTGAATTTGCATATTCCCTGGCGGGTGCAGATGATGGTAGGTTGGTGGCTGGTGTTTTGTTTGGTGATCCTAACGGGGTACAAGTCTTCCCTCATCTCTCACCTAACAGTCAACCGTGCAAGAACTCAACCGCCAGAGACCATGAGAGAATTGGCAAACTCTGATGGATGGGAATGGGGCATCGAGTCTTGGATTATGTCTGGCATTCCTTTGGAATATTTCTCCAGGCACACGGATCCCATGGTAAAGAAAATATACAAGGAATTGGAGGTAAGTGGTCGGTGGTATATTTTATAACAATTGGTAATATTATCAACAGTGTTAAATAAGCATTATATAACAAACTATAATTACCTTCGTTCAGTACTCATTGGTTCGACGACCGGGGAGTTGCTTTGAAAAGTTGATTATCAAAGTATTTGGTATTGATGGCTGGTCTAGTTGATTGAATGATTAATAGATGCCACCAGACATCTGGCGGTGCAACAGCTAGGGTCATATACCGCCCAACATAATATAAAAATCTAAGGATTTCAAAATATGATCATTTATATGATTAATACAAAATATACTCACATTAGCCAGGCTTCACTACCCCAAAAGGGAGAAGCAGTATGATTAAAAGGACGTATCAACTAAAACTCATATTTTTACTAAAATAACCTGATTGATTTAAGTAAAATATATAAAAAATTAAAATTAAAAACATTGAACTATAAAAAAAAAAAAAAATAACTAATTCACAATTTGTGGAGGAGGCTGTCCTCCACAAAGGAGAGGGTGCTCCCTCACACACAACAAACCTCCTCCCAGAGCACCTGGGAGAGACTTTAAGAACCATTCCCCACCCGGTACTCGGAGAGATACCTACGACGAAAGTCTCCAGGGATGCCGCACTATCAAAGGGACCAGAAAATCATCACAGTATGGAGGGGGAACCCTCTCCATTAAAAGTCCATGAGTCAAACGTGAGTGGCCAATGCGGAGATGGGCAAGAGCCGTCTACTACCTGCAGGACCGGCCACTGTAGCTCCATAAGCCCAGCCGCTGGCGGATGCCGCCAAGCTTGTTAACCCAGACGGCGTCCCATCTGTCCTACCAGCAGGAACGAATGGCAGCATCAATGTAGAGTCGAAGGTCTACAGCAGTTTCGGGATGACGTCTGGCAGGTGTTCGAGCACTGGAGGCCACAGCCTTACCCAGGGCATCAGTCCACTCATTCCCATCGACACCCACATGGGCCTGGTCTCAACAAATTGTGACTGTGGCCATGATGTCCCAGGAGGACAAGCCAGGAGGAATGGCCAACACCAAGGGATGGGAAGAATTATAATTGCCCATGGCCTGCAAGGCAGTACAGGAATCACAAAAAATAATAAAAGAAGGCTGATGGAGAGTATAAATTACTTGCATATAAAATGGTCGAGATCTCGGCAGTAAAAATCGACATGACAGACGGGAGCATGCCGCCTCTATAAAAGTCAGGAAAGACAACTCCAAAACCAACTCCACCATCAGACTTTGACCCGTCAGTGTACACAGGGAGGGCCCCCCTGTGAGTGGAAGCATGTTTTAAAAAGCCACTGGAGGAGGAAGAGATTCCTTCTTGTCTGAGAAGCAAGTGCAGGTGTGAACTTCTGGAAGAAGCCATGGAGCCACCCTGGGGACCCGCACAGGACAAATCTGGAAGTCATCAATGCACATCTCCTCCATAGTCTTCCTGACTCGAAAGCCAAAGGGCCATGGCGTGCGAGGATGTGATAGGTAGTACTGAGACATGATATCAGATGACACCGCCAAGCAAGGAAAGGAGTCAGGAAGTCGATGTAAGCGATGCCAACAACTAACCATCAAGGACTGGTGACGGAGATAAAGAGGTGGCTCATCAGCGTCCACCAGGAGACTGGGGATTGGGGACGACCTGAAGGCTCGGTCGCCAGACGTACTCCAGCATGATGAACAGGGTCTAAGATATTGAGACGGGCATCCGTGGCTGAGGAGTACACCTCACACCTATAGTCGAGTTTCGACCTAATAAGAACATGGTATAGGCGGAGGAGGGTGGGCCCATCAGCCCCCTAGGACGTATGGCCCAGGACCCTCAAAAGGTTAAGAGCCTGGAGGCTTGAGACCTTAAGTGAATGTAAATGGGGAACCCAAGTCAAACATCTGTCAAAAAGAAGACCCAAAAAAGAATTTCCTCAACACAGCATATCCAATGACCGTACGTGAATAAGTCCTGATCAGGGGGGACGCCCTGGATGCGGCAGAAGTGCATAGCAACCGTCTTGACAGCAGAGAAGCGAAATCCATAGAACCAGACCTCTGCAAATTGTGAATTTTATTATATTTAAGGCTTCTTAGATAGTTTAGTGTTTTTAATTTTGATTCATTTATATATTTAACTTAAGTTAGTATAGGTTATTTTAGTAAAAATGTGCGTTTTAGTTTATATGTCCTTTTAATCATGCTGGCTATCCTTTTCGGGGTAATAAAGCCTACCTAATGTTTGTATATATTTTATTAATGATGTAGATGAGTATATTTCAAAATCCTTAGAATTTAATATTATGTTGTGCGGAATATGACACTAGCTGCTGCGTCGCCAGATGCCTAGTGGCATTTGTTAATCAATAATAATAATAATTCACGTCGTATTTGACATATCATTATACATAACTTAACATGTACCCATTTTTCCTGAATTATATTCGCTAAATAGCCTATGTGGTATTAAAATATTGTTGGTTATTACTGGGGGTGGAGCGGAGGAATGAAAGGTAGATGGCAGAAGGCGGGAATGTTGAATGTTCACGACAGCATCCACAGACTTTCCTTATCTTTCTCTGCCCGCTTCCACTATGCATTAGAGGGACACTCTAAATGAACCAAAAATAGTTGATGGCTAGATTTTCTTCTCCTAAACTAAATAAACGGAGAATTATCCACATTCTACCTACATAATCAGAACGAAATAACGAAGTTGCGAATCGATACAATCATCGCCGCACTAAGCACCTCATATATTTCGCAAATAATAATTCAACTACGGCAGTATGAGTTATCTGATACTCTCAAAATCAACTCTAGTTGATGGTATTCTTCCCAATGACTGTATAATTGGCCATTTGAATAGCAATTATATTGTTAAATCTTAAATGAACTGTATCCTATCAGTAATGCATTAATTCGGACTCTGTGTTTTCATGTAGTGTTGCTAGGGTACGATAATAAAAGGGTCAGACTCGTTTGCCACGACTATAGAGGAAGGTGGCAACAGAGTAGAGAGAATAATGGACTGTAGAATTGTAGGACTCAGTATCGAATCCACACTAAACTTCTGTTGTGGTTGTTGTTGTTGTAGTTGTACCTAGGTGATCTGTTTGTTCTCTTTGTTCTTCAAGTATCCTGGCTACACTGACACCTCAAGAAAATATCATATCAAAGAATATTCCCGACCATATTCCAAAATGCTGTGATTGACGGTGTAGCTGCACTCTCCTGATAGTAACCTGTTTAATTAAATAAGGTGCCGTCATCTAGTGGGGAAGGAAGGAAGTAACCAACACAATGAAGCTAAATTGCCCTCCGTCTTGTGAGAAACACTCGAAATCTCTTAACTTCACTTAATTAATACAGGGCCTCGCAAGAGCCACAGGCTACTGACAGCCTGCAGTCCCGAGATTGAGGTATATAATTATATATTACACTACAATATCTGTTAGCTGTTGTATCTCCATCTTAGAGGATATGAATTCGAAGCAATATACTAAAGAACCAGAACATCGTGTGTAGGGTAAAATATGTAGGGGTTTATGATATATGACATAATTGGTGTGTCGAGATTATTTAAAGATATGAAAGATGTTAAGGAAGAAGTTGCAGGATGATCTCCATCACCACACTGCTTCTGTAACAGATCAGATTGTATACCAGATGTTGGCTCATTGAGAGCCTCGTCTACTGCCACTCGAGACATTTTACTTTATATTTTCTTCTCTATTTAAGTTTAGAATTTAGTATTTATCCTGTGGGGCCACTAGCTACCGCCTACTAGGAGAATGAGTGGGCCGAGCGCTGGCCACCATGTGCGGGGGCTTTATTCCCATGTGACTGATCGTTTTAAATAGAAATCATCATGAATCGAAAGTTTGCCAATCTCAGCCAAGAAACCCAACCATCCAGGTAAAAGCGACTCACTAAGGACTTGCCTCTGTAGTGTGACACCGGTGTCGCGAACTGGCAGCCTATTTCCAGGGAACCATTTAGTCTGGTCACTCACTGGCGACCATGCTAGCATGGGAAACCCTCCCTCCTCAAAAGGGCGGATTGGGGGCCGTTGACCCCTCTAGCTTTGCTCGCCAGATCATTAGAGCACGCATGCCCCCTCACCATGATCCCTGGTTTGGGGTTCTCTTTTGAATTTTATTTCACAGTCCATGATTGACATTGCTTATTACTTAGTAGTGAGGAGTAATTCACTGTTGTTACTGGTGGCGTGGAGTATGGGTTAACATTTGGGTGTTATAAAAAATGTCTCTAGGTTTGATCCGAATAGGTTTCTGCTTAGAATATGGATTAAATGGTGAGGTGTTTCTCTTTATATTGTATAAGTAAAGAGGGTAGACAATATGCATGAAAAAAGAAAAGCAACCAGATAGCAACTTTAGAGCTTATAGCAATCACAATGGCAATTTATATAAACTTGGAAACAAGTCTTCAATTAAATATGTAATTTACTCTGATTCGAGGAGTACCATTCAAGCCCTTAGATGCCACTAATTCTACAAATATAGCATCTATTAAAGAAACTTTACCCATTAGACGTAAATGTGGAAAAATGTTGGATACCCGCCCAATTAAGAATGAGTGGGAATTAATAATCTGATGAAACAGCTAAATCAGTAAACCTTTTACCAAAAATAAAATCATATCTTACATATGGGGACTGTATGCAATACATATATCAGTATCGCTACTGTTTTTAACTTTGTTTTACAGAGGCTGGAGGTGAAGCCGAAGGGGGAAGCTGTGTGGGGACACAGTAGGTTCCCCCACATACAGGTTTTAATTTCCTTTTAATATATATATATATATATATATATATATATATATATATATATATATATATATATATATATATATATATATATATATATATATATATATATATATATATATATATATATATATATGACTAAATTATTTTTATTTGTAATTTTTTTAATATATATATATATATATATATATATATATATATATATATATTTTTTTTTTTTTTTTTTTTTTCTTTGAGGCAAGTGAGGTTAAAGGAAATGGCAATTTCAGCTTTGGAGAGTTTATTGTTGGTTTTCTCCAATTGTCTGACAATTTTCTTCTGGTAGGAGTAGAATTTCTGTAGTAGTTGGCCTAGGTTCGACGACGTTTCGGAGATAACATTCTCCATCTTCAGGTATGGGTAGAGTGACTGTGAAGCGTGATTCCGGGGTACATATAGGGAACTGGTGGCTCAAGTGACACTAAGAGGGCGTGGCAGGGAGGGTTTAGTCTGGGTGGAAGGAGGCTGGTTGGTAGAGATATTGGGAGGTAAGGTGAGGTGGGGGGCGGGGCTTAGGTTTGTGGGTGATGTGTTTTGAGGGAAGTAGACACAGGGTTGGGATGGTTGGGGGGAGCTGGCTTGGATGATCTTAAGTTGTATCTAAATATAGGCTGATTGGTAGGTGGTATTGGAGTCGATATGTTGATGGTAGAGGAGACATGGGGAAGATGGTTGGAGGGGCGCTTGGAGCTGGGTAGAGCTTGAAAATCTTCAGTTTGTAAGTTCATGGAGGGACGGAGTGTCTGTATATATATAGCTTCTAGGAGAAAAAGGCATCTGGGGTCGTTCTCTCTGTCCAGTATAGTGGTGTTACGGTCCAAGTCAAGTCGAGTAAGAGGGCTATGGGAGGGGGGCTTGTAATGAGATTTAATAGACCCAGTCTCGAGGTGCATTGTAAGACGTCTTGTCAGGCGAGTCGTCGTCATCCCGATGTAGGAATGTGGCCTACAGTCCTCATTGGTGCAGTTATGTCGGTAGATGACGTGGTCGTCTTGGAGTGATGTCTTGTCTATGATGGGTCTGTTGTGGAGGAGAAGGTTGGAGGTCTTCATGGATTTGTAGTAGATGATAAGTTTTACCCGGGTATTCTGGGTTGGTAGGGTGAACATTCCTCTTGATGATGTCTTGGATGGTGGATTCATCTGCTTTGTATTGGCTGGACATATGGCTTCTGTAAAATATCTTGATAACATTGGAAGTGGAGGTGGTGTCTTCCTTGTTGTACCACTTTTCCAGGTGGTTGTTGATGGCCTTATGGATGTCAGAATTGTTGTAGCCATTATTTACCAAGACTTGGGTGAGGCGATCAAGTTCTTTGTGGGTCTCACTCCAAGTACTGCAGTGGGAGATGGCCCTTCTCACGTAAACATTAATAGGAGATCGTAAGTACCGGTGGGGACACTCACTTCTACCATTAAGGCATAACCCGTTGTTGCCAGCCACCAGTGGCCCCCCAATGGGAGGACGGACGGCTGCAACTAGTGGCGGGGAGGGGTCTCCAGTCTGCCCTGTGGGGGTCAGGATAGGGGAAGAATTTTTGAGAGTGGTAGCAATTAATGTGAATGGAATGGTGAATGAGGTGAAAAGGAGAGAGATTGTGGAGTGTTTTAGTATGAGTAAAATAGATGTGTGTGGGGTGCCTGAAACTCATATGAAAGGATAGGGGTGGAAGAGTGTGGGGATGGAGGGAAGAGTGCGTTGTGGGAAGGAATCGAAGGAGGCGTGACATGGGCTGGTATGGATGAAAAGCGTAAAGAGAGAGGAAGGGAGTGGATGGGCATGTACGGAAAGGAACAAGGATAGTATGAATGACAAACAAGATTGGTATAGTGAAGAATGCATGGGTCTGCGCGTATGCACCAGTAAAAGCGCAGACCAAGGTGGGAAAAATGAAAATGAAAAAGTATTGGGATGAGCTGAAAGTCGACTGCCAGGGAAGTTTTGAGAGAAGGAGGAGGATAGTGCTTGTGGGGGACATGAATGGGAAGGTAGGGGGTGAGAAAATAGGTAATGTAGTGGGCACGTGGGGTGTGAATAGAGTAAATGAAAATGATGAGAGCCAGATGGAGTGTGTGCCGAGGGTTTTTTTTTTCCTTGCCAACACCGGCTTCGAGCATAGGCTGGTCTACAGGTACAGTACACATGGAAGAACAGAGAAGAAAGGGAAGATCAAATAAGTTTGACAGATTACATAGCTGTTGATGAAAGGATAAGGAAAGACGTAATGTATATTAGAGTGTGAGAGGAATGTTTCAGTACATTAACCACTTTGCGGTTATGGCAAGGATTAGGGTCAGAGCATAATGGGAGTATGGTAGGAAGGATAGAGGGGGAAACAAGAGGGAGGTGGCAAGTGAAAGATTGAATGACATCGAGTATAGAGAGGTATATAAGAGGAGGGTGGGTGAGGTGCTGGAGGAAGCGAGACTGGGTATAAGGGAGGGAGTGGTAGTGAATGATGTCTATGAAATGTTTAAGACACTAGAGATGAGGACAGCAACAGAGGTAGTGGGATACAAAACACAGAAGAGGGGCAAGAAAGGGAGTGCATTGTGGTCAGAAGAAGTGAAAGATGCAGTAGAGAAAAAAAGGAAGGCATATAGGAGAACATTACAGAGGAATGTGTTAGAGGAGGTGAATGTAAGGTGGAAGATAGAATATATTGTACGAGCGGAGGTACCCAGAGTTGCCCGGGAAAGATGCACTCTGGAGTTTAGAAATAGTCAATATTAACTTTATAATATGTGAAAGCATTTAGTCTTGTTGCGTTATTTAAAAATATTCCGCGATCTCATGCTGCTTGCCAGTTGCCATACGTACACCCGGAAGTACTTATTTCTCCTCCCCCCCCCTAATAGCCAAAGTCGCGGCCAGTGACGACACACCACATCCAACTCCTCTACAATGCTTCACTTTTTCTAATACTTCGAGCAAATGAACCACTGGGGTCGGGGTAGAGGAGTTGGATGGGGTGTGTTTGATCGCCCGGTCGCCACTGGCTGCGACTTTAGCTATTGGGGGGAGGGGGGAGAAATTAGTACTTCCGGGTGTCCATAAAGACGATATTGTACATACGTCTTTTCAGCTTGAAGGCCAGAGACTGGCTAAATTTCCAAATAGCCTTTTTGCCTTCTTCAGCTCTAACGGAGAATTTCCTTTCGAGCTGTACAGCCATGGGTGATAGTGGTGGACCAGGGTCCAAGGAGTGTTGGAGAGCAACTGAACAGAGGTCGAAAAAGTGAGTCTTCTAAACCTCTCTCAACATTGAGAATGGTTTGGAAAATTCACTTGTTCGAACTCTGTCAAGTTGCTCTCCAACACTACTTGGACCCTGGTCCAGCACAATCACCCATGGCTGTACAGTCTACTCCACTCCCGCTTTCACCAGTTCAGCGTTGCCAACGTATTCACCCGGCATGGTGTGAGCTACCAGCTCCGACTCTCGCATCCGAAACACCTGCCATCAACCCTTACTCTTACTGGCAGGTGTTTCGGATGCGAGAGTCAGAACTGGTAGCTCACACGATGCCGAGTGTATACGTTGGCAACGTTGAACTGGTGAAAGCGGGAGTGGAGGAGACTGTACATAAGGGGCGCGAATTTAACAGCTGGAACGGATAATTTCCGTTCGAGCTCTTCTTTGTGATTTTAACCGATTAAATAGAATATTTGATATTTTAACGTAATGTTTACGTCAAATTACGTCATGTTACATCATTAAAACCTTTGCCGGTGGTGCTGATTCAGAATATATAGTTTTGGGAGTGAAACCGGTTTTTTAAGCGGATTCATAGATGACGTAATTTTTACTTCATGTTACGTCATACCAAATCCAGCGCCTGGTGATGGTGATTTAGAATATATATATATATATATATATATATATATATATATATATATATATATATATATATATATATATATATATATATATATATATATATATATATATATATATATATATATGGGTTTTGGATGTAGGTGTAACAATTTTCGAGTTATTAGAGGACAAACAGACGGCTTGCCATTTATAGTATAGATTATAGATATGCAGTAGATGTGGTTCCACCGTGAATGGCGGCCTTAATTAAGATGAAACACACACACACGTTAGATTGAAACACACACGTAAGATTAAAACACACCCACAAGATTGAAACACACACACATAAGATTAAAACACACACGTAAGATTAAAATACACACACACGTAAGATTAAAATACACACACACACGTATGATTAAAATATATATACGTAAGATTAAAACACACACACACACGTGAGATTAAAACACACACACACATGAGATTAGAACACACACATACACGTAAGATTAAAACACACACACACACACACGTAAGATTAAAACGCACACACACGTAAGATTAAAACACACACTCAAACACACACGTAAGATTGTAACACACACACACACACACACACACACACACATACACACACGTAAGATTAAAATATGCACGCACACGTAAGATTAAAACACACACACACATGAGATTAAAACACACACATACACGTAAGATTAAAACGCACACACACACACACACAAGTAAGATTGAAACACACACACACACACACACACACACGTAAGATGCAACTCACACATACACTTAATGTATTTTTGGTTAGTGAATAATAAAATAAATAAATAATAATAGTATATACTGGCCAGGAATCGAACCCGGGCCTCCCACGTGGCAGGCGAGTATTCTACCACTGAACCACTGCCGCTTGAAACATTGAAGGAGATTTTAGTGAACCGGGTTTTTTTAAGCGGATTCATAGTAGATGACGTAATTTTTAAGTCGAGTTACGTCATTTTACGTCATACCAAAACCTGCGCCTGGTGATGGTGATTCAGAATATATATGGGTTTTGGATGTAGGTGTAACTGTTTTCGAGTTATAAGAGGACAAACAGAGACGGATTGCCATTTATAGTATAGATGTAAGAGGCAAGTGAAGAGGATGGTGAGTGAGAAGAAAAGGAGAGTGGATGAGGAGTTTGGTAGGAAACTGAGTGAGAAGTTTAGAGAAAACAAGAAATTATGTTGGAAGGGGGTTAAAAGAGAAAGAGGAGAAGGATAGTCTGGTATCGTGAGAATGAAGATGAGGATGGAGTCACTGTGAGTGGAAGTGAGGAAGTGAAAGAAGTGTGGAAGAGGCATTTTGATGGTCTGATGAATGAGGAGGGGACGGGATACGGTGGTGACATGCATGGGGATGAAGGCAGGTGGTAGACGAAAGGGTTTACAGGGAGAATTATGAAGGGAAGAGGTTATGAAAGCAACAGGAAAGTTGACGATGGGAAAGGCACCGGGGGTGGATGGGATAACAGCGGAAATGTTAAAGTGTCGGGGGGAGGTAGTGGTGGCGTGGATGTTGCTCATATGCACATTGGCCTGGAGGCAGGAAGAGGTGCCAGAAGATTGGAGGAGGGCCATAATTGTGCCTTTGTATAAGGGGAAGGGGAATGAGGATGAGTGTCGTAGCCATAGGGGAAAAAGCCTTCTTAGTGTACCGTGGAAGGTGTATGGGAAGGTTCTTACTGAAAGACTGATTGAAGTAACAGGGAATAAAGTTAGTTAGGAGCAGGGAGGGTTTAGAAAGGGTAGAGGATGTGTGGGGACTAAGATATAGACATGGACATGGAATAGGGCTCTTCAGTCTAGCATAGATGCAGTGGAAATGAGTTACTTGAGAGGAGCATGTGGACGTAACAGGTGGGTGAAGAAGGTAATTGGTATTGAGTGTGGGGTGGTTGAGAGAGTGAAGTGCAATACATTGAGGTGGTTTGGACATGCGGAGAGAATGCAAGGTGAGGAGTTTGTAAAGGTGTATGGAAGTGAAGTTGTGGGACATCGTGTGAGAGGCAGACCTCCGGTTAGGTGGCAGAACAGAGTGGAAGAGTATGCAAGGGAAAACACCGTGAGAGGCAGAGTAGGGCTCGACCAAGTAAGGAGGGATGGTGGAACAGGGAAAACTGAAGTCACTTCTGCCGTGGCCACCCCCTTGGTGGGAGTTCCCGGAGGGAACGAGGAGTCAGAGCTATAGATAGAATGATAGATAGATAGAATGACAGGACCCTTGGAAAAACAAACCAAACACCAACAAACTGAAGCAAATTCAGCACAATGTTACCATGTGTCATTCCTTCCAATTATGGGACAGATGAACTGATCATTGTAACAAGACTAAGAATTGGACTCACACAAAACACACAGTACGTATTTCAATGAATATCTCATATGGGCGTCCCAGGGTGTAAAACGTGTGACACAATTTTATCAATAAAACATATATTTGTTAATTTATATATATATATATATATATATATATATATATATATATATATATATATATATATATATATATATATATATATATATATATATATATATATATATACATACAAATACTTTATTGTCTGTGGTTTATCCTAGACAGTAGTTCTTTTTAAATATCTTGATAACAAGGATTAAGGGGAGATTCTCTTGTTGGTGAATTGGAAGGTTTCTAATTCCTCCAAACTATGCCAGGAAACAGATACCCTCAATGGGACTGTGCTAATCGGGGATCTGTTTTGTGGCATAGTTTGGAGGAATCAGAGACCTTCCAATTCACCAACAACTGAAGCTCCCCTTAAGGTGTCTTTGGTGTTTCGAACCAGAACAATAGAAATTCTCAGAAAACATGACTATATAACCAGCCCAAGTAAAAATAAAATCCTTCGACCGTCTTCACTGACAAACACCGAGGAAGCTGGAGGCATAATGACCTTCTTAATAAGTTACCATCGGTGAATTCGTAAAGGCAGTTATCAATCTGGTTTGGATTTGGCTCAAATTTGGTAGCTGTATTAGAGAAAATACATATTACGTACACAACACTATAATTATCAAACTACGAAATGCTGTTTTCAATGAATGGCAAATATAATTAAATCAAATTAATTATTAACTGGATTGTTCCTTTGGGACATTAATAAATACAATATGTAACACTCAAATAAATATGGATCGGTATATTACACAAACTGACCAGCACTACTTGTTAATAGTCATAAGTACCTTACTACAACTTATTAGTCAGGAGGAAATTAATGTAATAAAATAGTGTTGTTTTTTTCTTTTCACGGCCATTCGTCTGTCTGTTTTTTTTACCATTCGTCATAATTACACCCTTTAGGATTCACGATTACGGTTATTTTTATTGTATATTCAAAGGGAATATGAAAATTTGCAGCATAGGCTTACAGTCGAAAACTCATTATTATTGAATAAGAACAATCCTATACCTGGCATAACTACACATGACCCAATTTGGTTACTGTTTTTCTATAACAAAATATTAATATCACTAATTTTGTATCACTGTACTATATCATGATAGAGAAGTGGAAGAGGAACTAAAAACATGTGGTAGAACAGATTGGGAAACATTAGGGAACCTAGGAAATTACTAGTTCTGGCTCCCATAATCACTCAGTGAATAATCTTAGCAACTAAGAAAGGGTAACTATACACAAACATCATCGCTGTGGCAAGAAGTCAAAATAACATGAACAATAAGGGTAAGGAGGAAGGAGTTGTATTCTGGCGCATGGTCCCTTGAAAAATGGACGCAGCTTGCACCACCGCCAAAACAGATTAAGTGAAAGGGAGGGTTACAATAGAAACCCTTACTTACCTCTGTGCAGCGACCGTGATTCATTTATATTTTTCTTGAAAAGATGAGATTTGTTGGACATTACTTACTTAAACAATGATCTGATGAGATTAAGAATCCACGTGAGGTGTACTAGAACCGATTTTTTTTTTTTTTTGTATTGCTGTGTTGACCGCCAGCACACGGGGGTGCATTATCCCCTTGCATGCAGCAGTCTAATCTCCCTCCCCCTTTATGGTCCCTTTAGGACTGGGCCCATTAGGGTGCGGCCTCAATTGTAGCTCTTGTGGTAACGTGGCATTTGGCCCACAACACTGACTGTGGGATCAAAGACTTTTCCCCCAATCTCCCTGGCGGTCGGAGGCCCCCAGACTCCCTGGTCCAGTAAACTCTGGTCCCGTCTTCCTGGGATTTGCTTCGGTAGCCCAGGCATATAGGGCCAGCCCCTCCTTTATATTAATTTGTTTTTTTACTGCGACCAGAGTGTACCGGGGGTCTGTGGTGCAGGAGGCCATTCTGCCCTGGGAGAACAACAACAACACCGATGCAGACAAGAACAGCTACACTAAAGTCGGTTCAAAAATGTTGCTCCTTTAGGGTCTAGACGTCATTGGTAAGGGCTCTCCTGATTGGCTGACACGGTGCCCCAGGCTCTCACACACCCGTGGCCTCACCAAGGTGAGTATCCTCCTTCACCCATGCTCGCAGGTGTATATTTTTGTATATAATTTACTCTAGCTTTTCTCTTATTCAAGATCAAATTTAGTTGATACCATTAGTCTTAGCAGTGATTATAAATTCCAGTTATGTTTGTCACAACTCAGTACAAGTAAAGATCAAAGTAATTCTGACGGGTAGAAGGGAACAGCATTCCAGCATATATAAGTACAACTTTAGTATAATAGTGTTTGTTGCAGTAAGTACTAAATCAGTGACATTGTACAACATTTCACCCCATAATACAAAATCTCCAGTGTGGGGCCAGAGTCGTGCGTGCCAGTCAGTCAGAAGAGCCCTTACCAATGAAATTTAGACCCCAGTGGAATACAATTTTTAAACTGTCCATAGCTATATCTGTGGTGGAGATAAATTGAAATTTATAGTGCACTTTAAAACTTTGTGGTATAACGCATACACACTCACACACACACACACACATATATATATATATATATATATATATATATATATATATATATATATATATATATATATATATATATATATATATATATATATATATATATATATATATATATATATATATATATATATATATATATATATATATATATATATATTTTCTTTTCCCTCCAGAGTTGAAGACATTGACATGGAATGCAGAATGTCCAATAGTCCATCTATTTTGGCTGAAAGAGCCAGGATTGTGTGGCTGTGGCTGGCAGGCTTCTCAGCCAGGTCCATCTCCCAGGAAACCGGCGCCAGTCTCTCCACTGTGTATCGCTGGATTCGACGATGGCAGGAAGAAGGTTCAATCGAAACTAAACCCTACAGTAGGACACTTCGGAAACCTTGCTGGATTGATGAGAGACCTCTTACAACAGAGTGGGCATTAGACAAACCTTTAACACAGGCAGGTAGACTGCCATCGGCATCAGATTTACGATTTTTATCAGTAAATCAAGCTTCACCTTTGACAGTAACACGTACAGCAGATAAGCCAAACGAAATTGCTTCTACGCGCAATCATATTCCATTTCAATTCTGTAACTACTTTCATTTGGAATATGGCCCACATCTCTTCCAATTCTACAACAAGATATAGTGCAATGATACAAAATATGTACAATTTATGTTTTGTATTAGTGAAAATAGTATTTGGATTAAGTCATGTGTTATTTTGATCGGTATAGGACTGTTTTTAATCTATATAAATGGGCTTTCGAATGTATACTTATGTACCCATCTACACAAATTTTCATATGTAATATGTATTTTCTCTGACACAGCTACCAAATTTGAGCAATACCCAAACCAGATAAATAAATGCATTTGCGCATTAACTGATGGTAACTAAATATAAGGGTCATTATGCCCTTCCTCTTCCTCGGTGTTTGTCAGATGTTTGTCAGTGAAGCCGGTCGAAAGATTTTATACTTACTTGGGCTGGTTATATAGTCATGTTGTCTGAGGATTTCTATTGGTAGTATCAAGATAACAATTACAAATTAACCTACTGGCAAGGCTAAGCCACAGATAATATATTTTTAGCCAACGCAAATAATAGGTTTTATCGAACAATTTCTGCTATATGACCTCGCTGTTGCGGCGCCTAATATCAATCAATCGAACAATTTCTGGAAACTCTTACATGGGTTTGAAGCGAAGGAAATCACATTCTGTTTTAAACACACGAGCTACTATCAGTCCAATACTGGAAAATATGTAAAATTTTTCTGGGAGTGTAGGTTATAAATACGTTTTCTCCCTTACATCGGACTTTGAGTCAGTGGTGGGTATTTGAATCCACCATATTGGGGAAAATACCCGATATATTACCCAGGTTACCACATGTTCCATATACACGTTGCTACTGATTCTGTTCGAAGTATAATTACCAAGTTTAAAAGGATAGATAAAATATTTTAAAGCGTTTGGTGCTTAACAATACAATATGAATAAGGTATAAATAATGTTACTTCGGTTGTTTTTGTTACATTATCATATTAAAAAGTTGATCTAACCTTTGATTATGTTACTAACTGACACGAATATCAGTATATAAATCATTGGTAACAGTATGTATCTTCGTACTTTTATACACCCTTAAACCACGGGTGACGAGAATTTTCAACAGCAGCACCAAGTGTGGAGGGCTGCAGGTGAAGAGAATTTTCGACAACACAGATTTTATAATCAGGTGCTTTCAAGGCTCCAACATTGGCCGGGGTCTAGATATTGCAAAGCCCGCATAATTTAAAAAAGATAAATAATTCTTTGGTAAACAACTACATTGTTATGCAGTACTGTGAATAATGGTTCTGCTTACCAAATTTAGGGTTGATTGTTTTTGTTTTTTCTCCGCAACAACTCATGGCAGCTCACGCTGTTATTTGGTTGTGTAAAGAAACAATAGCACCATAATTATAAGGAGCTGAAAGACCTTATTCCATACACGATTTGAACTGTAGATTGCGCCTTGTAGCTATGTTGGCTCAGTCTATTCCTATATTGGCTGGCAAAAACAATATTAATGTTTTTTTTTTTTCTGAGTTGAGAGTCAAATTTTGATCCAGAAATCACGCATATGCAGTGACTGCACTCCACAGGATACATCCCGTGAGCGAGATGCACCCACGCTTTGTTTACATTTCACGAGAGTGCAGAGGAAGGCAGAAAGTTCTGTCATTTTGTGGTGTATACCTTCCATGACCTAAAGGTAGTGTACATTCAAAGAGATGACTATTTCATTCGTAACAGATTATATGAAAGTCATTTCCAAAAGGCTGTTTTAAATAAATTTCATTTCCGAAAATACAAGTATGTGAAACACAAAGAGTAATGTATAAATCAAATAAAATCAAGAAAAAACATAATGTTTATATTTGATCATTTAACGCCACAAGTATATTACTAAATTTTTATTGTTTGAAGTGCAGGTATATAGTGAGGAGGTGGGGCTGTAGTATTTTTGTGGCTGTATCTGCTTTGAAAAATGTGGGTGACAGGACAGATCCTTATATGAGGGGCATAGAGAGAGAAGGGCAAGGAAGCCAAATAAAATGATTAAGTATAACATAGGGGTTGTATTTACATTAGTACCAATAGAAATAAATGAAAATTTTTCACTATGCAGTGCAAGCATGGGATACATTGTCTAGTTGCAGAAGCATATTCTATTCACTATCTAAATCCAAGTACACTGCCCGAGTATCCGTCCTCAGCGAGATCCCACAGAAAGTGACGCATTTATCATCTTGGAGTTGGGATGGTCTTTTACATTCGGTAGCCTTGTGGAGTTGACAAACAAATAAATTAAAACTGTTTTTGCCAGCCACTATAGGAATTGATTGAGCCAACATAGCTACCAGGCGCAAACTACAGTTCAACTCGCGTATGGAATAAGGCCTTTCAGCTCCTTATATGGTGTTATTGTTTCATTACAATACGAAATAACAGCGTGAGCTGCTATGAGTTGCTGTGAAAAAAACAATCAACCCTTAATTTGGTAAGCAGAACAAATATCAGCAAGTCCTATCTATATCTCCTATTTGTATTACTTATACTATAGTTTGTCACTAATACTATAGTTTGTCACTTATACTATAGTTTGCGCCTCTCCATTACTGACATACGGGAAGCAGCAAACAAGAGCGCCAGGTTGTCAACGTACAGTACATGGAGTTGGTTATACCGTCGGAAAGGGATGAGGCAATGGCATTAATTGCCACTGCAAACAACGTGACACTGAGGACACTTCCCTGGGGAACGCCCTCCTCCTGTGCAACTGGTGCAAAGAGGGCTGTACCTACCCTCACACAAAAACTGCGACCACTGAGAAACTCCTTAAGAGAGTGTGGAAGGCGACCCCGCAAGATATATGCATGGAGTTGCGTCATGATGCCATATGGTCATGTAGTGTCATAGGCTTTCTCTAAATCAAAGAATACACAGGCCAGGTATTGATGTCGTGCAAAAGCTTCGCATGCAGCAGCTTCCAACCTGACCAGAGCGTCTGTAGTGGAACGATGTTTACGAGAGCCAGACTGGGACTGAGAAAGAAAATCACCCCGTTCCAGGAAGTATACCAGTCTGACACTCACCATCTTCTCAAATAGTTTGCAGAGACAGGAGGTCAAGGCAATAGTTCGGTAATTGAAGACAACACTAAAGTCCTTGCCCGGCTTGGGGAAAGGAAGGATGGTAGCAACCCTGCAGCCAGAAGGGAAGACACCCTCCAGCCAGATATTGTTATATAAATCTATAAGAAATGAGATCGCCTTAGCCACCCAAATGTCGCAACATTGCATATGGGATGTTTTCTGGCCCAGGAGAAGTGTTGCCGCAGAGAGAGAGCGAGCAGAGTGCAGGTCTCTCAGGGTGAATATATGGTTATAACTTTCATTCTCGTTCCCCGAGAAATCCAGAATAGTGCGCTCCAGGGCTCCAAACTCATGACTGAGAGACAGAGGTCGAGAGTCACGGCTGGAGACTCTAGCAAAAGCCTCCGCCATGGTGTTGGCCATTGTTATACCATCCATGATCTTAATTTCATTGACCTTAAGAACAGGTGGAGAACTAGGAGAAAACTTCCCCACCACTTCCAGGCTCGCGCATGGAACATCACATCGAACTAGGATGGCAGAGCCACCATGGTAACCCTACAGGAGTCTACAGGAGGACTGTCAGGAATGTAGTCCCCAAGCATTGTCTTTTGGAGGTAAACACACGTAGGGGAGAAGCAAGAGAGAAGAACACGCTGTTCCTCTTAAGAGGCCCGCAAGAAGTGTTACTTTAACTCGGATTTTAGGGAACTTCCCACTACCACTTTAACCAAATGTTTTACTCAAACGACAACCTTTCTCTAATCCTGGGCCACTAGAAGAAGAACGAACTCAAGGAGTAGTACTTGGGGCAATAATTGGGACTCGTAGACGAGTCCCTGAAGCATCTGATATGTTTGAGGATGGTGAAGGTAGATGAGCAGGGATATTCTTTAAAGCAGCCACATTGGTATTGTCCTGTACAGTAGTGGTATCACTGACACAGGCACTGACATCTACATCCATAATGCAGGTGGAAGACTCACTCTGTTGCTCGAGCGGAAGAGAAACCGTATCTTTTGAAGTCACAACAACCGAGGTATCCACATTTACTTCATGCCCTTCTGATGTTCCAAAAGGAAGCTTGCGAGGGGGAATATCTGTTGAATCAAGAGACTCATCGGAGCCACGAGAACGCTTCTGGGGGGATTGAGAGACGTTTGTATTGCAAGAATGAACGTCCATGGAGTCAAGTGTATCAGAAGAACCCCGAAGACGGCCCTGTTGCAATTTAATTGACCTAGGTTTAATTTTTGAAGAGTGTGTGGCAGCGTGAACCTGAATTGTCATCAGGGGAAGTTTCACTAGAATGAATATTTGATATGGTTTCCAAGACAGAGAAGCTCTTATGTAGGGAAACCTGAGAAACGTTCTTGTCAGAGTAAGAAGCAACTATTACTTGGGAAAGGTGAGAATTAGAAGTTGTCGACTTTGAATGATAAGGGTGAAGGGAGAAGGCATATGTCATAACACCACCATCCTTCTGTAGCCTTAAAATGAGTTGCCGTCTGGTACTATCAATGCTGATGAATTGGGTGTTATCCAAGTGGAGGATATCCTGCTCAAGGAGGTACATCTTTCATTGGCGAGAACGTATGGGGTGAGCATCCCTGCAGAAAAAGCAGTAACTCTCTGACTGACACTCTGAAGTAGGATGTAAGTCGAGAGCTCCTCCCATGAACAAACTCATAACAACAGAAACACTGTATAGGACACTCAACAAAATGCTTCACCTCAAAAGAGGTGGGGTTAATGTTAATACGATCTGGGATATGCGAGCGATAGAATGTGAGGATGATCATATTTTTACTGCCTTTCATCTTTGTTACTCGTTGGACACTATCTGGGCACATAGCAAGTATGTCCTCTTCTGAGAATTCTTACAGGTCCCCATTGCTATAATCACATGTTCGATGTGGTTTGATGGATTCAAACATGCCATCAGAAGGACAGGGGTTGATTGAGGAGTATCATGGCCTGTGTAAGATCTTTGGCTCTGATAAAAATACCCTTACCATACTTTTTTATGTGGCCGATCGGTAGTAATCTAATTTCTTTCTCCAGATACCTAGAAGCATGGATAAGGTTACCACGCCCCTACCTGTAGTAAGCCACAAACCAAAATGGTGTAGGAACACGGCGCTCCTCATAGGCATGCTCTACAGAGTCATCAAAGATTTTGGGCAGTAGTTTTTGTCACTGTCAATTACATTTATTGACCGCATCATCTGAACCTTAGTGTGAGTGTCCCCTACAGACAGAGAATCTTTTGTCTCAAAAGCTGCTTTGGCAGCAGCATTTGTATTAAAAGAAATATAGCACTGATTAGATCTGTAGTCACTGTCCTAGGTGATTCGGATACGAAGAACCACTTCAAAACACATTTAAAAAAGTAGTGGATAGCGCCTTAGGAAAGGGATGCAAGCACATTAGTCAACATTAACATGTCTGAACCGCTAACAGGGTTTGTCGACACAACACCCGACCTGTTGGGTCTTCTCTTATTTGCAGTCTTCTGCATACCACCACAACAAGAGAGTGACCACCGCTTGAGGAAGAGAAAGGGGATTTCGTTTTCCATGTAATTATTATTATTATTATGGCCCAAGGAGCCAAGAGCTACTACCTACCAGGCAGATAAGGGGACCGAGCGCTGGTCGCCATGCATGGGCAGGGTACCTCGTCCCCCACGGGGCCACTTGTTTTAAAATGCAGCCCCAATGGCTCGAAAGTTTGCCCACGAAGGTGATGAGACCCCCTTCCCCAACATCTCCCAGCCCAGACACCCAACCTTCCAACACAGGACTTTGAGGGGGGTCCCTCTTGAGAGTGTATACGGATCATTATCCAATAATATATATCGAATAATTCAAAAATAAGAAGCAGAGACTTACACGTGGGAGTTTGTATTTACAGGAATACAACCTAAATATTGTTCATGTGAGAGGAAATTTAAATGTAGTAGCCGATTGTTTGTCCAGAGGCACTCATGGGACAGAGAGAAAGAGCCAGAATTTTTTCCCGCCAAATTCTTTTTTCAGTGGTGAAGGTGTGACAGGAAGCAGAGGTGACCCAAGGGTTTAACAGCATAACTAGTCTTCAGCTGGAACCTCCTTGCAATCATTAACCTAACGAGGGAACGAGTGAGGAAAAGGCAGCCATTGAAGAGAGGGCTGTGCTCGTGTTTTGCCAGTTCATTGGGTCAAGAGTTTTCCTACGGTAAGGCACCTTTACTAGCATCGTCACTGCTTCGCCAGGGGCGAAAGCCAGCGATCCGACAAAAAAAAAAAAAAAAAAAAAAACTCTACGAACAGCCATGGTCCTGTCGACACCTACTGCCAATACCACCACTTCCTCTGCCGACCGTCTTGTTGGCAAGGTAAAGTAATGAGCAACAAAGAGGATTACTTCATCCACAGGAAGGGCATCCTTCTCTCTGCCACCAACACCTCGTCATCATCACTGGGGGACAGAGAGTAGGTGTCTTTCACTGTGGATGAAGGGAGGGAAGGCATGGAGGCTAAAACGTAGCCGGACCTAATGGTGGGCAGGTCCTTGGCTCACTTTACGCCTATGGGTGGAGGACGACCGACACCCGACCATCGCAGCGATTGCAGCAGATGGCAGACATCATCACCGTCTGCACTAAAATTGCTGTTGCATTAGCTGCAGAAGGGTTAGGATGTCTCTCCGACCTCCTCCAGGACATCTTCAAGAGAAATAGCTTGCTACCAATTTCCATTTCTCCTGATCTACAACCACCCACTACTACCACCAAGAATCGAAGCAGCAGGCCGGTCCAACGAGGGAGGAGCAGAGCCGATGCGTCACCAATCCTTACTTCGGCCCACCCCCGTCGTTGGTTAAAACCACTAAGCCGCGAGCATTACCTACCGCGGCATCTCTCCCTCCCGGACATGGAGGTATAAAGGGTGGAGAGGCCCGCAGCCCGCGCTAGTACAGGCTCAGTGAAGCCTCTTCTGCCACCCGTCCGCCACGTTGTTGTGGGCAGGGTCGCGCGCTGAGTCAATGGTTTACTCATTATGTTTTCCCCCTTTTTTCATTGTTTATATTCATAAATAACTTTCAGATGTGTGAAATTAAACTACTGCTTACTCTTAACCATTTATTACATAACAACATTTAGGCTAATATTGAATTACATGCCACTGAATAATACTAATTATTCATCCTATATAGTTCTGCTTTTCACCCCTTTGAGAGATGTGTGTCATGCAGTGAACTGTTTGGCTGCGTATCTATATCTGACATGCAGATAGGTCTCAGCTATAGCCTTTATTAGGAGTACAAGATGATTATCTAGAGGATCACTATCTGACATATGTCTTACCAGATCTGGGAAAATAGTCTTTCCTTGGAACTCTGCTGACAGTACAAAAGTTACTATGTTGTGACAAACATACCCTGACACCTTTGAATATGGTGCTGATGTTTGTAGAGTAAGACTTTCTCTCTGAATTTCTTTTCACATATAAGACATAATATTAATTATAGTAACAATATCTTTGGATGGAAAAGATATGAACTTGTGAGTTTCATTTATATTTTGGTGAAACAGAACACTGCAGCATATCTCACACCTTAATGTGTTCTTTAGTTTTGAAATAACAAAGCCAGCTATACAGTATATGCAATAATTTGTTCAGAGTAAGGAGAGAGAGCACACTGGCTGAACACAGACTTTATAATCAACTTCAGAGTGTATATTAATCTCCTCATTTAAATTAGCTGCATCATTCTCTAGGATTCTGTTTTCATTGAGAGAACAGTTGATGACACTACTTGATGGAACGTTCATGTTAGAAGCCTGTAGATAGTGACTGGAGGCAGTAGGATTGGTACACACTCCAAAGGTATACAATTCCCACGAGTTACTTCCTGAATTTCACAGTGTGTTAATACTGATTCAGCAAAGCTTATCCCAAAGGAGAACCCTGACCTCACCCTGGGCACACCCGTTACACGTTAGTTAAATGGGAATTTCTTCACAATACACACCTGCAAAACTAAAACACCTACATTTACAGTCGTGATGGGAGACCAGATTATAGGAAAGTACTTGGTAGAAAAAAGTCGCCTTAGAAAATTATTTTGTAGGGAAAATAATCAGTTTGCACCTATCCTTACCACAGGAAATAACAAAATACTTCTATAGGGTTATACCAGGCAAACGCTCCCTTAGCCCACATCAATATGGCCGACTGGCAGTTATGTGGCTTCAAATCCGCGCAGCTGCGGGCCTCTCCACCCTTTATACCTCCATGCTCCCTGACCTTTTTCCGCATTCGCGATCACTATGTAAACAACACATATGATGGCTAATAGCTTGTAACCGACTCACGCTACATAAATATGGACCGCCCCTACACTGTGTGCAGTCTATACCTTCCTCCCAGTGTTATATTTGAGAGGGGTGATGTCATCCATCTTGTACAAGACCTTCCCTCTCCCTTTATTTTATTGGGTGATTTTAATGTTGCCTCGTCCACTCAACCAGGGAAATAGTGTGAAGACACCAAACCCAGCACCTGCTGAGCCTTCCCAACAACACTCCGAGAATGAGTAGGACAATCAGGACAATAATACCAATTCTTGCTCCACCTCCTCCACCATCAGAGGTGACACCACAGACAAGAATATGGATCTGGATGATAAAGGGGAGTGAAAGACAATGAGGAAGAGGAAGAGGAGGAGAAGGAATGACAGTCCACCTACCAACCCACACCCATTGTCACCGTGGACTTTTGGTTATCCGCCTCTCCTAGCCTCGACCTGTTCCACCAATATATCTCTCGTTGCCAAGACTCTGACACAAACCAGATCAGTGAAATCTGGACGAGTGGGACGACACCAGGGGCCAGCTTCACCAAATCCACAAACACTGTCACCAGCAGCAGGAAGGAAGAGATATGAGACTGAATAAAATTATAAAAGGCTGCCTTAATACCCTCATAAAGGGTAATAGGCAATAAAACAAACAAACAACAACAAGACCCGACACTCCCTATACTTAATGTGCTCAGCTGGACAGCTGTGGTGTTTTGTGGTGGTGACGGGTTACTTGGTGGTGGGAAGAAGTATTGTAATTATTATTAAGATTTGGAGTTAAGGTGATTATTGATGTACTGTTAAAGATACCAAGTGACTAGATTAACTTATAAGTATATTGTTCAAGTGAATAGATTAACTTATTGATATTTTTTTTTTATTCATTGCGCCCTAGCGTCAGTCAACAGACAGACAACAATACACAAGGGTAGGCAGGACTCATGAGAATTCAATTACTACAACCACACACACACACACATATCATGAAAACATAACGGAATGAAGCACAAGAATACAGACAAATATTTACATTATGACTACTTAAATCCACCAAAACGATGGTGGCATACCAGAAGTTCCTCCAGATCCTGATGGTTCAGCAGGTGTCAACAAACCACATCAAGTGGCAGGCACCGGGGCAGCAAGTGTCGGACAGTGGGGCAGGCCAGGCAATAGTGCTCTATAGAGTTAGCACGAGGCGCTCGACACAAGCGACACTCAGTGAAGGGAGGCTCACACTGCATCCCAGCAACCTGCCACGGTGGCCGGTAGCCAAGCCTCAAACGAGCAGAGACTACATTGTGCCTCCGAACCATGAGGCCTCGACGACGGTAGGAATATTTGTGACGGCAGACAGATTCGTAATGGGTGATGGAGATGCTGAAGGGCCTCTCTGCATCCCTGCGTCGCCGTACAGGGAGGAGAGCGGCGGAGCGAACTCTAGAAAGGTAACATGTCAAGGAGAGAGGACGTCCAACACCACGAGGAGGCAGATGGCAGGCTTCCTTTGCGAGTCTGTCAACTGCACCATTGTGACGTAAACCTACATGGGATGGCACCCATAAAAATTTGACAGTCAAGTTACGATGACGCAATAAAGACAAAAACGATAAAATCTGCTGAATAACAGTAGAGTGTGTGGGCTGAACACTAGAGAGGGAATGAATGGAAGGTTTGGAGTCACAAAAAATGGCAGCATTCACTACACGTTGACAAACAAGACTAACAGCATCCAGAATGGCATACAGTTCACCCAGCCACCTGGAGGTGACTCCAGGTCGGGCGAGAAAACGGTACAACCTGCTGTACCATCCACCTGCAATGAGCCATCAGTGTAGAGGCAGTATGGATCTGTGATGGAGGATGTCACTGTTTCTATGTGTTCCAGAGCCAACTGCCGCTGTAGAGAAGGCAGGTCCGACTTAGAAGTAGGTGTGAAGCTCACATCAGGTGTTGGTAGCATCCATGGAGGGGGCCCTGGGGGGACGTCTGCAACCATTATATCTATATTAAGACTACGGAGCATAGAGGAAACAGACCTTATAAGAGTACGTCCAGCAGGCAGTATGGAGGGACAGGGGAGTTTGGTCTAAGAGAAGTCCTGACTAACTGAGAGTAATGGGGTGAAAGATGTGGGAAATGGAGGCACTTGACCGTGAAGCCAGTAACATTACATTAAATTCTCTCGATTAATGGGGGAAGACGCAACTCACGCTGCATATTTACTATCCTGGTCGACATTGGACAGCCGATAATTATTCTCATTGCTCTATTCTGAAATTTTCTAAAGTTTCCAGAATAGCCCTAGAAAGTTGAATCAAAGCAGGGGAGAGGTAATCAACAACTGAACAGATAAAAGCAATATAGATGGTTCTGGCTACTGGGATGGAGATGCCCGAGGAATTGTTAGAGAGCGCTGGAGACGACCCAATAAGTCCTGGACAATGGGATGGTCTTGTGGTCTGGTAGGGACAATTGGCCAAATATTGACTGGCGCGCCCAGGTAGCGGTACTGGGAACACATGAGAATGACAGTCCCTCCAATGGTGAACACTGGCCGAGCTCGAGGAAGGCGGCAGGTGAATATTCTGCTCTTATCTGGAGAGACAATAATGCCACAGTGAGAGGAGACCTCAGAGAAAGAGTCAAGAAACAGCTGGAGATCCCTTGGTGAGGTAGAATGAACACAGATATCATCAGCATAGCACGTAATTGTAGTTCCAGGAATATCAGGGATAGAAGTGAGCAGCCGATGCATCAGAATATTAAATAACAATGGGCTGAGAACACCCCTTTGAGGCGTACCAAGGTGAAAACTGCGCAAAGGACTGAGCGCACCACTGAAAAGCACACGGGAGGTCCTGTTACATAGGTAGCCCCGAATCCACCATAGTAGATTACCCTTTATCCCAAAGTCAACCAGTTGATCCAAAATGACATCTCTATTAGCAACATCGATGGCACTTCGAAGGTCAATGAAGGCCACCACACTGTCCCTGGAAAGGCTAGAGTACAGGACGACTAGGCAGTGGTGTGTGCTCTAAGGAGGAAGGAAACCAAACAGCCATGGAGAAAGGCGATCCTGCAGTCTGTACATGAGACGATTGAGTAAGATTCTCTCCATAACCTTACAAAAACAGGAAGTGAGGGAAATAGGCCTTAACTTCGCATTGCCGGGCTTAGGGATGGGTATTATTGTCCTGCTGGTCCAGGCTCGTGGTACACAACCGTCACGAAGACAAAGATTGTACAGTCGAAGTAGAGGGTTCCCAGGAATTTGTTGAAGTAGGCACAGCACAGCATAAGTAACACCATCATCACCAGGGGAAGAAGCTCTACCCCGAGAGAGAGCACGGCGCAACTCCTCCTCAGTTATATCCTCTGCATCATCGTCATAAACTTATTGATATATTGATCAAGTTACTAGATTGTATTATTAAGGTATTTCTCAATTGATTAGGTCATCAACTTAAGACTGGGATATTCTTCTGTTTTCTTATGGAATATAATGTTAACGTTATTAATTATGTGTTGGTTTGTTAAGTGTGCTGCATTTGTGTACAGTACATACGGAAACTAGTGTTTTGTTTTTTAAATCTGTGAATTCCACACTCGTAGAATTCTACACTCGTAGAATTCTATATACACATATTCTATCACTCTATAAATATATCGCCTTAATGACCAGTACGAAGTCGATAGGCGTTAAGCCCAAGTACACACACACACAAAGTGGCTTCAGGAAGTGGAGATCGTAAGCCATGAGCCCAGCAGCACCTCCACCTAACAACACCACAGCCTCTGCTTCCTGTCTCGCTGGCAGGGTGAAGTGGTTCAACTTCTTGAAGGGCTATGGCTTTGTGACAGCTGAGAGCAACGACTATTTCGTCCACAGGACCTCACCACCATCATTGAGGGATGGAGAGGAGGTGTCCTTCACTGTGAAGGAAGGGCGTGGAGGCTACCAACGTGGCCGGACTTGAAGGTGGTTAAGTCCTCGGTTCACTCCATGTTCGTGGGAGGAGGACAGCTGACGCCCAACCACCGCAGCGACGGTAGCAGCAGGCAGACATCGTCACCGTCTTCACAAAGATTCCTGTTGCCTTAGCTGCAGAAGGGCTAGGTCATCTTTCCAACATCCTCCAAGACATCTTCAGGAGAAATGACTTGCTACCAATCGCTATTTCTCTTGATCTACAACCATCCACCACCACTACCATCACCACCAAGGAACGAGGCAGCAAACCGGAAGAGCAGAGCGGGCGCGCCACCAATCCCACTTCAGGTCCTCCCCCGTCGCCGATTGATGTTGCCTCGTCCACTCAACCGGGGGAATATTGGGAAGGCACCGCCACCACCACCTGAGCCTGCCCAACAAAACCCCGAGACGGAGGAGGACACCGACACCAATTCCTACTCCACCTCCACCACCACCAAGGATAGTACCAGCGACGACAACAGGGACCTGGATGATGAAGGGGGATGGCAGACGGCGAGGAAGAGGAGAAGGACTGACAGCCCACCTACAGTCCCACCACCCACTGTCACCGTGGACTAGTGGATGTCCGCCTCACCTCGCCTCCACCTATTCCAGCAACACATCCCCTGTCGCCAAGATCCCGACATTTTCCTGGTCAGGGAAGTATGGTCAAGCAGAACAACACCAAAGATCAGCTTTTCCTACTCGACAACAACAATCGCCAACAACAAGAGGGACAGTGAGGATAAAGAAAAAGGAAAAAGAGAGAGAAGAAAATATAAAAGGCAGCCTTAATGACAAGAGAGAAAGAGAGACACCACACAACACACACACACACACTGACATACACACACCCTGACACACACATACACTTCTCCACATACACACATTCTATAACTCTATAAATATACCGCCTTAATGACCATTACGAAGTCGATAGGCGTTAATCCCAAATACACACACACGTCGCCTCAGTGTCATCTCAACACGACACCGAGGTCTTTTCTGCTCTCCCTGAGGTGCGGGGTATTAAGGTATGGGGAGGGAGAATATGTATATTTTAGGTTTAGTTTGTTTGTTCCAAGTCTGGTATTAGGATAAGTTTGTTTATGTTCATTCTAGGCTAGGTGAACATTATTAATGTGTGTGTCCAGTTGTTAACTTGGGAAAATTGTCATTGTTCAAATCTTTGTTATTGTTAACCTGGGAAGAAAAAAAATCTTTGTTATTCAAGCCTTTGTTTATCGTAACCTAACTTATATTTCTGTATGACGTAACATCCATTTAGTAAAGTTAATACCCTAGATATTATTAATAGCATCATAACTTTAAAACCATTTTACCTTACTGGTTGTGACATTATATGTACTATATACATGATATTTGCCGCATATAAGTATAATATCCTGAGTGTGTAGTTTGAGTATGTCACCGTGCCATGCTAGAACATGCCATCTGGTTTCAATAATAAAGATAGGCTCATCCCTATTTAGCTTAGTACACTTGTTTATTTTTCAAAACTTCAATTATTCTTACATTTCTACTTATCTACAACCTACCTACCTACTTACATACATAATTATTTTCATACATACATACAAATTTATGCTGTATATCTTCTTCCATTCTTACCTACATACTCTTTTAAACCTACTTAATATCATGTGTGTTTAGGGAGGTCTTTGCAATGCGACTTTTTTCGTGTCGAATCCAGATATACGGTTATTCATGATATGGATAGTTTTTAGCACTTTACAATAGAAAAGCATTTACTTTATGTTGCATGAGAAATATTACTCATGTCTGTATCAAGTTATTTATTTCAAAGATTTTTATCAATAGCTCCATGATGACTAAAGCCCGTTTACAATTATTGATTTTTTCACATATGGATATGTAGAGCTATTACCTTTGGATATATTTCTAAAAGTTGCAGACTGGTAAGGATTTAAGAGCGGTAATTCATCATATATTGTGAGTAAATTGAATGCATTTTAATTGTAGGACTTCTCTTTATTTTCAAGGAATGGATAACCGAGATAAACTGTTTCTGATCATGGCTGTGGTGTTGTTAAAGACAGCTTCCGCATATGAGCAGCTGGGGGAGATGGTGGTTCAGGTGGTGGAGCAACATCTACAAGGCTGTCATTTATTGCTGTTGACTACGAAACCGGAATCACCTTTCTTCTCTACCATTCTCAGGTTCAAAGTTTTCTGCTACAGACCATTACATATTTCTACAATCTCCAGGGTGAAGTATTGATTTCGGTAAAAAATCCAAAACTCATTATTAGGCAATGTAAAATGTTGACAGTTGATAATGTAGCACTCCTGTTTACATTATGGCCTCTTCCTATCCCTTTGTTTCACTCATATTCACCAGTCATTGCACAGACCTTGACGGGGAGAGTATCGGACAAGCAAGTTCTCACACACTCCCATACACCTGTTGTCTTAGCAGATCTTTCGTATAACACTAATGCCTTTATATTACGAAGTACTAGGGAGGTAAATGAGCATCCAGCACATTGGCCCTTTAACCTAAAGGGTGGAATTCAGTTAGATGAAATGATAAAGTAATGATCCTTTCAAATCGAAATATGCACCATGCTGGCTACAAATGCATTTGATTTTTTCATGCAGTTTCAATAATGAACGGTAAACTATGTTTCACAAGAAATCGACATGGGGTGTCAGCTTAACAACACACCCGCCTACAGACATGGCAGGGACCAAACTGACTCATAAAGGGAGCTGCTGACTGCAATGAGGTGTCGCTGAAGGCAATACTGCAAACTGTTGGCTCCCGTTTAAATTGCTGGAACTTATTTTAACTTATTTAATTAAGTAATTAAACATTAATTACTTATGATATTATGTAAAAGCTATTTACGAGTTATGACAATTTTGACATAACACAGACAATATTAGAACAATGGTGTGGGTCAGATGAAGATGTGCGATGTAGAAATACAAAGGAAATACAGGAACAGGAGGCCCATAGTGGCCTTTTACGAGGTTACCTGTTTAACTACGTTAATCTAGACTATGTGTTGAAGGAAAAGATATACAAAGGACAAGGCTCCTCCCCACCCACCACTCCCAAACGGGTATCCCGGTTCGAAAAACAGATAGAAAATAACATCTTGCTCGTTAATAAGGAATGCACAAGGAAATTTCACAGGAAACAAGGAAAAGTAGTAGAAGTCTATTACTAAATAACATACTAAAATCCTTTTTCTTGAAAATATTTGTCGAGGCTATGTTTAAAGGTTTCTACTGTATTCGCAGCTACTACGGATGCCGGGAGTTTATTCCAATAGTTTATGTCTTTGATATTGAAAAAGTTGTTTTGCAGTTCAGTGTTAAAATATTGTCCTTTAAGTTTATAACCGTTATTTCTCGTTCCAGACTGGAGATAGGGCTGGAAAAATCAATTTTGTTTAGGATTTTAAAAGTTTCGATGAAGTCGCCACGTATTCTACGATTTTCACGAAAAAAACATGTTGAGCTTTTTTGTTCTTTCCTCATATGTCGAATTTAGGGATTCATTTTAGTTGCTCTTCTTTGTACACTTTCCAACCTTTTAACATCATTAGCATAACAAGGGGGCCATAGTTGAACTCGGTATTCTAAATAAGATTGATCGATTCATTGATATTTGGCGCTCCAACAGCGAGGTCATATAGCCACAGGAAAAAGTGATAAGAGGGGTGTGACAACAAGCAGGAAGGAAGTAGAAAGAAATGAGGGACAGTTGAAGAAGTAAAAGCTAGTGGCTGGGGCCGAAGGGGCGCCAAAATCCTTAAAGTATTGCCCACATCATTAATGCAGGCAATACCCCCCTACGGGACGGTATTCTAAATGTGGTCTAACAGGAGATGTATATAAGTGCCTTATTACTTTTGGTGACTTATATTTAAAATACCGAGCAATAAAGCCTATAACTACATTAACTTTTTTATTTTTTGCTGTCAAACACTGCGCACTCGTTTTAAGATCGCTATTAATTATGACACCCAAGTCCTTTTCCTTTTTTACTTTTGCCAGACTTCTACCATGTAATCTTTAATTGTGTCTCAGGTTGTTATTACCTACTGTACAGTACATGCATCACCTTACATTTATTCGCATTAAACTTTAACAACCATTTATCACTCCATTCTGACTGTGAGTTTAGGTCGCTCTGAATGGCTTCACAGTCTTCGTCGTTTTTTGCAGTGCCGCTAATTATTGTATCATCACCAAATTTGAATATTTTCGAGATAAATCCACATTCTAAGTCGTTTATATATATATATAAAATAGTGTTGGTCCTAATACTGATCCCTGTGGCACCCTACTTACAGCATCCAGCCAGTTTGATGCTTCCCCATTAATTAATTACGATTCGTTGCTGGCGATTTGAAAGCCGATCTCCAAAACATGTGCTTTTAACTTTAATAGTAGTCGCTTATTTGGCACTGTGTCAAACGCTTTCTGAAAATCTAAATATATAATATCAGTTGTCACTTTCTCGTCTGCATTACAGCTTTATGTAGTTAAAAATCTCGAGTAAATTTGATAGACAAGACCTGTTGTTACGGAAACCGTGTTGTGAGTCCCGAATCAAGTTTTGCTCATCTAGATGTGATAATATTTTATCGCTCAAAATTTTTTCGAATATTTTTAATATAACGGATGTTTAACTTATTGGTGGGTAGTGTTCAGTATGACTTTTATTACCTTTCGTAAATGTAGGAGTTACATTGGCTTTCTTCCAAAGGGCTGGCACTTTATACTTGCTGAGTGACTTATTAAATATTATTTTTAAAGGTTGTAAAACTTCTCTATTATATTCACGTAATAAACTAGGGAACACTTTATCACATCCTACACTTTTTAAAGGATCGTATGTTTCTAGATACTTTTAAGAGTTCTTCATCTATAAAATCGTTAATTTCTAGTTTTGTTACCGTCTGCTACCTATGAGAAGTTCGCAAGTTCTGTCAAATTAAATGTTCATTTAGTAGGATTCCAATAGCTTTATTCCCACTTACTAGGACATTGTTTTTTTTTAGTACTGGTCCTATGCTTGCTTCCACGTTTTTATTATTTCTGATGTAATGGTCTTGGGCTCTAGGGTAATACTTTTCTCATAGTTACGCTTGGCAAATCTGATTTGTCTTTCGCTCATAAGTTTTGCTTCTACATATTTGTTATAGTCTATGAGTGAATCGGTAATATTCGGTACGTTTATATACCTTTCTCTTGTTATTAATAGTGCGATGAATTTCATTCGTAATTCAAACTGATTTGCGGTTGTTAGCGCGTTTCTTTATTTTCGGTACATGTTTCTTTTCGATTGACAGGAGTTTCTCTGTGAAAATATTACACATCGTATCGATGTCTTCATTATTTAGCAAATCCGTCCAGATGATTTCGTTTTGTTCTTTTCTAATATCATCAATATTTGCTCTTTTATAGTTAGATAGTAACTGACTATTTTCGCAAATCTTAGTGTTACAGTTTATGTTACATCTTATTATTCTGTGATCACTATTCAACTGATTAAATCAAGGTCTGTTGTTAAAACACGGTCTAGGATAATATTATCTAGGGTTGGGTCTTGTACCAATTGATTTAAATAGAGCTTACGAATGATTATCAACAACAAACATTTTCCTTCGTTGTCGCCTGATTAAAGTTTCCAGTTTATTCTTGGAAGGTTAAAATCACCGCATATAATGACTTTTTTTTTCTATTACTGATTTTATCTCTTCGTATAACAAAATGTCAAGTTCTGTAGTAGTTTTCTGGGGACGATATACTGTACCGATAATTAAATGTTTTCCATTTACTTTAAGTTTGACATATATAGAATCATATGCATTGTGTATATTTTTGGAGTGGTAATTCACAATGACGTGAAGAGCAGCATGCTAAGAAAAACCCACTTTTTATAGACAAAAAGTATTTAATATGGACGTTTCGGAGGCAACTACCTCCCTCTTCAGCAGTACAGAGTTGAATGAAACATGAAAGGAAAATAAGTATCTGACAGGGGGAGGGAGGGACAAGGTGTGTTCTGATGACAGACAGACCACACCTAACCCAACCGACCTGACCTGGCCATTCTTCTGGGACCCGACCCCACATCTGGGAGGGATTTGACGACTAGTGCTCTCATTAATGGATCTAGTTTGAACATATCGTTACAACGTCAGCAACATCAATAAAACAGTTATTAAAATAATTCAGAGTAAATTTATAGTCTAATATCCAAAGGATAATATATATTCAGTAGTCTATCCCACTACGATGCTGAACAAAAGTGTCTTTATTTAATGGATATAATGTAACAGATATTCTAATTATATTTGTTTGTTAATACTTTTCAACTAATTACCTTCATTTTTCTTACCCTCTTCCCCCTCACCCTCGCCTCAAATAATCACATTTCTTCTCTCCTATATCCACCATTGTTAATGCAGTATGCACTTCTTTAAACCCGGGTTCTTCAAATTACGGGTCCCGAATTCCTTCAAACTGGGTCGCAGGCTTACAAAAATAAATACACGAATAAAATAGAATGATAATGTTCGTGACAATAATATAAATATGAAGTTCATACATGAATCCACCTAACATATTTTTATAATCGAATATTCATATATTTAAATATCAATAAAACAAAATAATTGCACAAATATTATCCTTTTTGAGAGAGAATGAGAGAGAAAGAGGGAGGGGTAGGTGAGGTAGTGTTTATAATTCTGGTTAGAATGCCTTTTAATCATAAATATTACCTTTCAGTTTCTGGCCTTGTATTTTCTTAGGTTGATAATTCTGGTCATTTGTAAAAGATCTTTCTGTATGGGTCGCGTGAATGATGTCATAGTAAAAACTGGGTCACGACTGAAAAACTTTGAAGAACCCTGCTTTAAACTATTGGTGATTCGATACCGTTCACAGTGTATGTTTCATTCATTCCTCCTGACACACGCCTTCTCTACCTGACGATTCGTTACCCTACCACATTACCTCCTATATATCCCCGCCCATATTTCTCTCCTCCTCTCCCACTAACATCCCCCCTCCCTCCACCAGCAATTGTTGCCAGATCCGACGAGGCCCAAACCAAGTCGCTGGTGGATGGGGTTTGGACCCTTGAACTGTCCGGAGCTGTACATGAGGCATTGTGTTGGTGAAGCATTTTGATCTACCCGGCTTGCTCTTCCTGATTCTCTTACATGTTAAAGGTTAATCATTGTGATTTTTTGATGTGTAAACATCTTGGTAATGGGAGACATACCATTACTTAGGCAGATGAACGGGGGAGTTGTTCTGACGCTTGACACCCTAGCCCACCAGGATATCGTACCAGAAGAAGTATGGGGGAAATCCAAGAATTGCCGGGCTCTTATTCTCCACATCGACAACAATAAGAATAATACCGACGTGGCACTCAGGTAAGATCGCCATGAAGACAACAATGCTGCAAATATATAATTCGACGTATTAAGTATACAACATTATTACAATTATAATATCATAGATAACAGTTGAACTAATTTTGATGTGATAATGCTTTGCGGTAACGGACCCAAAGTAGGTGTATTATAGCATCAAGGAATCAAATCTGGGCGGAGCAGAAGTTGGAATTCCCCTGTGTGTGACGTTGCTAATTTGACTACCAAATATCGGGAGGTGGTCAGGCAGGAAATAAGTCAGTCAGCTTGTATCGCCTCGGCGTGGCAACATGGGGAAACAGCTCTGCGCTACAAGGTGTCATAGATTTTTTTCAAATCTTTGTTATAACCCTAATTAGTATAATAATTTTACTATACATACAGCTTCCTTTACTATATACAGATTAAAAAAAAAAAAATCAGCAGCACATAGATGGGAAATACGAGAGAGGGAGGCATGTACAGTTGGCTCCACTTCCGCGTTTACCACTTAGCGTGAGCCACAAAGAAATTTGAGTTACGAACCGAGTGTGATCATGATACGAACCACTCACTTCCGAGTGAGACGGATAGAGAAGTTGGGTTGGAGAGGAAAAGCTTCAACAGTGATCAAATAGTAGTATTTGAAAGAGAAAGAATTACTACAGTATGCACCTGAGGTTATAAAGCAACAAATTGAGTACAATACTTTGATAAAATAATTTCTGAGTCATGTAGTAATTATTAACCAGCCGGTTACTAAGAAAAGGTGGGGGAGTAATCATTACCATGGTATCCATAATTCTTAAATTAAATGCCGTGTCCGTGCACCATTGTAGTATTGCAAGTGAGAGCAATCTGAGGACGATAAGCGTTTATTTAATATCCTTTGTATTTTAATACCAGTTTATATCTTGTCAATATTACAGCATAAACGTTCACAAACGGCTATACCAGCTGAACACACATTCCTCAGGCTTTCTTTCCTCGTATAGTCAGGTATTTTGGGGAGAAAAGGAGTGAATGTCACTTATAAGTATGATATATCTGTAAGCAAGGTAATAGATGAGTTTGAGAATTTATAGGTAAATGAAGAGGAAGAGAGAAGACCACACTGGTCCAGAAATACACGAATACGAGAAAAAAAGAGATACAGAGAGGAGGAAGAGCATACATGGAGAAACAAAGAGAAAAGAAATGACGGACACCAAACCATTTTAAATATAGTAAACAAGTAAAAATATTACAATATTATATATAATCAATCCTTCCACCACTTAGTATTGTAATATATTACAAGCCAAGAAATTTTGTTACTCGGCAGCAGAGTTATTCTCTGATTAATTACTTTGTATTATTGTTTACCAGAGAATAATGTTTTGTAATGGAGAATCTTAATTAACTACCCAAAGATTACTCTGTCTCTTCTCCTCCACCATGTCCTCGCTGACTCCATTTGGATTCTCTTCTCCCTTCCCAGTCCCAGCTCTAATTTTCTCTTATTGCGCCGTGGCGTCAATCAAAAGACAGGCAACAAAATATCAGTGTAGGCGTGACCCATGCTAATCCATTGACTACACACACACACATCACGAAAACATAACGGAATGAAACACGAGAATTCAGACAAATATTTACATTATGACCTACATAAATCGACCAAAACGAGGGTGGCGTACCAGCAACTGCCACTGTAGAGTAGGCAGTTCCGATTTGAAAGTACAGTAGGTGTGAAGCTCACATCAGGTGTTGGTAGCACCACGGAGGGGGCCCAGTGGGGAAGTTAAGACTACGGAGCATAGAGAAAACAGACCTTATAAGAGTACGTCAAGCAGGCAGTATGGGAAGGACAGGGGAGTTTGGTCTAAGACTCTAAGAGAAGTCCTGACTAACTGAAAGTAGTGGGTGAAAGATGTGAGAAATTGAAGCACTTGACAGTGAAGCAAGTGACATTAGAGTAAATTTTCTCGACTAATGGGGCAAGACGCAACTCACGCTACATATTCAATATCCTGGTCGACATTGGACAGCCAAGAATTATTCTCATTCCTCTATTCTGAAATTTTTCTAAAGTTCAAAAGTAGCCCTAGGAAATTGAATCAAAGCAGGGAAGAGGTAATCAACAACTGAACGGATAAAGGCAATACAGATGGTCCTTGCTTCTGAGATGGAGATGTCCGAGGAGTTGTTAGTGAGATATTGAAGTGGTGTAAGCCAGCGCTGGAGATGACCCAACAAGTCCGGGACGCATATTCCTGAAGTCGGTACTAGTATAAGCAGGCTCCGCCCCTTGACGGTCAGGCTCCACCTCCTATCGTATTACCAACAACGAGTGTAGAAATAACCTTTGAAAAAAGCACTTTTACCTGTTTGTACGATGCGTACTTTATAAATTATTGTTGGGATTACATGAAATAACATTAGTACATCAAGCTTCGCCCCTTCTTAAGGTATTGTATAAAAAGTATATTGTGTAATAACTGTTTAGGTGAATGGTGACACTGCAAACCTTGCCAAAATTGTGTATAATTCCACTTCACAAAGTAGAGGTAATAAATTTGAAAGCATGCCATATTTAGATAAAATATATCTATACTTGTATATTGTATGATTCAAAAATATTTATTAATACTATTGAGGACCAGCTACATATTTATATTAGGTTTAATGTATATATAATGATTGCAGTACCCGTTTGTATTACGATAACCTCTTAATATTTGAGAGAGAGAGATTGAGAAAGAGAGAGAGAGTGGCGAAATTTAATATAAACATAAGAGACGGGCCGTCCTGTGTTAGATGGTTGGGTGTCTGAGCTGGGGAATGTTGGAGAAGAGGGTCTCAGCACCGTCGCCCACGGTGACCTGCACTCGGTCCACTCATCTGCCAAGTAGGTAGTAGCTCTTGGCTCCTGAGGCCATTCCAATAATAACAATGTCATATGGATAACAAAAAATCTCATTCTCTTCCTCGAGTGGTGATCGACCAGGTCCTCGAGACGTTAATCTCTGGTCGTGGTGGTATGCAGAAGGCAGCAAATAAGAGAGTTGACAGTGACAATGACTACTGCCCTAACATCTGCGATGACTCTGTACAGCATGTCCCTAAGGAGCGTTGGGTTCCTACAACCTTTTGGTTTGTGGCTTACTACAGGGAGGGGCGTGGAAATCTTATCCATGCTTCTAGGTATCTGGAGAAAGAAATTGGATCACTACCGATGGGCTTTATATAAAAATACGGTAAGGGTGTTTTAATTAGAGTCAAAGATCTCACACAGGCTATGATGCTCCTCAATCTCCCCTGTCCTTCTGATGGCATGTTTGAATCTATCAAACGACATCGAACATTTAATTATAGCAAGGGGCGTATATATAATGTAGACCTGTATGAATTCTCAGAAGAGGACATTTCTCACTATGTGCCCTGATAGTGTCCAACGAGTAACAAAGATGAAAGGCAGTAAAAATATGATCATCCTCACTTTCTATGGCTCGCATATCCCAGATCACGTTAACATTAACCCCACCTCCTTTGAGGTGAAGCCTTTTGTTGAGCGTCCCCTACAGTGTTTCTGTTATGAGTTTGGTCATGGGAGGAGGAACTGCAACAACCGTTCCCGGTGTGGTAATTGTTCTGCTCTTGACTCACATCTTACTTCTGAGTGTCGGTCAGAGTTTTACTGCAGGGATGCTCACCCCTTACGTTCTTCAAAAAGGAAGCTCATGTCAACTAAACTGCAATAGAGACGTTTTCGTGGTTCCTCTGAGACACTTGACTTTATGGACGTTCCTCCTTGCAAAGCAACTGTCGCTGTGGACTCATCCATAGTTTCCTCTCAATTTCACCAGAAGCGTTCTCGTGTCTCTGATGAATCTCTTGATTCAACAGATGTTCCCCCTCACAAGCTTCCTTCGGGATCATCAGAGGGGCGTTAAGTGAATGTTGATGACTCAGATGTTGTAACTTCTAAAGATTCAGTTTCTCTTCCGCTTGAGCAGCGGAGTGATTCTACCACCTGTATTATGGATGTTGATATATCTGCCTGTGTCAGTGATACCACTGCTGTACAGGACAATACCAATGTAATTATTTCTAAGAATATCCCTGCTCATATACCTTTACCTTCTTCTAACATATCAGTTGCTTCAGGGACTCGTCTACGGGTCCCAATTACTGCACCAAGTACTACTCCTCGGGTTCGCTCTTCTTCTAGTTGCCCAGGATTAGATAAAACTTATCGTTTGAGTAAACCATCAGGTCAAGGTGGTAGTGGGAAGTACCTCCGTGAGGCTTCCCAAAAATCAGTACTAAAGTAATACTGTTCAATGTCCTTCAGTGGAATTGTCGTGGCTTGCATGCTTCTTGGGAGGAACTGCGTATTCTTCTCTCTAGCTTCTCTCCTGCATGTGTTTCTCTCCAAGTGACAATGCTTGGGGACTACATTCCTGCCAGTCCTCCAGCATACTCTGCATTTTATTCCAATTCCTTTAAAGAGCAAGGTCACCATGGTGGCTCTGCCATCCTAGTTCGCCGAGATATTCTATGCACAAGCCTGGAGCTTGACACTCCGCTCCAGGCTGTTGCAGTTAAGGTTTTTATGGACTGCCCCTACACTGTGTGCAGTCTATACCTTCCACCCAGTGCTACAGTTGAGAGTGAGAGGGGTGATCTCAACCGTCTTGTATGGGACCTTCCCTCTCTTTTTATTTTATTGGGTGATTTTAATGGTCGTCATCCTCTGTGGGGTGACAGTTCGGTCAACCTCAGGGGCGTTTTATTGGCTTCTTTTATTGAGGATGAGGGATTTGGGGTTTTAAATAAGGGAGATGTGACACATTTTAATAGCCCTACTTTGACTTTTACCGCCACTGACATTTCCCTTTGCTCACCTAGTGCTCTGTTGGATTTTACTTGGAGAGTGTTGCCTGACTTATATGGCAGTGACCATTTGCCCATACTTTTAGAAGGTAACAGGTACGAACTACAGTCTCGTTTTCCTAGGTGGAAATTAGAAAAGGCTGACTGGCAGTTTTTTATAGAGCTAACTTCTTCGGTCTCTTCTGTAGCGGATTTTGGTAGCTCTGACGAGGCTGTAACATATTTCACTGATATGCTCCACTCTGCTGCTCTCAACTGTATCCCTAGAACTTCTGGCTACTTTCCCAAACGTCCTGTCCCTTGGTGGTCAGCAGTGTGCACCACTGCTGTGCGGGAGAAGCACGCTGCTTTCTCTCGCCTTCGTCGCAATCGTGGGGAACCTACTCATTTAGAGTGCCGCCGACGGGCAAGGGCTCGGGCTAGACAAGTTTTAAAAGAAGCACGATGTGCATCTTGTAAGGCCTATGTGTCATCAATTATTACTGAAACCCCACTCACCCCTGTTCTTAAGGTCAATGGAATTAAGATTATGGATGGTTTGACAATGGCCAATACCATGATGGAGTCTTTTGCTAGAGTCTCCAGCCGTGACTCTCGACCTCTGGCTGTCAGGGATGAGTTAAGAGCCAAGGAGAGCACTGTCCTTGATTTCTCAGGGAACGAGAATGAAAGTTATAACCATATATTCATCCTGAGAGACCTGCACTCTGCTCTCTCGCTCTCTGCGATGACACTTCTCTTGGGCCAGACAACATCCCATATGCAATGTTGTGACACTTGGGTGAGGAGGCGATCTCATTTCTTCTAGCTTTACATAACAGAATCTGGCTTGAAGGTGTCTTCCCTTCTGGGTTGAGGGTTGCTACCATCCTTCCTTTCCCCAAGCTGGGCAAGGACTATAGTGTTGCCCTCACTTACCGACCAATTGTCTCCTGTCTCTGTAAACTATTTGAGAAAATATTAAATGTCAGACTGGTATACTTCTTGGAATGGGGTGATTTTCTGTCTCCGTCACAGTCTGGCTTTTAGAAACAATGTTCTACTACAGACGCTCTGGTCAGGTTGGAAGCTGCTGCATGTGAGGCCTTTGCACAACATCAACACCTTGTCTGTGTATTATTTGATTTAGAGAAAGCGTATGACACTACATGGCAATATGACATCCTGCAGTAACTCCATGTATATGGCCTTGGCACAGCCCTCTCAGCATCTGTTGCACAGGAGAAGGGCGTCCCCCAGGGAAGCGTTTTTAGTGTCACATTATTTGTAGTAGCAATTAATGCCATTGCCTCATCCTTTCCGGATGGTAGAGCCAACTCGATCTACGTTGACGACCTAGAAGTCTGGTTTGCTGTTTCCCGTATGTCAGTGGCGGAGCAGCGCATGCAGCTTGCCCTTGACAGGGTGCCACGTTGGAGTGGTTTTCATGAGTTTCAATTTTCTCCTTCCAAGACTGTTGCTATGCACTTCTGCCACATCCAAGGCATCTACCCCGATCCAGACTTATTCATGTATGGTCATCGGATACGATGTGTCGAGGAGACTCGCTTTTTGGGTCTCCTTTTTGACAAACGTTTGACTTGGGTTCCGCACTTACGTACACTTAAGGTCTCTTGCCTCAAGGCTCTTAACCTGTTGAGGGTCCTGAGCCATACGTCCTGGGGGGCTGATCGGGCCAACCTCCTCCGCTTATACCATGTTCTTATTAGGTGAAAACTCGACTATGGGTGTAAGGTGTACTCTTCTGCCACCGATGCCCGTCTCAGAGTTTTAGACCCTGTTCATCATGCTGGAGTACGTCTAGCGACCGGAGTCTCCTGGAGGACACTAATGAGCCATCTCTTGATCTCCGTCACCAGTCCTTGATTGTTAGTTGTTTGCATCGATTACATCGACTTCCTGTCCCCCTTCCCTGCTTGGCGGTGTCATTTGATATCATGTCTCAGTACTACCTCTTATATTTTCGTGCACTATGGCCCTTTGGCTTCCGGGTCAGGAAGGCTATGGGGGAGATGGGCATTGATGACTTCCAGATTTGTCCTGTAAGGGTCCCCAGGGTGGCTCCATTAGTTTTCCCCTGCACCTGCTTTACTGACAAGAAGGAATATCTTCCTCCTGCAGTGGCTCGTTCCCTCTTTTTAGAACATGCCTTCACTCACAGGGAGTCCCTCCCTGTGTACACTGATGGGTCAAAGTCTGATGCTGGCATTGGCTTTGGAGTTGTCTTTCCTGACTTTTGCCATGGCGGAAGGCTCCTTTCTGTCATGTCAATTCTTACTGCTGAGCTCTCGGCCATTTTATATGCCCTCCAAGTGATTTTTACTCTCCCTCAGCCTTCGTTTACTATTTTTAGCGATTCCTGTAGTGCCTTGCATGCCTTGTGCAAGTTTAACTCTTCCTATCCCCTGGTGTTGGCTATTCTTGAGTGGCTTGTCCTCCTCGGTCGTCGTGGCCGCAAAGTCACTTTTTGTTTGATCCCGGCCCATGTGGGTGTTGATGGGAATGAGCGGGCTGACTCTCTGGCTAAGGCAGCGGTATCCAATTCTCGGCCTCCTGTCAGACGTCATCCTGTTCCTGCAGTGGACCTTCGACCCTACGTAGATGCTACCGTTCGTTCCTGCTGGCCGGACAGATGGGACGCCGTCGGGGCTAACATGCTCCGTGACATCCGCCAGATCCTTGGTTTGTGGAGCTACAGTGGCCTGTCCCGCCAGTGGGAGACGGCTCTTGTCCGTCTCCGCATTGGCCACACATTATTGACTCATGGCTTTTTAATGTAGAGGGCTCGCCCTTCCTAGTGTGATGATTGTCTGGTCCCTTTGACAGTATGGCATCTTATTGTCGAGTGTCCCAGCCGTGGGTACCTTCGTCGTAGGCACCTCTCCGTGTACCGGGAGGGTGACGGTTTTTACAGTCTCTCCCAGGTGCTCGGGGAGGAGGTGTGTAGTGGGGGAGGGAACACCCTTTCCTATGTGGATGAAGCTGGCCTCCTTCACAAGTTATGAATTTAAGATATTTATGGTTCTTTGATGGTTTGAATGTGAGTTTTTTTTTTTTAAAGTCGACGTGTTCTTTTAGTAATAATGTGCATTTTATTTTGTGTGTCATTTAGTCATACTGCCTATGCCTTTCGGGTGTTCATGTTTTATTAATTATGTGGATGACAATTTTATGTTAGGCGGTATATGACCCAAGCCGTTGTGCCGCCAGATGCCTTAGCAGTTGCATAAAAAATCAATCAATCAATCAATCAACCTTCTTAGTACAATTTGTACACATTTAACCAAGATATTAAGTGTAGTGTATGTAATACATTGTGTAATTGTTGCATGATTTGTAAGAAAAATGCAATAATTATTCGGTAATGCAATATATATTAGTTAATTATCCAAGCCTCAAACCGAGGTAGACTGCTAAATCTGAGTTTTGGATAAGATTACACAAAAAATACAATACATATATAATCGAATTATCCAAACATCAAACCGAGGTAAACCGCCAAATCTGAGTTTGGATAAGGGTTTGTGCTCGTTGCACTCGGAGAGTTAAATAATAACGAGTGAAATAACCAGGGAAAGCTCCCTCGCCTAACGTACGAAGAGGGTAATTTCGCTACGAATTATTTACTCGCTTAATTCTCTTTCAAGCAATCGTGATATAAGGTCTTCCCCGACGTTCGCACTTCCCTTTATGTATCGCACTGTGAAATTAAATTGCTGCAAGTATAGAGCCCAGCGCATGAGTCGTGCGTTGGCGTTCTTATTAGGAGTGTTCTTCCTTAACAGCTCACTAAGTGGAAGTGCAATGACAGAGAAATTTGGGATGAACTTACGGTAATAACCTATAAGACCCAAGAATGACCTGCTTCTTTGTAGTAGGTCGGGACGCATCCTTAATTTTCTGTATTTTGTCATTCTGGCACCCACAACGTCCTCCATCTACAGTGTGACCCAAGAATTGTACTTCCCGTTGAAACAATTCATACTTGGATGGTTTGACTTATATGTTGTATTCCTGCAGTCGTTGCAACACAGCTTGCAATATAACAAGGTGCTCCTCATATGTGGTTGAGTGCACAAGAACATCATCAACAAAAGCTTCAACCCCTTCGATGCCAGGTAACACCTGACGCATGACACAATGAAAAACGGGGGGAGAATTCGTGAGACCAAAAGGTAGTATCTTGAAATATTAAAGCCCGTTTGGCATAGATATCGCTGTGATGAGACGACTTCGATTCTCAAGTGGTATCTGGAGGAAACCTTTAGCCAGATCCATCTTGGAAAATACCTTAGAATTGCTAATCCTAGCGAAAATCTATATCTGGTCGCACATGGGTTCTCCATCGACCCTGGTGACAGCATTCACACGACGATAATCCCCACATATACACACGCCGCCGTCCTTCTTCTGGACTACAACAATAGGGCTGGAATATGACGAGTCTGACCTTTCAATGATACCAGCTGCTTCCATATCGTTTATTTCCTTGTGTACTGTATCAATCAGCCGCACAGGAATAGGGTACGGTTTCACCCTCACTGGCGTGTCGCTTGTGAGCTAAATCTCATGACAGGCTACGTTTGCAACAGCAGGACTGTCAGAGAACACACGTGAATATTTTGCCAGCACCGCGTTGACTCTTGCACGCTGGTCTGGTCTTAAATTTTCCGAAACGAGGACATCAGCCACCGTTTCATCTTGACGAGCTTCGGTCGTCTGTGGAGTATATCCTTCTTCTTCGGAAATTACCACAGCAGCGCTAACCATGTTTACCGCTGGAGAAAAATGACCACGGACTAGGCTTAACAAATCACGCTGCTCAGAGGTGATGTTATAGCAGCCAGCACCAACTATGGTCATAATAGATGTACACCCTCGTTGGGTTGTGTAGTACTCCTTAAGCATATTAATATGGAATCGTTTGTGGTCACCTCCGATTTTAACTATGTAGTTAAGGTCGTTTACCTTCTTCACTACTTCAAAGGGACCCTTCCACTGAGCCAACAACTTATTGTGAGCTCTCGGTAACAAAACGAGTCACTTTCCCCCTACCTGCAGAGTTCGGAGCTTAGTCTTTCTATCGTAGTAAGACTTCTGAAGCTCTTTCGCTTTAACCAACTCTTGTTTTGCAAGCTCGCATGTCTTCTGCAGACGTTCTGCCAAATCAATAACATAAGAATATGTGGTTTTCACTGTGGGACCTGAAGTGGTCCTCGAGCAGGTTTACATTTCACTAACTCGAATGGACTAAATTGTAACGATGCTTGAGGGGCTTCGCGATATGCGAACAGCAGAGGCGAAATGTACCTGGGCCATTCCTTCGGCTGCTCTACTGCCATTCTCCTCAACATCTTCTTGAGAGTACCATTAAACCTCTCACATAACCCATTACACATTGGGTGATAGGGCGTTGTTCTCAACCCCTTAACGGAGAGTAATCTCTACAATTCCTCCATCATAGCAGAGGTAAACTGGCTGTCTCGGTCAGACAATACTTGCTTGGGTATGCCAACACGACAGAATATTTCCAGTAAAGCTTCAGCTTCTGTAGTGGTTTCTATATCACGAAGAGGCACTGCTTCTGGCCATCTTGTTGCGAAATCCACATAGGTAAGAATATATTTGGCACCGTCCGTAGCTCTCGGATTCATCGGTCCAACAATATCAACCCAACCGCTACCCTCTCAAATGATTCTGGGATGTGAGGTAGTGGCTTAAGAGGTGCAGGCTTCACCAGACCACGGTCGCATGTTTTCTGACATACGTCACATGATCGCAACATCCTACCTACCTCTCTCCCCATACCTGGCCAAAAGAAATGGGACTGGATCCTATCCAACGTTTTTCTAATCCCCATATGACCTCCCAATGTAGAGTGATGACCCAGAGTGAACAAAGCTTGTCGGTACTTTTGTGGTACAAGGAACTGAAACCGCTCTTCCCCGTCGGGATTTACCGTACGGCGATAGAACCTATTCCTCCTTCTAACATAACTTGTTACTATCCCCTATCGATCTCTAATATCACCCTCAAGTACATGCTTACGAACAAGTGCCAATGAAGGGTCACTTGCTTGTTCTGTAACTACATCCTCGCAATTGACAAGGTCGGCGGCCGTTGTCACTTTGAGTGGAACAGCAATTTTCTTCGCATGGGCTATTCCTCTGGTTATATATAAATATATATATAAATAAATAAATAAATATATATATATACATATATATATATATATATATATATATATATATATATATATATATATATATATATATATATATATATATATATATATATATATATATATATATATATTCATTTATTTATATATATTTATATATTTATATATATATATATATATATATATATAAATCATGAGATATATCAGTACGTGTGTTCGGATAGCAGACCTTTTTCCATACACCCCCTTCTCCACCTGGTATACTCCATTGATAACAAGGAGTTAGCCCGGAACACTGTTATTTGTCTCTGAATAGGAATGATAGTAGCATAGGTTATGGTACTTTAAAAGGAAGTGATTGAGTGGGACAGGATAGGAGTTCGAGTGGACATAAAAACAAGGTTAAGTTTTCTATATTATGAATAAAATTACTTAACACTAATCACAACATTCCATAAAGTAATAGAAAGACACTCCTACTCTTCTATAATCAAACAATAGCAAACCACATGGTCGAATGTTGAAGAGAGCTCCCCAGCCCCTTGTCCGACCGGTAACACCGCTAGTAAGAGAGAGCGAAAACTCGGGCCTGACCCATGTCAAGGCCCCGCGACCTAGCCAAGGCCAGTCGATAAAATAAAGAATCCTAATTCATAACTACTTTTAGAGTATTAATGATTCAAGATTGCATGTGAGTTTACATAAGGTAACAGGAATAAGATTGACTACATTTCACTTACTAAAACATACAGTGTTAATAATTAATCATTGTAGTATGTGTTTTTCGACTAGTTTCATGCGACCACTGAGAAACTCCTTAAGAAAGCGTGGAAGGCGACCCCGCAGACCATATAAATGATGCCATATTGCCATGTAGTGTCATAAGCTTTCTCTAAATCAAAGAATACACAGAGAAGGTGTTGATGTCGTGCAAAGGCCTCACATGCAGCAGCTTCCAACCTGACCAGAGCATCTGTAGTGGAACGGTGTTTACGAAAGCCAGACTGGGACGGAGACAGAAAATCACCCCGTTCCAAGAAGTATGCCAGTCTGACATTCACCATCTTTTCAAATAGTTTACAGTGACAGGAGGTCAAGGCAATTGGTCCATAATTTAGGGTAAACACCAGAGTCCTTGCCCGGCTTGAGGAAAGGAAGGATGGTAGCAACCCTCCACCCAGAAGGGAAGACACCGTCCAGCCAGATTCTGTTATATAAAGCTAAAAGAAATGAGATCGCCTCCTCTCCCAAGTGTCGCAACGTTGTATATGGGATGTTGTCTAGCCCAGGAGAAGTGTCGCCGCAGAGAGAGAGAGCAGAATGCAGGTCTCTCAGGGTGAATATATGGTTATAACTTTCATAACTGCCTGACAGCCAGAGGTCGAGAGTCACGGCTGGAGACTTTTGCAAAAGCCTCCGTTATGGTATTGGCCACTGTCAAACTATCCATGATCTTAATTCCTTTGACCTTAAGTACAGGTGGAGTACTTGGAGAAAACTTCCCCGCCATCTTACGGACTCTCCTGAACACTTGGGTGAGTGGAGTTTTAGTATTAATTAAAGACACATAGGCCTTCCAAGATGCACGTCGGGCCTCTTTTAAGACTCATCTAGCACGGGCCCTTGCCCGTCGGAAGTCCTCTAAAAGAGTTGGGGCCCCACGATCGCGACGAAGGCGAGAGAAAGCAGCGCGCTTCTCCCGCACAGCAGTGGTGCAGACTGGTGACCACCAAGGGACAGGACGTTTGGGAAAGTAGCCAGAAGTTCTAGGAATAGAGTTGAGAGCAGCAGAGTGGAGCATATCAGTGAAATATGTTACAGCCTCGTCAGAGTTACCGAAATTGGCTACAGAAGAGACCGAAGAAGTTAGCTCTCTAAAAAACTGCCAGTCAGCCTTCTCTAATTTACACCTAGGAAGACGAGACTGTGGTTCGTACCTGTTACCTTCTAAAAGTATAGGGAAATGGTCACTGCCATATAAATCAGGCAACACTCTCCAAGTAAAATCCAACAGGGCACTGGGTGAGCAGAGGGAAATGTCAATAGCGGTAAAAGTCCCAGTAGGGCTATTAAAATGTGTCACATCTCCCTTATTTAAAACCCCTAATCCCTCATCCTCAATAAAAGAAGCCAATAAAATACCCCTGGGGTTGACCGAACTGTCACCCCACAGAGGATGACGACCATTAAAATCACCCAATAAAATAAAGGGAGATGGAAGGTCCCGTACAAGACAGTTGAGACCACCCCTCTCAACTGTAACACTGGGAGGAAGGTATAGTCTGCACATTGTGTACGGGCGGTCCATAAAAACCTTAACTGCAACAGCCTGGAGCGGAGTGTCAAGCTCCAGGCTCGTGCATGGAATATCTCGGCAAACTAGGATGGTAGAGCCACCATGGTGACCCTGCCCATCAAATGAATTGGAATAAAATGCAGAGTATGCTGCATGGACTGGCAGAAATGTAGTCCCCAAGCATTGTCTCTTGGAGAGAAATACATGCAGGAGAGAAGAACGCACAGTTCCTCCCAAGAAGCACGCAAGCCACGGCAATTCCACTGAAGGACCTTGAACAGTGTTACTTTAATACTGATTTTTGGGAAGCCTCACGGAGGTACTTCCCACTACCACCTCGACCTGAGGGTTTACTCAAACAATAGGATTTGTCTAATCCTGGGCCACTAGAAGAAGAGTGAACCCGAGGAGTAGTACGTGGGGCAGTAATTGGGACCCGTAGACGAGTCCCTGAAGCAACTGATATGTTAGAAGAAGATGAAGGTATATGAGCTGGGATATTCTTTGAAACAATTACATTGGTATTGTCCTGAACAGCAGTGGTATCACTGACACAGGCATATACATCAACATCCATAATACAGGTGATAGAATCACTCCGCTGCTCAAGCGGAAGAGAAACTGAATCCTTTGAAGTCACAACATCCGTGGCATCCACAATAACTTCACGCCCCTCTGATGATCCCGAAGGAAGCTGGCGAGGAGGAACTTCTGTTTAATCAAGAGATTCATCAGAGCCACGAGAACGCTTCTGGTGAAATTGAGAGGAATCTATGGATGAGTCCACAGAGAGGGTTGCCTTACAAGGAGGAACATCTATAGAGTCAAGTACCTCAGAGGAACCAAGAAGGCGTCTCTGTGGCAGTTTAGGTAACTTAAGTTTCATTTTTGGAGAGCGTGTGGCAGCGTGAACCTCTACCACATGAACACCTTTAGCTAATGTCTGAGAATTGTCATCAGTTGAAGGGTCACCAGAATGAGTGTCTGATAAAGTTTCCAAGACAGAAAAACTATTATGTAGAGTAACCTTTGAAAGGCTTTACTAGAGCAAAAAGCAGCTGCCTCTTGAGAGGGTTGAGAGGGTGCTGCAACCGATTTAGGGCGAAGGGAGGAGGCGTATGTCTTCACACCACCATCCTTCTGTCGCCTGAAGTTGAGTTGCCATCTGGCACTACCTATGCTAATGAATTGGGTATTAGCCAAGTGGAGGATATCCTGCTCAAGGAGGTACATCTTACATTGGCGAGAACGCAAGGGATGAGCATCTCTGCAGTAAAAGCAGTAACTCTCTGACTGACACTCAGAAGTAAGATGTGAGTCAAGAGCAGAACAATTACCACACCGGGAACGGTTGTTGCAGTTCCTCCTCCCATGACCAAACTCATAACAACAGAAACACTGTAGGGGACGCTCAACAAAAGGCTTCACCTCAAATGAGGTGAGGTTAATGTTAATGCGATCTGGGATATGCGATCCATAGAAGGTGAGGATGATCATGTTTTTACTGCCTTTCATCTTTGTTACTCGTTGGACACTGTCTGGGCACATAGCGAGAATGTCCTCTTCAGAGAATTCATACAGGTCCTCATTATATACACGCCCCTTGCTATAATTAAATGTTCGATGTGGTTTAATAGATTCAAACATGCTATCAGAAGGACATGGGAGATTGAGGAGCATCATGGCCTGTGTAAGATCTTTGGTTCTGATTAAAACGCCCTTACCATATTTCTTTATGTGGCCCATTGGTAATAATCCAATTTCTTTCTCCAGATACCGGGAAGCATGGATAAGGTTACCACGTCCCTCCCTGTAGTAAGCCACAAACCAAAAGGGTGTAGGAACCCGACGTTCCTTTGGGACATGCTCTACAGAATCATCAAATATATTAGGGCAGTAGTCATTGTCACTGACAACTACATTGGTGGACCGCATCATCTGAACTTTACAGTGAGTATCTTCCACCGTCAGAGAATATTTTGCTTCAAATGCTGCTTTGGCAGCAGCATTTGTATTGAAATTAATATAGCACCGATTAGAACTACAATCACTGTCATATGTGATTCGGATTCGAAGAACTACTCCAAAACACTTAAAAATGGAGTGGATAGCGCGATAGGAAAAGGATGCAAGTACATTCGTTAACATTAACATGTCCAAATCGCTAACAGGGTTCTTCGACACAACACCCGACCTGCTAGGTCTACTCTTATTTGCAGCTTTCTGCATACTACCACGACCAGAGAGTGACGTCTTGAGGGCATGGTCGACCACCGTTCGAGGAAGAGATTGGGGCTTTTCGTTATCCATATATAATTGGTTTAGTGTTGTTGGCCCCAGGAGCCAAGAGCTACTACCTACCGGGAAGATGAGGGGACAGAGCGCTGTTCGCAGTGGGAGGGGTACCTCTTCCCCCACGGGGCTGTACCAGTTCTGAAGGCTTGAACTCTGGGCAGAACTTGGTAACTTACTTGTATGTAATTCTTGTAGTTGTAGTGTAGTAGTTGTTGTTGTTGTTGTTTTAGGTAACGTGGAAGACGGGGTGCTTTCTTAGGTGATTGACTTCACAAGTTTCTTAAGGCTTAATTTATTAATATGTTCTTATATCTATACAGAGAGTTATATTGATGTGCCTTGTCTTGTCTTATATGGTATTATGTCTCTCTCTATGGAGACAGTTTATAGCCCTTAGGGAGTCAGTGTGGTATCCTGAATCCTAGTGTACCTCCTCTGCTTATATATATTTCAAACTCAATAGTTTACAGAAATAGCTAGAGTGACAACTGTTGCCTGTGAATGGTCAATCTAATTCTGTATGTCTGTCTACTCCTCTTCTCTCCCTATTTATTCCTTATTCATTTATTCTCCCATTCTCTCTCTCTCTCTGTGAAACTAGAGAGAGGAGGAAGGGGTTAATGGTTTCTGCTATATCCTCTTACCACAACTTGAAGCAGAGAGATGTCATTGGAGACTGGTCAAGCGAGGGTGACTGTGTGTATGTATGTATGTATGTGGAATCTGAATCTGTCTGTCAGGTCCCGAAAGGCGAGTCACTGCACGTGTTTGTGTGTGTGTATGGAGTGGTGTGTGTGTGTGTGTGTGTGTGGAGAGAAGGAAGGACGGACAGCTGCTGGAGTGTCTAATATCTGTCTGGCTATTAATGACTTTGCCATCTGATCTGTTGTTCCTTCTAGTCTTTGCCTTTGTCCGTACATCGCTCGAACCACGCTACCCTCGCCTGGCCTCCAGGCGTTGCTTTATGCTTTATTTAATAGAAGGCCAGTTCACAATGTTGGTAGGGCTAGATAACTAAGATATTAACAATGAATACATGTATAGTAACATAAAAATAGACATTAAGACATTGGCACACCATATGCTTAAAATTAACATTACCGGTAATACATGAATATAAATACATGAACATGAATACATTGTTACATAAAATTTCATCTTAATATTAATGTGTTTAGCTAGGTGCATGTTATTGTGTGTATATAATCTAACCTATGCTAAAAATTCACACATTAATGAGGGGGGAGCCGTGTTGCTATGTTGTAGCTGTGAAATAACAGTTTTGTTCTTTTCAACACAAGATAATTCAATATACTTCGATAGTTCTTTTTTTTATACAATACAAAAATAGTATTTTAGACTGTCTTATACAATACATAAATTTTATAGTACATGCCAGAAAGATAAGACATGGGATAATAAACATTGGTACCAAGTTTTATTTTGATCACTATGTGGAGGAATCAAATGATATAATAAGGATGATTGAATCCTATTCTCCTTGAGTAACATAATAGTTTCATTTTGTCTGATACAACTGATAATGAATTAGGAGATGTTAAACAATTCAACTTTAAAGGAAATATGTTGAAAAGGTGGAAGAGATTGTGCTATGTTTTCAAGCAAATTATGTTTACTAGGCAAGGTAACGATTCCCTTGGATCGTATTGCCTATGATTCTGCTTCTTTATAGTTGCCTTGAACCATACCATGTGTAGGATGATTAGGCAAATTAATGTTAATTGTGTTTTAGCAGGTAAGTATAGATAGTGGAAATTAAAATTGATGATGAAAGAGAGTTTGATTAGTAATAGATATGAATGTACATGCATATAGTGCTTGATTAGTAGTACTTATGCTTCTAAGCAAGTGGAGATTTTGCATCCTTTGGAGACTTAAATGCAACTCAAATGCAAAGAAATATGCAAGACAAACATATATGAAGATATGCAACATGGCACTTGAAGTGTTGTGTGTCACTGATGACATCATCACTAAGTATAATACTTATTGGATGAAAATTGAATATTAAATGATTACTTCCATTTTAATAGGGAATTGTAGAAGTGCGTAGCTTGTGAATAACATTTTACCTTTTATGGGAATAATAATGAGTATATGATCTTGTATTAAAATACTACGCATGACTGTATAATAATAATTCATGAAAGATAATAAGAAAGATGAGATTTCATCATTGATTGTACCATTGCATCTCGTAGCTATTGGAGTGGTAATAATATTGTGAGTTGATCTTATCTTACCCGCAGTAAATATTCTCTTAATATGTGGTTGTAATTCCTCTTGAAGTTCCTCACCTGCTATTATTTTTCCGCAAACTCACAGAAATAAATAGAAGCCTAAAAATATGATGTGATTATTTCATATATGTAGTTCATTTCATTCGTTGCTCATATAAACTATCTAAATCGTATTTAATTTCTGTGCAATGATTTACACTCTAATACAGTATATACCTGTTACTCTATCTTACCTTGATTTGCAAAGGCTTGTCCTGCAACCTTTTATGTATGGGATAATGCTTGTATACCCCTATATCTCTAAGCAGTACCAAATAGTGCTCATGAAATTTCACTTAAAAATTATCTAAATCACGCTCTGGGCTGTGATGATGGCTCTAAGCCATTATATATATATTTTTGTATAATAAGCTAGCAATATTACCTGAGTCGCTGAATCCATTCCTAGGGCGCCCAATAGTGAAAGGACACTATAGAATATAATGCACTTACATAGGTAAATTCAGTTGTGTGATACCTGTCAACCAAAACTAGTGTATCATTAAGTATTTTATCTGTAATTACTGCTCAATGGCAGAAATTTTGGTAATAATTCATATATCCAGTAAAGAGTAAGAAATAGTGATCATATCGTTCATCACCAATATTTTATTTATTTTCCTTTTCTTTTCAACTGTTTAATAAAATTGTAAACGAGAGCTCTCGGATTGAAGACGTCATCTTTTGCGGTGTGTACTTCGTCGGAGCCTGTAGCCGCCGCGAGGATAGACATGAAAACCGTTACATAGGTTAATTTGGGCCACATTTGTAAGAAGAAATATTATTTTTCATTGGAAACCGATCGGAGTTTTTGTTTGTAATTGTTTATTTTATTATCATCAATAGTAGGGATAATATTACGAGGAAGAGGACATTGTTGCTGTTGCAGAGATATTGATTGGTTTTATTTTGGATGTTAGGATTTTTGCGCGCATTTTACCAATTTCTTTATTCTGTTTACATAAACAACATCATCCGCCTGGTAAAATTATTCATTATTATAAGGTTATGCCTACTAAAGACATGACTGTGTAAAGTTCGATCGGGTACCCATTATGTTGGCGATTACGCATTTTTTTTTTTTTTTTCTAGCAAGCCTATAATTTGTTTTGTTATGTCGGCGATCACGCATTTTTCTTGCAAGCCGATAAATTGCTTTGTTATGTCGGCGATCACGCATTTTTCTTGCAAGCCGATAAATTGCTTTGTTCATCATGATGAAATTGTGGAAATGCAACTCACTGTCGTTCAGCATAGTTGTCCATGTTGTAGCATGGCTTCTTCGTGGCAATTGTTATATCATATGAAAGACGTATCCATACGCCATATAGTATTGCATGTGGAGTTTTTCCTTTTATTTTCGTATTTTGTAGTGGTTATTGACCGTCATATCGATGCAGTCTTCCCATGTGGAGGGATCTTCATTGTTTCTGTGCCACGAAGTACTTCTAGTAGTGTTACGGTTTTGCCGTTTTGTTAACCCATTAGATGCTGGGAAATATGGTAATACAAACGTTTGCTTAAAATAGAAGAAATAAGATACCTTTTATAATATCGGGACATGTATATGGTCATATGAATTTGGTTTTTAAATATATGTGCACTTACTTTTGCGGTTTTTTCCCTAGTGGTGCCGCCACTAAATATCTAGAAAAATAGTTAACCATAGGTAAAAACTTATCTGTGTCCTGATTCTAAATTGGTAAGGAAAGTAGATCTATTCCTACTATGTCCCATTATTCGTCCAGGATTAGGGATTCCCGTCATGGAACAGAGGTCCAAATGTATGGCCTTGACCTGCATTGTATGTTTCGCACTGAGCGACATATGTGTTTCATCATCTACCCTTAGTTTATGCTAATAGTATATTGTATAGCGAGTGGTTAGGTACCTACCTCTATCATGATGTCCTATTGCCTTATGATCTAAGGGTAATTAATACTGAGGGAATTATTATTTGTTGTATCACTATGTGATTGGTTTGTACGTCACGTTTCCTTAGTTTTCTGTAAATAATATCATCATGAAGGGAAAAGATATTTAAGTGACTGGGTAATTATGGTCCATTATTATCATCCTCAGGGTTTTTAATGAATATCTTATTACATTCATCATAGAATCCGTTTGCTAATGTTTAGGAACCGTATTAATGTCAAAGTCCATGGGTGTCCTCGGAACTAAAAGGACAAGATGATTGTTTAAGGGATCTGCTACTTTATTTAATCGTCCTGGAAGGTATTTAATATCTATATGTGGGAGAAATTCCTGACTTGTTAGATTTTATCTGGCTAATTTTCCCGTTAGGGTTTGAGGTTATAGTAAGCCAAGGATCGTTTGATAATTCGCGAAAACTTGTAAAGGATAGCCTAATACGATTTCTCTAAAAGTACGAAGTGCCCATAATATTGCTTAAATTTCCTGTTATGTTACAGAGTAACGAGTTCCCTGTGCACTTAATATACTCTAAGCATTAGCACATACCTGATATCTACCCATAGCTATCTCTTACATAAGTACAGCGCCTAAGCCTACTGAAGAAGCATCTGTACACTTGATAAAAGTTAATGAATACTTGGGAACGCAAAATTAAAGCTTACATTAATTAACCTTTAATATTTCAAAGCTCAGCTGTTTTTTCTGGCATCCATACAAAATCTCGAGTTGATTATTTAGGGGTTTAGCCACTTGGGAAAAATGCTCTACAAAGATTCTATAATAAGAACATAAACCCAAGAATTATTTTACGTTAGTAGCATTTATTAGGAATAGTGAATACTTTCATTGCTCGTATTTTACCAGATTGTGTATGGAGCACAGTGGCGGTTAATGTATAACCTAAAATTATAATTTCCTGGATAAAAAAATGACACATAGGCAGTTAAAGTTTGAGGCCTACCTAATGTAATCTCAGGATAAGCTTCTTTATTGTTACTTATTATGAATGTACGTCTATAGAAAAATAATCAAATCGTTGAGATTAACGATGACTACGTTATTAATAACGCCAATACGCAAATTGACCATATGCTGAAATATGGATGAAACATTACATAACCCAAATGGTCTACGAATGTATTCATAATAACCATGGGAAGTACTAAATGTTGTAATGGGTTGACTTTTATCATCTAATGCTACTTGCCAGTTTCCACTGACCAAGTTTAAGGTGGTGGATATCATAGGCTTTGATTTACCAATGTTAGACAAAACATCTTAAAGGAGGGATGAGATATTTATCTTTAATTGTAGCATTATTTATTTGTCTGTAATCAATTACTGGCGTAAATTCACCATTATTATTGAAACCAAAAACATTGGGCTGTTAAAAGGGGAGTTAGAATTCCTAATAATGCCTTCATCCATCATTTCATTTATAATTTTCTTTACAACTTTCTGCCTACTACGAGGTACGGTAGTCTATATGCTCAAATAAATGGGTTGAGGAGATGTTAGTGTAATGGTATGCTTTATAATGTTGGTTCATCCTAAGGATTCACCAAGTAGGGCAATCGCATTTCAATATGTGGCTAGTATGGTGATAAGATTATCACGATAAAGTGGAAAATCGTGCCCACTACCAAAAACTTCTAAGTTGTTCCCTTCTGTGACTATCATTTTATCCTTCGGTAAGAACCGATACAATATTTCCTTGTGGTATTGGTCTAACTTCCATCTGTACAGATCACATAGATATGTTCCTTTCTTTACATGCATATTGGTAGATGATTTATTAATATCAGTGATATTTTCGCTGTTTACATTGGGTAAAGTAAATCAATCCCTGATTATATATTATTTTACTGGTTCTATTGAGAATAGAACGGTAGTATGTGGCTGTACATGAGATGGAAGCTTTACCTTCAATTAATGGACGAAATTTGGAGTTAATATAATATTATATGCAGCAATGGCCTTTATGATATGGGAGTCGTTTCCCTCATTTTCAATATGTATAGAGTTAACATTACATGGACTTATATATTGGCCTGGACAATCCTGTATTGGAATACATTAATTCCTAAAATGTATTATTTTATATTTAGGGTTAATTATTATGGTTTGTTTAATAAGGTATGATAAACCTAGTTTATAATTTCGTATTATATAAAATGCAATATGTATATGGTTAGTTCCCTTGTCTAACCGTACAGGAAGGGTTAAAGTGTCCCTAAGACCTGTAATTTATTGCCTGTCATGATTGACAATGCTATGTCACCTGTTCAATCTTGGTTTATAAATTCCGCTGGGGACCTAATTTGCATAATTTGTTAAAGGAATTATCCGATAACAAGGAAACTGCCGCGCCTGTGTCTATCATTAAGGGGGTGTTACTATGTGATACTAGGACAGGGAATTATAGTATATTAACGGTAAATGCGACGACAGGGCCTACAGTTATATTTTCGGGACGTTTTAATATTGTGGCGGTCTCGTTTCATACATCATATTTTGATTGTGCAAGTCCCATTTCATTCTGTTAAGGATCATGCATTCATCTAAGGAATGCGACTTTGATTCATGTAAATGACTGTATTTATTATTACTTTTCCCTTGATCATTTCCTTTAGTATTATGTAAGTAATAACAATCACTGGTAATATTATTATTTCCGTTACAGTGTTTGCAACGTTTTCCCTGTGATTCCCTTTGAGTAGGTGTGGCATCAAAATTAAAATTCTTCGTCCCCATGGATTGAGTAATCTGTAATTCACGATGTATGATACGAGATTCCTTCGAATTTAAAGTTAGAGACCCTGATAATGCAAGTGCTTTTGCTGGTTCACTTGTATTTATGTTGTCTGCCTTTGTTTTAAACATTCTCTGAACCCATGATAATGAATTATGAATTTTACCATCCCCAAAAACATCAATAAGTGACTGTCTGAACGTAGCATATGACGTTAAATTCTCTGGATCAGAAAAAGCACTTGTAGTTATCATATAGCTGGCTGGACTATCTGGTGCAATATGCGCTCTCACGAATCTTATATTATGTAAGTCCTGCTCTATATTAGTTTGATTAAACACATCCTCCAAATGACGCAAGAAGAGATGAATCCCATATCTTGGATTATCTCCCGTATAATACTTTAAATACTTGTGGGTGGGTAAGTTTGTCATTGTATGCATAGAAGAGGTAGTGGGGTTAGAAGAAGTTGTATGAAGAGCAGAGACAGTAGGAGATTGTGGAGGAGTAGCCATTGTTGGAGAAAATACAGGTTAATATAGTATACCAGATTAAGTTTTTAATGGGGGTAAGGTAGAAGCAGAAAATGTACTCGAATGTGTTGGCACCACAAACGAGGCTTAAGGAGGCAGGGAAATCTAGTTTGGAGACTAATGAATCATTATCAGGGATATTCGAAGTTAGTTATGATACCTTTGGATTAATGGGGGAGAATATCTTTACCTTTGTTGTAATTTGGCACTTCTTTTCTTTCTTTCTGGGCTGTAATTGAGGAACCTAATCTATTCTAACATGTTCGTGGACAAGTGAAAAATAATGTAATGTAACATGTAATGTGTACCTACTGTTAGTTGACTCTAGTTGCAACGACGATGACGATGTATTGAAGAGGCGACGTCGGTGGAGAGGCGAAGCGATTATTAGTTAGCTCGCACACTAACACACTAACAGTCGTTATTGGAGTGAAGATGATGAACGTTGACTTGCCTTTACGAGAGCATTTACGTAACGAGGCGTCAGCGTGGAGGTGATGGAGGTCGTGGCGTTGTCCTGACGAGAGCATTTACGCAGGGACGCCAATATGGTAGTGATGAAGTGATGATTGTTTGTTGTGAAGTAGATGAGGACCCCTTGTAGGTCAGTTGCAATTATATTGAAGCAGGTGCCTCTTGTAGGTGAAGAATTTGTGGTTTATCTCCCTCGTTAGAGGTCGTAAGATTATACCCACAGAAGAAATTACTTGAGAGGATTTACAAGTAAATTCCTTCAACTTGTCCTTGAACAATGTTAGTCACTGTACTCCCGTGAAGTCGATACCTTGCAATTTGCCTTATTGCAAAAACACCGCTGCCATCAAATGTACCAGTTCTGAAGGCTTGAACTCTGGGCAGAACTTGGTAACTTACTTGTATGTAATTCTTGTAGTTGTAGTGTAGTAGTTGTTGTTGTTGTTGTTTTAGGTAACGTGGAAGACGGGGTGCTTTCTTAGGTGATTGACTTCACAAGTTTCTTAAGGCTTAATTTATTAATATGTTCTTATATCTATACAGAGAGTTATATTGATGTGCCTTGTCTTGTCTTATATGGTATTATGTCTCTCTCTATGGAGACAGTTTATAGCCCTTAGGGAGTCAGTGTGGTATCCTGAATCCTAGTGTACCTCCTCTGCTTATATATATTTCAAACTCAATAGTTTACAGAAATAGCTAGAGTGACAACTGTTGCCTGTGAATGGTCAATCTAATTCTGTATGTCTGTCTACTCCTCTTCTCTCCCTATTTATTCCTTATTCATTTATTCTCCCATTCTCTCTCTCTCTCTGTGAAACTAGAGAGAGGAGGAAGGGGTTAATGGTTTCTGCTATATCCTCTTACCACAACTTGAAGCAGAGAGATGTCATTGGAGACTGGTCAAGCGAGGGTGACTGTGTGTATGTATGTATGTATGTGGAATCTGAATCTGTCTGTCAGGTCCCGAAAGGCGAGTCACTGCACGTGTTTGTGTGTGTGTATGGAGTGGTGTGTGTGTGTGTGTGTGTGTGGAGAGAAGGAAGGACGGACAGCTGCTGGAGTGTCTAATATCTGTCTGGCTATTAATGACTTTGCCATCTGATCTGTTGTTCCTTCTAGTCTTTGCCTTTGTCCGTACAGGGCCACTCGTTTTAAAAAGCAGCCCTAATGGCTCGAAAGTTTGCCCACGACGGTGTTGAGACCCCCTTCCCCAACATCTCCCGGCCAAGACACCCAACCATCCAACATAGGACGGCCCGTAGAGGGCAGTCCCTCTGGAGGGCAGCAATGTTGGCCTGTACTGGCAGCCTAATGCATGAGAACCATTTAGTCTGGTCTCTCACTGGCGACCTTACTAGCATGGGAAGCCATTTCTCCCCGAAATCGGGACAGAGCAGGGGCCAGAGCCCCCTGTAGTCTAGCTCGCCAGGTCTCAGAGCCATGCAGAGACACGCAAGGCAGTTCCCGTTGGGGGTAATTCTGGTCATTTGTAAAAGATCTTTCTGTATCGGTCGCGAGAATGATGTCATAGTAAACCCTGCTTTATACTATTGGTGATTCGATACCGTTCACAGTGTATGTTTCATTCATTCCTCCTGACACACGTCTTCTCTATCTGATCATTCGTTACCCTCCCACATTACCTCCTATATAGCCCCGCCCACATTTCTCTCCTCCTCTCCCACAAACATCCCTCCTCCCTCCACCTGCAACTATTGCCAGATCCGACGAGGCACAAACCAAGTCGCTGATGGATGGGGTGCGGACCTTTGATCTGTTCGGAGTTGTACACTTCCCCGGGTACACGACGAATAAAGGAAACAAAAATAAGCAAAGAAATGGAAAAACAACGAATAAAGGAAACAGTAACAGGAGAGAAGAACAATTCAGGTCAGCATGATGGAGAATTTTGAGGTGGTCCAGGATTTTGACCAGATCACTGTAAGGCTCTAGACAATCACTGAAGTAGGAGGAGGAGGTGTGGTGAATGGTTACACGTGTACACATCACTGGGTGATAAGTTGATGTCTCTCTCTCTCTCTCTCTCTCTCTCTCTCTCTCTCTCTCTGAACGGGTACTCTCAGAGAACGTATTCGATGCTATCCCGACCACTATCACTCAATGCCCATCCTACGAAGATTTGAAGGACACTATCGTTTCTTCTCAAGGTATGTCCGACCAGGAGTACCTGAAGGCCTTAGAAGATATACAAGTGGACGGCTGCTGCTCTTCCGTGGTCTTATGGCACATGCAGCAGCTAAATGAGAAGGCAGGAGACCACTTCTCAGAGGCGCTACTCCAAGCTGTTCCCTGCAACAGTGCAACTCCACCTCCAGGCCCACCTTGACCTCCCCATAAACCAGTATGTGAAACATGCGGACGCTATCATGAACGTTTATTCTGAGGCCGACCCACCACAGCTATACCACCATGTCAACAAAACCACCACTACACCACCATCTTCAACACCCACTACACATAACGCTCCACCCGCTTCCTCTCCTCACTTCCAACAACCCTCTTACCCCACCCTTCAAACACATACATCCACCTCCACTCCCCCCACGTCTATTCAACCTCATATACATAATACACCACCCTTCCCCCAGCATCACACATCTATTCCACACTCATACCCACAACAACAAATTCTCATACACATATCCTTTCCGCCCCAACAAACAACTACGTAACACTATCTCCCCAACACGTATACACACTCCAGTACTCCATTCCCTTACACACACACACCCAACAAATCCATCCTCATCTTCACCAACATGTCACCTCATCCCCACGCATTCTCCCTCCTTTGCCTCAATACACTACCTCACACAGCACAACGATACCCCCATATGTCAATCCTTCATCCCAGCAATAAAATAATATCTCTCCACTCACGCAACTTTGTTTCTACCACCAACGCTTCGGAAATGTCGCACATAATTGCCACCCACCTTGCCAGTGGGCGTCCCCTGGCACTCGCTAGACATCCCGTGGTTACCAGGGAAACAAGTAAGGCGGTGGCAAGAACACGCCCAAGAAGTCACCGTCACACATCCTAGCCAACCCACTGGGCCTGTAACATAAGCACACGAGATGCAACGATACAAGAACCACGATTATCATACCTTCGGGGCAACAAACAAGCACACAAACACACAGGACGCCTCTCTGCCTACACCTCTACGTCACTCCTACGCCGCCGCCATACGTTCCTCACACTCCAACCCAACCACGCACGGACCCAGCTCACTGTACGTTGTCCCGTGTACACGCACGTGTCCCCCCTATCACTTTCCCAGACCTTTCCCCTGCGGGTATGTGTGTGCCCCCACACAATCACGCCGCAACACTGTTATGGGTAGAGGACCTCGAGTCAGGAGACACGTTCCTTATCGACTCGGGCTCCGATGTTAGCGTGGCTCACCCCCTGAAGAAGAACCGCAAGAGGCAGGCGTCTACCCCTTACGACCTACTCGCTGCAAACCAGTCTCTTATCGCCACCTACGGAACCAGGAGTAAGGGTGTCACAGTGTTGAAGAACGAGTATGTAGTATGGCCGTTCGTGGTAGCAGACGTACAAGCACCAATATTAGGCTTGGACTTCCTGATGGCACACGACTTGTTAATCGATGCTAAACGTAACAGACTCATACACCAACCTTCTGGAGCTACTATTCCCACCAGAAACTGCCGGCAAGCCACACCTACTATCACACAAATCACACAAACCAACACTTACGATAACATCATTCATGATTTCCCACTCCTACGCCCTGCAGAGACTTCACCAAGAATCAAAGATGCAGGTATCCACCACACAATCACTAAGACGGGCCCACCAGTTTTCGCCAAACCTCGACGTATACCCCCAGAACAACTAGAAGCTGCACAACGGGAGTTCACAGTGATGATCAACGAAGGGGTAGCCAGGCTGTCTGACAGCGAGTGGGCGTCACCCCCGCACATGGTACCCAAACAGCAAGAAGGTGAATGGAGGGCGTGCAGGGATTACAGGGCCCTGAATGCAGTCACCATTCCTGACAGGTAACCCATTCCACATGTTCTTGATTTTCTCTCGAAGCTGCAAGAATGTACTGTTTTCTCCAAAATTGACCTCCCCCAAATTCCCGTTGCAGAGGATATAAAAAAAAAAACGGCAATAACCACACCCTTCGGACTATACGAATTCCCTGTAATGAACTTCGGCTTACGTAACGCAGCGCAGACATTCCAGAGATTATGGACAAGGTATTACGAGGCCTCGATTACGTAGTGGGATATATTGACGACATCATCATCTCGTCAAGCAATCATACGCAACACCTGCAGGAATTATTTTCCCTCTTACAAGAGTATTGACTAAAGATTCACCCATCTAAGTGCGTAATAGGGATGAATCAAATAGACTTTCTCGGCCAACGAGTCACCCCGCAGGGAATCACCCTGCTCCCGCAGAAGTTGGAGGCTGTTCGGGAAATCCCTCTCCCTACCACGGCTAGGAAACTGAGAGAATTTTTAGGGGCGGTGAATCATTACCAACGCTTTATCTCCCACGCTGCGACAACACTCGCCCCACTCCATGACCTATTGAAGGACCTGAAAAAGAGCTCCAAGAAGAAACTCACGTGGAACCCTACAGCAGAGTTCGCCTTCAGCGAGGTGAAAAATAGGCTAGCTGACTCCACCCTCCTAGCTTATCCCACGCCTTACGAGCCTACATCCATATAATCTGACGCATCCAATGATGCCGTAGAAGCAGTGCTGCAGCAGGAGGTTGACGGGGTGCTAAAGCTTATCGCATTCTTTAGCAAATGCCTTGAGCCACCACAGAGAAAATACAGCGCTTTTTACAAGGAATTGGTGGCCATGCATGATGCCGTCAAACACTCCTGACACTTCATGGAAGGTAAGGCTTTCCACATACGTACCGATCACAAACCACTTACAACAGCCATGACACAACTGGGTGCCAGCTGGTCACCACGAGTATCTCGACATCTTTCATTCATCTCCGAATTTACTACAGATATACGGCATGTACGGGAGGAAGACAACACCGTGGCTGACGCACTTTCGAGGGCACCACCGCCACACCCACTCATCGCTACAATACAATGCATTCCTCCTCTAGACTACGCAGCACTCGCCCACGCCCAACAGAATGACACTCACCTCCAGGAACTACTGACGGGTGATACTGGTCTACACCTTGAACACATAACCGCACCCAACTCTACAAGACGCGTCTGGTGTGACACTTCCTGTGGCACGCCACGCCCCTACATACCAGAGCAATTCAGAGAGAACGTATTCAATCACTATCACTCTATAAACCACCCTGGAATTGCAGGTACACTTCGCCTCATTAGTCGACGTGCAGTGTGGCCAGGAATGAGGAAGCAAGTGAAGGAGTGGGTGACAGCCTGCATCTCCTGTCAGTGTGCAAAGGTTGGATGACAAACACCTCGACCAATACACGAGTTCACCGTTCCCTCCAACATATTCCACACCGTTCATGTCGACATTGTGGGGCCCTCTCCCATCCTCCCGAGGGTACCGATATCTCCTGACCTGCGTAGACAGGACGATGCGATGGTGTACAGCTGTCCCTTTGTATGACATCACGGCTGATGGCACAGCCCGCCACTTTCTCAATAACTGGGTGTCGAACTTTAGTCCCCCTTCAGTTATCGTCACGGACACAATTCGAGTCCAGGGCGTAGCAGGACATGCTCACATTATTAGAGACACGTTGGCAACGGACCACCGTATACCACCCGGCAAGCAACGGCATGGTCGAGAGATTTCACAGCCGCCTGAAGGATGCATTCCGAGCACTACAGCCTGATCAATGGATTGACGCCCTCCCGCTCATCCTCCTGATAATACGTACCACGCTGTAGAAGGACCTTAAACAGTCACCAGCAGAGCTTGTGTTCAGCGAGGACCTACGCCCTCCTGGCCAGATTACTGCAACCGAGGTGGACACATCTAACCTTTCATTCTTGCCGGCACTAAAGCGCGCTATCTTTAATGCCATACCCACGCCTACACGCCAGCATACCAGGCCTACATACACACCACCCGGCCTGCACACCACACCCTCACTGCTACTCAAGACTGACTCACACCGCACACCACTCCAGCAGCTGTACACCGGCCCTCACCCCATTCTTGCCAGGGCAGACGCACCTGTCACGGTAAGCATACATGACAAACCTTACGTCACGTACTGGGAACGGGTGAAACCAGTTCACTCCTCGCCTCTTACACACCACCCGCCTCACACACGACGACCACCACTTCTACCTACACCTTGCGCAGTGCCATTCACGCGTACACAGTATGTATCTCATCCACACCACAGCACCATACTATACACACATACCATCTTCCCCTCTACCAGCCTCACACACCAACCTCACTCACCACCAACAACCACACCTACCACTCACATGCCTTTACTTACATACCACTCACCTCCAAACACCGCGCCACATCAGAACACACGTACACACGACTTCCACCCCCGTGATTGATGCTACATACGGGAACCTAGAGAAAGTATATAATAGAACGGAGTGGCGCTTGTGAGGCAGACTAGAATAGATAGGCAGTGAAAAAGAAATAGAATATTAAGCTTGAAAATTAAAATAAACATGGCAGCAACCTGGTTGAGCCCAGGAACTTGTACACTACTACTATGTTTCTATTTCCTTACTAACCCCTAGTGATATCTATCACACATTCTTTGTTTTTTCCTCTTTACTCCCACCACCATTGCATTACCATTGAGGCAGACTATCCCAGCGAGCTACTAAGGAGGAAGGACCAACTGTAAATGCCGTCGTCACACACCTGAAGTCCACGTGTTCGCACAACGTCCACACGCTGTTCTCCTGCCCTACACTACTATACAAGCGACACTGTAACTACCGACTCTCCACGATGCAACATAGGCAGGCTGCCTTCCCCCATACCATATGTACTGCACCTTTGTATGTTACCAAATAAACTGTACCGTGTATTCTAGAGTCTGTTCACCTGGGTAGATGCATAAGGAGCTTCCTTACTGTCTAAAAGAAAACAATCGAAGGAACCTTGCATGACAAAATCCGTACTCCAGCACAGTAGAGTAACCTAAAGTTACTTTCCTGTCAGTAAACTCGCTACTAATATAGTATATACAAGAATAAAACACTAAACAAAAATGGTAAAATTTGTGTACAGTACCTGAGTTCCCATCTGATCTGTGTGCTGAAGCCTGAATTAGAGTGTTCTCTACTTGTATTATTGAACACAACAATATGAAATATAATGTCACTGTCGTTTTTACGGACATATATATGGTAATTACAGGAAAAGATGAGTGATGTAAATATGTTCTTCTACCCTCACAGTTCATGCAATGCTGACTGGTCACTGGTCACTGGTGGTGGGTGAGATGGCTGTAGCCAAGTCCCTGACTGCCAGCCACAGTGTAACCAACTCTAAACTAGCTTGCTAGGGACCGTGTAAATGTAAAAACTCTGCTGTCGAATGAATGCTACACCCGTGGTGCTCCAGACTTGTAGCAGGTGTCAAAAATTAATACACCCGCGAATTAAGGGTTAACCGGTGACGGGGGTGTGGCGGAATCGGGGTTCTGCAGCTAAGGCAACCGCAAGCAGTCTTGGTGCAAATGGTGATGATGTCTGCTTGTTACTGCCTTCGCTGAGGTGGTCGGGCATCGGCCGTCTACTCCCACGAGGTTGGTGTGAGCTGAGGACTTTACCACCATCTAGTCCGGCTACTTTGGTAGCCTCCACGCCCTTCCTCCACTGTTAAAGACACCTCTCCGTCCTTCAGTTAAGGTGGTGAGGTGGTGGCGGCAGAGAGACGGATGCCCTTCCTGTGGGCGAAGTAGTCGTGGTTGTCTGCAGTCAAGCAACCATAGCCCTTAACGAAGTTGAACCACTTCACCCTGCCAGCAAGACAGCTGGCAGAGGAAGTGGTATTGTTGGCTGGAGGTGTTGCTGGGCTCATGGATGAACGTCGACTCCTCTCTCTCCTGAAAGAAGATTTTGAGCTTTATGTCTATTGACTAATGGTGTTTGTCATTAAGGCAGTCACGTCTTCCCCCAGTCTACAATGTTGCAATCCTTGCTCTTACAGCCAGGTACCTACTTACTGCAAGGTGAACAGGAACATAGGGGGCTAGGAAAATTGTCCAACAATTCCACTGACTCGGGATTCGAACCCGGGATCTCACTTGCCAGGCGAGTATGATAACTATTACACCATTAGCAACCCCCCCCCCTCTCTCCCCTGGCCCCACTTTCACTGTAATATTTCCTTTTAGACTCATCTCGAGAATGATGGAGACTTGAAACTGGACCCTAAACTGAAACTTGAGTTACAGATTGAAACATGAAGTTAAAATAGAAAAATCCTTGAGCAACACCTCGATTTAATATATATATATATATATATATATATATATATATATATATATATATATATATATATATATATATATATATATATATATATATATATTTATATATATATATATATACCCCGGAATCACGCTACACAGTCACTCTACCCATTCCTGAAGATGGAGAATGTTATCTCCGAAACGTCGTCGAACCTAGGCCAACTACTACAGAAAATCTACCCCTACCAGAAGAAAATTGTCAGACAATTGGAGAAAACCAACAATAAACTCTCCAAAGCTGAAATTGCCATTTCCTTTAACCTCACTTGCCTCAAAGAATATATATATATATATATATATATATATATATATATATTTATTTTGAATTCTATTATATTTATATGGACGTCTAATAGGGGTGGTCCACTCTTCTTTTATCTGAAAGATGTTGGGGTCACTTCGCCGAGAGATATGTTGTTGGAAAAGGTCGAGGCGAGGAGAAGCTGTCATCCAAAATTTGGTGGTGTCAGGCAGTTGTTCCGATGACTGGCTGTCCATCCTTCTCCTCTTCCTCTTCCTCCTCCCGGCCGTCTGCCATTCCCCTCCATATATATATATATATATATATATATATATATATATATATATATATATATATATATATATATATATATATATATATATATAATATATATATATATATATATATATATATATATATATATATATATATATATATATATATATATATATATATATATATATATATATATATATATATATATATATATATATATATATATATATATATATATATATATATATATGGAGGGGAATGGCAGACGGCCGGGAGGAGGAAGAGGAAGAGAAGGATGGACAGCCAGTCATCGGAACAACTGCCTGACACCACCAAATTTTGGATGACAGCTTCTCCTCGCCTCGACCTTTTCCAACAACACATCTCTCGGCGAAGTGACCCCAACATCTTCCAGATAAAAGAAGAGTGGACCACCCCTATTAGACGTCCATATAAATATAATAGAATTCAAAATATATGACTGCCTTAATGCTCACCACTATGGGTGATAGGCGAAAAAGAAAAAAAATGCCGGCAGGTGGTTCTGAGGATTCTACAACCAGCCATGGCCCTGTCAACACCTACTGCCAACCTCACCACTTCCCCTGCCGATTACAGTTCTTTCATAGAAGCATTTTGATTTGGCTAAATTCTTACATCCTGTCCAATTGATATGATGGTCATTATTAGTATTTAAATGAACAATACCAGTATATATATATATACATATATATATATATATATATATATATATATATATATATATATATATATATATATATATATATATATATATATATATATATATATATATATATATATATATATATATATATATATATATATATACATATATATATATATATATATTGTTACGTGTGTCTGAATTATTATCTTTGATTTATAGGTATAGCTATCTACTTTTGACAGTGACTGTGGATGTGGTAGTGAGTGTGGTAGCAGAGGCCCCACACCCGGATGTATTGTGTGCGGATTTAATTCACTTATTATTCCATTTTCTTTAAGTGTAGGTGTCGTAAGGTTGATTATGTCATAAATAGCTATGTTCTCTAGATTCGTACGCTTTCTCTCGCCTTCTCTCACAAGTGGTGTGATGAGCATCCGTTTTCATTACTTAAGACTTCCCATAGTTTCTTGGGAGGGAACGTATGAGTATAGTGTGTTTAAGTCTGTGTTGACGAAGAGTTCGGAGACGCTCCTCTAACTTTGTTGTAACCTGCACACTAGCCGAGAGTATATAAGGGCGAGGCTTATGCCTTGTTACTTTAGATATTCTTGGAGACTGGGACGACAAGCTTGTATTGTGTTTTGTAAGTGATTGAGTGTGGTAAGATTCGGGAGGAGACACGCCGACGTATATTTGTTAAGTATAATTGTTTATTTCTACTTTCTTCTCACAAGTAACTTAGTGGTCACTCTCGTATTATTATTACTATTACTATTATTATATATTTGGATATTGATTATTTTATTACATTATTACATGTGTGTGATGCATTGATGATTATTTACTATACAGGGTGATTCAAAACTACATTTACAAAATGACAGGGTAAAGTCCTGACATGATGTTAAACATGTTTCCATATGTAATTTTCAAAAATTTAAAAAGTTAATTACACACATGAAAGCCAAATCCATTGCCGTGGGCGAACGATCGAACGCTTTAAAATAACACCTACCCCCACCTCATCCTCTGCTCTCTCGTAAGTGGACGAGGCAAGTTTTAAAACTTATGAAGCAATGAAACCCTTATCGATCATGGGTTTCAAACAGATCCGTTGGCTTTTAATCGATCCCAAGGCTTCGTGTTTCTTGTAATGTCAGATAAGTTAGTAGTACCGCCTTGGCATCTACACGTATCTCTCGGTAAGTGTAACTCGACCACAAAACAATACCCGTGATCGATAAGGGTTTATTGCTTCATACGTTGTATTAAGTTCCCTCGTCTACCCGAGAGAGAACACGGGGTGCTGTGGGGGGGAGTTAATTTTAGAAGTGTTCGATCATTCGCCCACGGTAATGGATGTGGCTTTCATGTCTGTCATTAAATTTTTAAATTTTTGAAAATTACATATGGAAATATGTTTAACATCATGTCAGGATATTACCCTGTCATTTTGTAAATGTAGTTTTGAATAACCCTGTATATGCCAGTGAAGTGCTGATATTATTGATAGACTACTTCTATGCTTACGTGTGTGCCTAGAGTCTTGTATTAAAGTGATGGCACAGTGGTAGTAAGTTGTGGTGTGATTATTGCAAGTGTAATATATATATTTTGGGTGTTCTGTCTCACGTTCTGTCATAGTTGGGAATCCTGATTTCATTTATAATTCTTTCTGTTACTTGTATGTCTTTGTGTTAGTTCATATTGTCATTATATATTATAGAAAATCTGAGTAGTTTCTCTTTCATCTTTTATTCATTAACCGAACTTGGATATATGTATGGACGGTCTCTTTAGGGTTGAGTTAGCAATCTTTCATACAGGCTGGGTTGGTACTTTTACTTATTCTTCATAACTTATAGTCAGATACCTGCCACCCAGTGCTACTTTGTTCTGTTGATAGCTAACTTTGGAGTAAGTCTAGTCTAGTGACTAGTACTGTACTGTATCTCTACCCTCCGTCCGTAACATATAAATTGGCGACCTCGCCAGGATCTCCAATTTTTGCTGAACTGAGACTTGTGTACTATCATTGCATTACTGTTGTAATTTTTTTTTTCTTGCATTGCATTTTTCCATTTTTTGTGTACTTTGCCTAATAGTTAGTGAGCAATGGAGACTCAGGGTGTGGCTAGTGAAAGGTGGGCTCCACTTCATCTCACTTCTGAGCAGGATGCTGCAGATTTTATTAAATCAAGTCCTAATACCGAGAGAGTAAGAGCACTGAGGAGAGAGGAATTATTACTTGTTGCACAGAAGTTGGAACTTGCCCTTGAAAGTTCCAACGCATTTCCACTAGCTAACCTGATTTGCCACCATCTATGCGGCACTGATTTGTATGATTTTGTTGAGAGAAAGGATAATGTTTCTGTCGTAAGTGACTGGTCTGCACATTCAGATTTGCTTGAAACCACTGTGATTCCGAATAAACAATTTGGGAATGACCAAGCTGCGCGTGACCATGAGTTCCGTATGCTACAATTACAGCTTGAGAGAGAGCAAAGGAGGTTAGAGTCTGAGGGAGAGCAAAGGAGATTAGAGTCCGAGTTAGAGCAAAGGAGATTAGAGTCTGAGAGTGAGGAAAGGAGAGCTCAGTTGGAGTTTGAGAAAAGGAAACTGGAATTGGAGTTTGAGAAACATAAAGTGGACCATGAGCCACGACGACCGGTTGTGTCAGGAGTGTCATCAGAACAGCACAGGTTGGTTCCTACGTTTGATGAGGACCATGTTGCTGAATTTTTCCAGAGGTTTGAGAAAATAGCAGAGGGTAGTGGGTGGCCGAAGGAACGATGGTCAACGCTAGCACAGTCAGTATTTTGTGGTAAAGCTTTAAGAGCATTTGATGCTCTCAGTTTTCAGGAATCTTTGGATTATGAAACGTTAAAGTCTGCAGTACTAAGGACGTATGAATTAAGACCAGAAGCTTACAGACAGAAGTACCGTAATAGTAAGAAACGCCCTAATGAAACATGGACTGAATTTATGAAATATCACAGTGACCTATTTTTAGCATGGATAAGAAGTGAGAAGGTAGAGAATAATTATTGTAGGTTGGAGGAGTTGGTTAAGTTGGAGCAATTTCTGAGCCAGATGGAGCCAGATTTGCAGATGTTTGTAAGTGATAAGAGAGTTAAGACAGCTTAGGAAGCTGCAGTTTATGCTGATGATTATGTTTTAGTCAGGAAGCAATTTAAGGCCAAAGACAAAGGCCAAAATAGACCCCCTCCAACCACCAATAGTAAAACATATGATAGCGATGTCTCCCCGAATTCTAAAAGCACTCATGTCACTAGTCCCAGTCCCCCAGGTATCTCACATGCACAAACACCTACACGCACTCCACACAAACCTTGGACACGAGTTTTCACATGTACTTATTGCCACAAAACAGGGCATACTGTAGACAGATGTTGGAGAAAGGCAGGAGTTGTTAGGCCAACCAATTTTGTTTCTTGTGACAAGGCTATTGTCACAGTTTCTGAGCCCCGAAAGGATAGTAGGAATAACTCTGTTTTGCCCACTTCTAAAGATAGAGTTCTTTCAGAAGGAGAGAAGGGTGCAGTGGATGCTGTTCCCATGTCTGACGTTACAGGAGCTGTTGTCCAGTCGGTAGCTACGGATGCTGCGGCTGAGGATTGTTATGCTCCGTATCGTTCTGATGGGTTGGTCAAGCTGGGGGAATCCCAGCATCCTGTTAAGATACTCCGAGACACTGGTTCTACAATTACTCTGTGGGTAAGACCGAAACATGTTGAGGTGAGGTCTAAGGACTTTGTTTTGCTCAGGGGAGTCGGAGGCTCCCTGACGGTTCCTTTGGTGGAGTGTAGGGTGAGTTGTAATTTATTTAACGGGACGGCACAGGTTGGAGTGGTGGAGTCATTGCCCGAGTCTAATGTGGATCTAATTCTTGGGAATGATTTGGTCAGGGGTGAGGAAGTGAGTGCCCCAGTTATGACCAAGGATCCTGTACCTGCCGAAGTTGTGGAGGATGAGGACCAGATGAATTTCCCTGTATGTGCCGTGACCCGATCGATGTCTAGGGTGGAGGAGAGCCGGCGTGTGGAAGCAGCCGAGGCTGTTGTAACTCCTTCCGACCCACCAGTGGAGGACGTTGACGATGATGGAGAATCACCGGACGATCTTTCTTTAACTAATCTTTTTTCAGATACCTCTAGTGAACAGTTGTCTCTAGAGTGTGTCGATGTTGATAGATTTAAGAACTTGCAAGTTAGTGACCCAGGTATCCAAGAGTTAAGGAGCCAGGCAGTTGAAAACATGGGGGAAGAAAAGGGTTCATGTTTATATGAGAAGGATGGAGTTTTGTACAGGAGGTGGAGACCTCCTCATACTAGTGTGGATGAGGGATTGAGGGATGTACACCAGTTAGTTGTGCCGAGTGTGTGCCGGCAGGAACTAATTAGGCTAGCTCATGATATTCCCTTTGCTGCCCACTTAGGAGTGAGGAAGACACTTGAACGGCTTAGGGCACAATTTTACTGGCCTGCCATGAGGGCTGATGTGTACCAGCATGTGAGGAGTTGTCATACATGCCAGGTTGTGGGACGACCTAACCAGAAACCATCTAAGTCTCCCCTTATTCCCATCCCTGCTATTGGGCCACCTTTCTCAAAGTTAATTATAGACATAGTGGGTCCACTTCCTACCACTTCTACCAGATTTCAGTATCTTCTTACTATATTAGACCCTTGTACTAGGTACCCTGAGGCAATTCCCCTCTGAACTATGAATGCTAAGGCTGTTGTAAAAGCATTGTTAGGATTTTGTACTAAGTTTGGGTTACCTAATGAAATACAGTCTGATAGGGGTTCTAATTTCTTGTCTAACCTGTTCCAGCAGACTTTGGAAGAGTTGGGAGTTAAACATGTTAGAAGCAGTGCTTACCATCCAGAGTCCCTGGCTGTGGAAGAAGATGATGATGATGATGTGGCAGAGATAACTTGTGAATTTCAAGATAGCAATTGGGTGGACAATGAGGAAGCAGAGACTACTCTACGGGACAAGGTGTCGCATTTACCTCCCGAGCAAGTGACGCAGCTGTGGAAGTTGATGTCGACCTATGGCAAGGTGTTCGCCAGTGTTCCTGGGAGGACTGACTGGTCTCAACACGACGTGGACGTGGGCGTGGCTACGCCAGTTAAGCTGCCGCTCTACCGAGTCAGTCCACGCCATATTAAAGTGCTGCGGAAGGAGCTGAAGTGTGTGTATGTACCTGCGTTTGGACCAATACTTAGGGTGTACACTGACCACCACCCTCTGAAGTATTTGAACAGTTTGGGGGCCAAGAACCAAAGGCTTACCCGTTGGAGTTTGTTTCTCCAACAATATCACCTAGACGTACGTCATATAAGAGGTGTTGATAATGTGATAGCCGATTGTCTATCTAGAAGTTAAATATTTTGTTTTTGATTTTTGCATGTTGTACATAACTTTTGTAAACCCAAGAACGAATTTTCCAGAGGAAAACTCTTTCTTTGGTGGGGGCGTGTTACGTGTGTCTGAATTATTATCTTTGATTTATAAGTATAGTTATCTACTTTTGACAGTGACTGTGGATGTGGTAGTGAGTGTGGTAGCAGAGGCCCCACACCCGGATGTATTGTGTGCGAATTTAATTCACTTATTATTCCATTTTCTTTAAGTGTTGGTGTCGTAAGGTTGAGTATGTCATAATTAGCTATGTTCTCTAGATTCGTACGCTTTCTCTCGCCTTCTCTCACAAGTGGTGTGATGAGCGTCCATTTTCATTACTTAAGTATGAGTATAGTGTGTTTAAGTCTGTGTTGACGAAGAGTTCGGAGACGCTCCTCTAACTCTGTTGTAACCTGCACACTAGCCGAGAGTATATAAGGGCGAGGCTTATGCCTTGTTACTTTAGATATTCTTGGAGAATGGGACGACAAGCTTGTATTGTGTATTGTAAGTGATTGAGTGTGGTAAGATTCGGGAGGAGACACGCCGACGTATATTTGTTAAGTATAATTGTTTATTTCTACTTTCTTCTCACAAGTAACTTAGTGGTCACTCTCGTATTATTATTACTATTACTATTATTATTATATATTTGGATATTGATTCTTTTATTACATTATTACATGTGTGTGATGCATTGATGATTATTTACTATATATGCCAGTGAAGTGCTGATATTATTGATAGACTACTTCTATGCTTACGTGTGTGCCTAGAGTCTTGCATTAAAGTGATGGCACAGTGGTGGTAAGTTGTGGTGTGATTATTGCAAGTGTAATATATATATTTTGGGTGTTCTGTCTCACGTTCTGTCATAGTTGGGAATCCTGATTTCATTTATAATTCTTTCTGTTACTTGTATGTCTTTGTGTTAGTTCATATTGTCATTATATATTATAGAAAATCTGAGTAGTTTCTCTTTCATCTTTTATTCATTAACCGAACTTGGGTATATGTATGGACGGTCTCTTTAGGGTTGAGTTAGCAATCTTTCATACAGGCTGGGTTGGTACTTTTACTTATTCTTCATAACTTATAGTCAGATACCTGCCACCCAGTGCTACTTTGTTCTGTTGATAGCTAACTTTGGAGTGAGTCTAGTCTAGTGACTAGTACTGTACTGTATCTCTACCCTCCTTCCGTAACAATATATATATATATATATATATATATATATATATATATATATATATATATATATATATATATATATATATATATATATATATATATATATATATATATATATATATATATATATATATATATATACTGGTATTGTTCATTTAAATACTATGGGTTTATGGTTTGTGGAAAGTAACTTTACTCTGACTCATTTCTTACTTCATACTATGAGGTAGCCAAGGAGGTAGCGAAATTTTGAATCGTTGGTGTACAGGCCAACTATTGATTTAGGCTAATTAGGATTTGTAAAGCCTACTCACTAGGATACATAGACAGAGTACTTGTGAGAGTCTCCTGGAAGTGTTTTCCTCTAGTATAATTGAAGATTATATAATTTTGTGCTTGCGTGCATCTGTGTGTGTGTAGAAACAGATTATGAATACAGTTAAAGTATCAAATGGTGGCTGCTGAAGGTGTGGTGATGCTGGCAGTATCTCTGGAAACAAAACATCTTCCCTATGGGTTGTGGGGCGACTCTAAATCCTGCCGAGCTCTCATACTGCACTTGGACAATGGCAAGAACAACACAAACAAGGCTCTTAGGTTAGTGTAAACTTACACATGGTTCCCTAATACTGGTGATTATTACTGACATATTAATTTGGTATATTACTGGAGGCTGTTATGAATTGTTGAACGGTTGAACCAAGATATTTTCTATGCGTTTCTCGTTGAAGGAAACATGCACACAAATGCTGGTGCTATTTAGAGCTTCCCATTCATATCCGACTTAAAACTCAGTTATATATTGTGAAAAGAAATCAACACCATATTATTTTAGTGTTCTTTATGTCAACTGTGACATCACAAATGGATTAAGGGGAGAAATGGTTTCAGTCTGTAAAGAGCATATCATGCCGTAGGATTGTTACATAATTTGTTCTTGTGTTTAAGCTTTATTTGTAGCATTTATTGATTGTTGCCAAATCGCTAAATCAAGTTTGTGAACATCAATTCTTTATTTTGTACAATATAATCGTGTGATATTGCTATTCTGGCAATACTAATTCCTGTGTTTACATTTTTAACACAGTGATCTCATGTTACTCGTTTTCATAATTAACTCTCGTGTTATCACATTTATTATATAATTATCAGCTGGGTGATTGATAACATCTAGCCAACAGTGCTGCCCTCCAGAGAGAACGTCCTGTGTTGGATGGTTGGGTGTCTGGGCGGGGAGATGTTGGTGAAGGGGGTCTCAGCACCGTCGTGGGCAAACTTTCGAGCCATTAGGGCTGCGTTTTATAATAAGTGACCCCATGGGGGACGAAGTTCCCCGCCCATGGCGACCAGGGCTCGATCCCCTCATCTGCCCAAAAAGTAGTAGCTCTTGGCTCCTGGGTCCATTCCAGTAATAATAACGTTATATGGATAACGATAAGCCCTTTCTCTTCCTCGAGCGGTGGTCGCCAAGGCCGCAAGACGTCACTCTCTGGTCGTGGTGGTATGCATAAGGCTACAAACAAGAGAAGTCCCAGCAGGTCGGGTATTGTGTCGATGAACCCTGTTAGTGGTTTGGACACGTTAATGTTGACTAATGTGCTTGCATCCTTTTTCTATGGCGCTATCCACTCCACTATTAAGTGTTTTGGAGTGGTTCTTCATATCCGAATCACTTATAACAGTGACTGCAGATCAAATCAATGCTATATTACTTTTAATACAAATGCTGCTGCCATAGCAGATTTTGAGGCAAAGGATTCTCTGTCTGTAGGGGATACTCACTGTAAGGTGCAGATGATATAGTCCATAAATGTAGTTGAGTGTCAATGACTACTGCCCTAACATCTTTGATGACTCTGTAGAGCATGTCCTTAAGGAGCGTCGCATTCCAACACCATTTTGGTTCGTGGTTTACTACAGGGAGGGGCGTGGTAACATCATCCATGCTTCTCGGTATCTGGAAAAAGAAATTGGATTACTACCGATAGCCCACATAAACAAATATGGTAAGGGTGTTTTAATCAGAGCCAAAGATCTTACACAGGCCATGATGCTCCTCAATCTCCCCTGTCCTTCTGATGGCATGTTTGATTCCATCAAACCACATTGAACATTTAATTATAGCAAGGGGCGTATACATAATGAGGACCTGTATGAATTCTCTGAAGAGGACATTCTCGCTATGTGCCCAGATAGTATCCAACAAGTAACAAAGATGAAAGGTAGTAAAAATTTGATCATCCTCACTTTCTACGGTTTGAATATCCCAGATCGCGTTAACATTAACTCCACCTCTTTTGAGGTGAAGCCTTTTGTTGAGCGTCCGTTACAGTGTTTTTGTTGTTATGAGTTTGATCATGGGAGGAGGAACTGCAACTACCGTTCCCGGTATGGTAATTGTTCTGCTCTTGATTCACATCTTACTTCTGAGTGCTTTTATTGCAGGGATGCTCACCCCTTACGTTCTTGCCAATGTAAGATGTACCTCCTTGAGCAGGATATCCTCCACTTGGCTAACACCCTATTCATCAGCATTGGTAGTGCCAGACGGCAACTCAGGTTCAGGCGACAGAAGGATGGTGGTGTGAAGATATACGCCTTCTCCCTTTGCCCTAAATCGGTTGCAGCACCCTCTCAACTCTCTTAAGAGGCGGCTGGTTCTTGCTCTAGTGAGAGCGTTTCTAAGGTTTCACTATATACTGTAATAGTTTCTCTGTCTTGGAAACTGTATCAGACACTCATTCTGGTGACCATTCAACTGATGACAATTCTCAGACTTTAGCTAAAGGTGTCCATGTGGTAGAGGTTCACGCTGTCACACGGTCTCCAAAAAGGAAACTTAAGTTAGCTAAACTGCAACAGAGATGTCTTCGTGGTTCCTCTGAGGCACTTGACACCATGGATGTTCCTCCTTGTAAGACAACCGTCTCTGTGGACTCATCAATAGTTTCCTCTCAATTTCACCAGAAGAGTTCTCGTGACTCTGATGAATCTCTTGATTCAACAGATGTTCCCCCTCGCAAGCTTCCTTTGGTATCATCAGAGGTGCGTGACGCGAAAATTGATGCCTCGGATGTTGTGACTTCAAAAGATTCAGTTTCTCTTCCACTTGAGCAGCGGAGTGATTCTTCCACCTGTATTATGGATGATGAAGTATCTGCCTGTGTCAGTGATACCACTGCTGTACATGACAATACAAATGTATTTGTTTCTAAGAATATCCCTGCTCATATACTTCACCTTCTTCTAACATATCAGATGCTTCAGGGACTCTTCTACAGGTCCCAATTACTGCACCAAGTATTACTCCTGGAGTTCGCTCTTCTTCAAATGGCCCAGGATTAGCAAAAAACTTATCGTTCGAGTAAAACCACAGATTAAGGTTCTAGTGGGAAGTCCCCCCGTGAAGCTTCCCTGAAATCCGTATTATAGCAACACTGTTCAAGGTCCTTCAGTGGAATTGCCGTGGCTTGCGTGGCTCTTGGGAGGAACTGTTCTTTTCTCTCGCTTCTCCCCTGTTTGTGTTGGTTTCCAAGAGACAATGCTTGGGGACTCCATTCCTGCCAGTCCTCCTGCATACTCTGCATTTTATTCCAATTCCTTTGAAGGGCAGGGTCACCATGGTGGCTCTGCCATCCAAGTTCGATGCGACGTTCCATGCACGAGCCTGGAGCTTGACACTCCACTTCAGGTTGTTGCAGTTAAGGTTTATATAAACCACCCATACACTGTGTGCAGTCTATACCTTCCTTCTAGTGTTACAGTTGAGAGGTGTGATCTCAACCGTCCTGTACGGGACCATCCCTCCTCCTTTCTTTTATTGAGTGATTTTAATGGTCGTCATCCTCTGTAGGGTGACAGTTCGGTCAATTACAGGTTTGTTTTATTGGCATCCTTTATTGAGGATAAGAGATTAGTGGTTTTAAATACGGGAGATGTGACACATATCCATAGCCCTACTGGGAGTCTGGGACTCTTACCGCCATTGACATTTCCCTCTGCTCAGCCAATGCACTGTTGGATTTTACTTGGAGTGTGTTGCTCGATTTATATGTTAGTGACCACTTCCCTGTACTTTGGAATATAATAGGTACGAACCGCAGTCTCGTCTTCCTCGGTGGAGGTTAGAGAAGGCTGACTGGCAGTTTTTCAAAGAGCTTATTTCTCTGGTCTCCTCTTTTGCAGATTTTACTAGCTCTGATGAGGCTGTGACCTATTTCACTGATTTGCTCCACTCTGCTGCTCTCAACTTTGTCCCGATAACTTCTGGCCCTTGGTGGTCACCAGTCTACACCTCTGCTGTTGTCGCGTTGGGCTGGTTCTCATGGGTTTCGCTTTTCTTCTGCCCAGATGGTTGCTATGCACTTCAACCGCATCCGGGGCGTCCACCCCGATCCGGACTTATTTATGTATGGTCACCGGATACGTGGTGTTGATGAGACTCGATTTTTTGTTCTTCTTTTCGACAGATGTTTGACTTGGGTTCCCCATTTAGGTTCACTTAAGCTTTCTTGCCTCCAGGCTGTTAACCTGTTGACAGTCCTGGGCCATACGTCCTGGGGAGTTGATCAGGCCACTCTCTTCCGCCAATATCGTGCACTTATTAGGTCGAAACTCAACTATGAGTGTGAGATGTACTCCACTGCCACGGATGCCCATCTCAGAGTCTTAGACCCTGTTCATCATGCTGGCATACATCTGGCGACCGGAGCCTTCAGGTCGTCCCCAATCGGCAGTCTCCTGGTGGACGATGATGAGCCACTTCTTTATCTCCGTCGCCAGTCCTTGATGGTTCGTTGTTAGCATCGCTTACATCGACTTCCTAACTTCCTTCCCTGCTTGGCAGTGTCATCTGATATCATGTCTCAATACTACCTCTCACATCTTCGCATGGCCCTTTGGTTTCCGGGTCAGGAAGGTAATGGAGGAGTTGGGTATTGAAGACGTCCAGATTTGTCCTGTGCAGGTCACCAGGGTAGCTCCATGGTTTCTAGCAGAAATTAACACCTGCACTTGATTTTCTGACAAGAAAGAATCTCTTCCTTCATCCGTGGCTGGCTCCCTCTTTTTAGAACATGCCTCCACTCACAGGGAGTCCCTCCCTGTGTACATTGATGCGTCAAAGTCTGATGCTGGAGTTGCTTTTGGAGCTGTCTTTCCTGACTTTTGTAGAGATGGCAGGCTCCCTTCTGTCATGTCAATTTTTACTACCGAGCTCTTGGCCATTTTATTTGCCCTCTTTAGCCTTCTTTTACTATATTTAGCGAATCCTGTAGTACCTTGCAGGCTTAGGCAGTTTTAACTCATCCCATGCCCTGGTGTTGGCCATTCTTGAGTGGCTTGTCATCCTGGGACATCGTGGGCTCAGAGTTACATTTTGTTGGGTACCGGCCCCTGTGGGTGTCGATGGGAATGAGTGGGCCGACGCCCTGGCTAAGGCTGCTTCTTCCAGTTCTCGGCTTCCTGCCAGGCGTCATTCCGTACCTGCTGTAGACCATCGACCCTACATAGATGCTGCTGTTCGTTCCTGCTGGCAGGACAGATGGGATGCCGTCGGGGCTAACAAGCTCTGCGGCATCCGCCAGCACCTGGGTTTGTGGAGCTACACACGCCTGTCCCGTAGGTTGGAGACGGCTCTTGACCGTCTCCGCATTGGCTACTGACGTTTGACTCATGGATTTTTAATGGAGAGGGCTCCCCCTCCCTTCTGTGATGATTGTCTGGTCCCTTTGACATTGCGTCATCATCTCGTGGAGTGTCCCAGCCTTGGGAACCTTTGTGGGAGGGAGCACCCTCTCCTTTGTGGAGGAGGTTGGCCTCCCCTACATATTGTGAATTTTATTCTATTTATGGCTTCTTTTTTTAGATAGTTCAATGTTTTTTACTTGGATTCTTTTATATATTCCAGTAGGCTATACTTTTGGTACACTAGAGCGCCTTGATTCTTCCAAAATATCTCAGGAAACAAGACCAGATGAACAAAAATAATGGTGGCCTGTTGCTTGGAATAATTTGAAGGAATCAATTGATCCAGATTTACCAACACTGTACTTCCCCCTTAAATTAACCCGGTTATTTTATTAAAAATGTGAGCTTTAGTTGATATGTTCTCTTAATCATGCTGCTTCTCCCTTGTGGAGTAATGAAACCTGGCTAATGTGTATATATATTTTATTAATTATATAAATGACCATATTTTTAAATACTTTTAATTTAATATTATGTTGGGCGGTATATGACCCTAGCTGTTGAGCCGCCAGATGCATAGTGGCATCTATTAATCGATCAATCCATCATTTTTTCTCTAAAAAAAATTTACAATGTTTTTGTTATGGTAGTTTTTTTATCAGCCATTGGATTACAGTTGCTGCTAAAACCATAATACAATATTAATTTCAATACAACAGATTGCTGGAGACAGCTGGTTTACGAAAGCAGCCGGAGACACGAGTGGTGGTAGCGGGTGAGAGGCGGGATGTGAAGGAAGTTCTCCTCCATCACAGTTTAAGAAACACCATCCACGCCCTGTACCTAGCCGTTCACTCTAACACTCCTATCATACCATTACGTCGGCCTCGTCTTTACACAAAGCTACATTATTTTGGTTATAGTATATATTTATCACTGTTTCGTTTATAGGTATGACAGATGTTTGGCTGTGCATTGACTAGATAGCTTGGTTTTATGGATAATGTTATACAATATTTAACGAGAAATTTCCATAATGATGAGCATTGCCTATCATTCAGCATTCTCCAAAATGTTATGTCATGTTGTACTCAACATTTGTATTACAACCTTTAAATTAATTAACCTTCCAGTCACCCCTTGAAGACATAGAAGACATTATAATGACACCGCAGAACACTTGAATGGTTTAATGTTAAAACAATGGTGGCGAAATGGATGTTTTATTAGAATTAAATCAAGTCAGTGAGCAAATCTGTATCACAGTGTAACAAAAGCAATTTTTACACTCTAGAGAAAAAAGGTTGCCTACGAATGCCGCAAACCCCACAAAATGCCCAATTGCTCGGTCTAACATTTCATACCTTGTTTAAACTTACCCAAACATATCACCGGCATAGAAAGGTTTTTGGCTTATTATTAGAATAAATTAGGTCAAGGATGTAGCATACTAATGTCTATATTAAGGCTGCAATATGAGAAAGGGGGGCCCTCATTACTATAACTAGGAAGAGTTAGCTCACCTCAAATTGTTATAACACGCTAAGATAGAATTATCATCATCATTAATGTGGCCTGTATGCCTGTTGGTGCTTTACCGCACCAGCTTTTGATAACATGAAATCTGTAGTTGACCACAAGCTGATGATGTAAACAGTCTAAATGCTCTTCCTATATGACTATCAACTGTGGTGTTCCTAAAGGTTCTGTCCTAATAATCACACTTTTTCATCTTTTCATCGATGTTTTTCAATCGTCCCTACTTGCAGTTCCTCTCCATAATTATTAAATTATGCTGCTGTTCGAGCCTATGAACTTTCCTTCCTCTCCGTTGGGCTAGAGAAAACCTTGTGCCTTTCATTGCCTCGATATCAATTCCTTAAGGGACCCTGTGTTGTAGTCAGAAAATTGGAGGTAAAGGAGTCCTTCAAATATTGCCATGAAACACCATTTATATAGAAGGAGCTTGTTTCGTGGCATAGTCAGAAGGAATCAGAAGCTTCCAATTTTCAAACACGATCACATGGGAGTTAATTAAGGTACTTTTTGGTTCACAGTATTCTCGCAAAGGACAATCTTCTTCCATGACACTCACCGAAACATTTCCTTATCATCCCCTTTATAAGAATGGCTTACATAATTATGTGGTGCTTGTCAACCTTTACAACTCTACTTGGCAGGATGGAACCAAAGGCCTTTCGTCTAGTTGGCTCTCCTCCTAATGATTCAATTGGACCTCTCTATTCTATGTATAATACGCTGGACGTTGCGAGGACCTTGTGTAAAACATTGAAACAGGTTATTCTACGGTACTTGCTGCAACCCTGGTAGTCACCTTTTGCTTTACAGAAATGAATGTCCAGATCTCTATTCCAGTCAGAGAGGATGGGACTGCAACTGTACACTAGAATGATTGTTGCTTAGCTGAATTCTCTCTATCATTAGTTCCAGAAAAATCCTGCAGGCTACGTATCTAAAAGTAGTTGGAACTAAGAAAATTATATATATATATATATATATATATATATATATATATATATATATATATATATATATATATATATATATATATATATATATATATATATATATATATATATATATATATATATATATATATTGACTACAATCGGCGGCAGAAGTCCTGTCGCCTCACCTACCTCACCAATACACGCAGTGTTCATGGACTCGAGAAATACGTACGTTTTTTACCCCTAAAAATCTCGAGTCTATGAACATCGCGTGCCTCGGTAAAGCAAGCGACAGGACTTTTGCCGCCGACTGTACTTCATATAGCAATGTAAATGCGTGTATTGTGTTTCATTAGTGAGATTAATTGCCGTGGTTTGATGGTGTATTAGTTGTGTATACGATGTAAATTCTATTTTAACTTCTTATTGTTTGTTCCCTAATTTTACTTCATTTTCCATTTTGATGATAGAGATTATTAATCTTCGAACATTACATTCTAATTTTCATCAAACCTTTACACCAATTGATACAGAAGTACCTGTAATTTTATTGATTCTTGACGACAGGCACAAAATAGGATTGTCTAAAGTTTGTTTAAAAACTGGATCCCATCACAAAGTTTGTTTACTTAACTTAAATGAATGAGAGAGATCGATTTTTTGTGGTAGGAAGATCGGAATTCGTAGAATATTGAATTGTGCAGCCAGGTTGGTCATTCACTATTTATGAATCGGTTTGCCTCCCAACAGAGGATGAGTTAAAAGAGAAACAGGAAGTGTGGGTGTACCGACGGTGTCTGTACTGCAATTATGGAAAGGCTGGAGTGCAGTACATGAGCTACAGTAAGCTTACATCACCCGCGTCCACTTACCACGTCAATGAACTGAATCTCTTCAATGAAAAAGGTTTGTTGTGTACGTTAATAATATTGATCTGATTATCTGAAACTTAGACCTGAGAGCTGAGGTTCATACAGTACTGCAATCTGGTTTGCTTAAAATACTTTTAAGCTTTGCAGAATCTATGTTCGACAGATCAGCTTTACAACTTTGACGGGCATCAACTAAAGTTCATAGCAGCTTTGTATTTTCCGTACATCGAGTTCGAGGCCAACAGTGACCAGCCATTAACTCCAGTAATTCCCAAGGATTCTTTAGATGTCCGCCTCGCAGATACCTTCTCCGAGAAGTTAAACTTCACGTAAGAAACTTTTTTCTCTGCATGGAATTACACACACCCGCAAATCATTCAGAGTATTAAATTTAAGAGGTTGTAAGGAAATTTAAGTTTTTTTGTGTGTGTAAGGGGAAAGTTATCACGTATGGCTGAAAGATAGGTGTTCTCAGGAATCCAGCTATATCTCTAACATCGTATACAGAGTCACGAAGTGCTATAGTTCTGGCTCTACTATATGCCGTGTTTTATCATGATTGCAATAATTATGTGATGTTCTATAACGTACATTGAATCATATTTTCAATGCAGAGGGATAATAACAGGCCCCTATAAATAATATTCAACGAAATATGATTAATATCTTTTGAAGGTTAGGTAAACTCATCCGACATAATACAACTTGCAAGCCTAAACATTTCCCTACATTTCACGGATTTTCTTCTTATACAGGCCTGGTATTATCCCTCTGCATTGAAAATATGATTCAATGTACGTTATAGAACATCACATAAATATTGCAATCATGATAAAACTTATTAATTAATAAGATGAAATAAATAGGGCCTCTTTGGTCCGAAAACAATATTAGGCTTCCACTCCCTCCGAAGCTTACCGCCATTTGACAACACAAGTTAAAATAGTTTTTATCTGTATTCATTGTACTTTACTGAGATCACACACAGCATACTTTACAGAACAAAAAATACTCAAAATTATATTTTATATCCCTGGTGTAATTTAATGATACACCTCGCGATATATATATATATATATATATATATATATATATATATATATATATATATATATATATATATATATATATATATATATATATATATATACAATGTTACCAGACCAGCTCCCCATTCTCTCCGTCAACTTTAGCATAGAGAAAACGGCGTTTTAATAATATGAGTGACTAATGACAAAATGGAACGTTACATTCTGTTCATTTTTCTTTTCTTTTTAATTATAGTTTTACCAAAAGTGAATAGATCATCCAAATATATGCATGAAAATATGCAAAATAAAGAAAAGTCCAGGTGGAACTGTTTTTCAGACCTAAAATATTTTAGTAGTGAAAAGTGCAAATGGGCTCTTTATCAATAAAGATGAATTTAGTGTGTCTTATGTGTTTTTATATACTTCTGGGAGTTTCTGGATAACCTTTAGAACTAAACTATCACTCTCGTTATTAACTGAAAGGATTTTAAAGGCAATTATGGTGTAAAACGTAGGATATAATTATAGCCAACACAAAGTTAAATGGAGACATGCGACCATTACACCATCTTCTCTGTTTATAAAACGCAGGTTTTTTCACTTCCTAAATATCTTTGTGAACCTAATCTATACTTTCACTATATCTAGAATAAATGATGTCTTATAATTGGATAAATAAAGAGAAAAATGTCACCACAACAACACCCAACATGCGTGTGTCAAGATTACTGGTTGTAGGTAGTGTTGTTATGCATACGATGATTGGATGAGAGGGGTTATGTAAATACAGGAAATAGAAGAAAGTTTGCTTCAAAATTTGAAAATTTTGATAGCCTATGACAATCTGTGAGACAGGCCGATTCCGAATCTGCCATTAGTTTTGAATTAGGTTGCATAATTCTCGTTATAAGAGAAGAACAAACTTTCCCGACCTCAAGCTGCCCTTAACTGACCATTTTCGAGATCAATTGATATTTATGTGTTTCACAATGAAGTCTCTATCTCGCATAGTTTTGATGTACTTGACTTCCAGTGACCTCACATGACCTTGGAGTTCGGCCATTCTGGTATTGAACCTATTGTGAATTCCAAATATGAACTGTAGGTTGAGACCATTTAAATATGAAAAATGAAAGTGCAGCTAGTGAGCATATATATATATATATATATATATATATATATATATATATATAGAGAGAGAGAGAGAGAGAGAGAGAGAGAGAGATGAGTTAAGTAGGAGAGCATGGATAAATAATATTGTATATACTTACCGGGTACAATGTTTATGCATTCTATTCCTATAGTTACATCATTCTCGAGGAGCCAAACCGTAGCTGGGGTGAGGAGCGAGACGGAGTATTTGGTGGAATGTTGGGATATTTGCAGAGAGAAGAAGTAGATTTGTGCACTGTTGCAGCTCCATCCTCCTCTCGAATCAAGGTCGCCAGTTTTGTAAGAAGTTATCCGATTGATCTGGTGACTCTCATTTCTTTGAAGCCTCAGCCTCTTCCTAAGTATTTGGCACTTATTCGACCTTTTACAGGTATGTCTTAATTGTTTAAAACCTATGTTTAGTCACTAACATTTATATCGCCTGTTCATTTCCTCGTCACCATTTCTTGACTTCTTTGTATTATATTTACCTAGGGAGTGTAGCCTGTCTGTACTGTGAATCCCGTTCAGCTTGACTGTACTGCTACCTTAAAGCCACTAAGGAGCAGGTAGAAAACAAAGCACTTAAGGACATCAGATATCTTCCAGCACAAAAAGGGTCACCCATATACTGTCCCACTAGCAGATGGTCAAAACATACCTTCCCAATCTATTTTCATCTTTCCAAGGTACCTGGTCATAAACCAGCTGATGGTGTAATGGTTAGCATACTCGCCCAGCACGCGAGAGGTGCCGGGTTCGATTCCCGGGTCAGTAGAATTGTTGAACAATTTTCCCAGCCCCCTATGTCCCTGTTCACCTAGCAGTAAGTAGGTACCTGGCTGTAAAAATAAGGATAGCAACCTTGTAGGCTGGAGGAAGATATGTTGATGTAACAAGACTGACTGCCTTAATTAATGATCAACACCATGAGTCGATAGGCACAGAATTCTCTTTGAGTTAAATAAGAATAAACTAAGTTTTATTTAACCAGGGAAGTTTTAATTCTACCTCGACTGAACACCACCCACGTCTGCTTCGCTACCAACCACACACTCAGGAAAGGTACCAGATTCTCTGAAGAGACAAACTTAAGGACTGGTACACGACTCAGTTTTTTACGAATCATTCATTGGTGAGGAGGAGAGTCTGAGAGTGTGGATAGGGACCTGGGGCCGGATTCACTAAATGATCCCGTAAGAGCTCCCTTAAGGTTACGGCGGTAAGGCTACATTACGATTCCGGCAGCACGGTGCTTAAGGTCTATTCACTAAACAATCGTAAGGTAGCAAGAAGTTATCCTCACCGCGAGTCGTAGTTCATTTTTGACGGTAGATGGCTCTACTTTATTTTATCTTGTCATCTGATAACCAATCACGAAGTCAGTAACAATAGAGTCAAACCAATCAGACACAAGAATTTCCCATCAGCTGATATAATTATTTTGTAAACAGTGAAGGAGAGTGCTCTACAAAGCATTATATTTGCACTTAATTCTGCAGCAGAGTACAGCCGGAATACAGAAAAAATGTCTAATTAACTAAGTAGCCTAACTTTATGTAACTAATAAGCAATGAAGTTAATGGGGACTTCACTTGGACACACTACTGAGGACTGTGTGGTAAAGTAGCAAAGTTAACTTGCATCAGTTGAATATATAGGGTAATTTAATGTGTAAGTATGAAATATCAACAATTCCTTCATAGTGGTACAGTATACAGTGTGACATAATATATGTTACGATATATAGCACTAATGATCATCAGCAATTAATAGCCATATGCTTCCTAAAAACATAGGTATTATTGTATTTAGTCCACAATTATTGACGAATTCCTTTTAGCTCCTGTGATGGGGGTTAATTAAGGCCTGAAGTTAGATTATATAAAGAAGTCCAAATTCTCCATTCTCAAATCTCTGCCTAAGGTGAGAGTTATTCCAGATAAATGCATCATGAGTGTTGCCGGGGTATTTTGCACATACATTAGTTATGTAGGCTACTGATCACTGTTGGCAACAACTTGGATGTTGATAGAGTGATACTGTTTCCTGTTCACATACGTATGTTCACTTTCCCTGGGTACTTTGATTGGAACATGTGTGCAATCAATTGTTCCAATTACAGTAGGAAAACCTCTTAGTCTATGAAATATATGCTTAATGTCTGTTGTGGCAGCTATTCCTCTAGGCATTTTTATTTCCAATCTTGCTTTTCTATAGAGGGCTTCTGTCACTTTATTTATTACTCTAGACACACTAGAGTGACTAGACCAACAACACTCTGAAAGGTATCACTTGCATAAAATCTTAAGGCAATTAAAACCAATGTATGAGTCGGGATACCATGAGATCGCCTGGTAACTCTTCCAATTTCTGAAGCTCATCACATAATCTCAATATTTCCACTCGAGGAAAACGATAATACCCTATTCGGTTATTATCATCAACATGGAGTTGCAATGCAAGATCCTGCTGATCAACAGCAACAACGAGTTCCATGGTGGCATGTCTGTAAAGTACGCCTGGTAGCTCCGTTTTTCTACGTTTGTCGGACATTTCACTCCCGTATCTCGGGTAAGGGTTGTACTCGTGGGGTCGTCCAAACTCAGCCTCAGCTTCTGTCGGAAATACCTGCTGGAAACTCTCACTTACTCTTGGGCTAGTATTACTTACTACCCTGATGTAGACCTCTGGTTTCAGCCAACTTACCACCGTTGCTCTGAAATACCACTCTAGTCTTCCTGGGGAACTAAGTTAGTTACTCAAGGTTTAGAGTAAACTCGTGGACTTGTCTCAATTTACTGAAGTATATCAGATTACAGATTACAGGTTATACCAGACATCTTGTGTCTCTCTAAGATTATGTAGGAGGTGAATCTTCTCGCTTAGGGCAGGACTCCATCCTCCCTAGCGGTCTAGCCCATACCCGGGCTCCAAGTGCGCCTCTCTTCTCTCGATCCTTCCTCACCTACCACACCCTTCGTGCGTGACAGATTGCAACGATGGTGTTGACAATGCTTACCTTATATATGAAATATATATTGTCCTTTTATATTCATACAAGATGACAATATGGAGTTGATTATAGCATAGAGATTAACATACAGATAATTACAGAGTGAATCTAGCAATCAGTAGCTCAGCATGGAAATTTCCCATCATGCTGTCAGATCAGCACATTTCACAGGATGTTGTGTCTGGTGAAACTGGTTTGAACTGCTTTCAGCCCTTACGGTATATTCCACCAACCATGGGTGTATCATGTATCGCGAACGTGAACACAGACGCGGATACAGGGTGCCTCCTCGCTCCCTTAGGTAAGGCTGTACGATAGTTTGGGTTAAGACTCCCTTAACTGCTAAGGTCCCATAACGTCGCTAAGGTCTCGTAACTGCGTTAGTGAATCCGGCCCCTGGGTATGTCTGACACACACATATACACCCAGACACACATTCTATATTTTAACCCATTGTCATCTCACTATCTCGTCTTGACCACGAGAATGGTGGCAGTGTTCACCGAAACTGCTTGGTAATAAACTTCAGTCTCTTAATGTGGGTTTTCTTCGTGCCACATATATATATGACCGAACTTCTGATAATGGAAACACCTTCTCCATGCAGCAACCAGAACAACTGGGAGAGTAAGTCTGTCAAATATATCAATATGTGTAGAAGTAGGACTTAGGACACCAATAGCTTTCTTGCTTATAATTTCCACCTGTACTACACCATGATCAGATATTTCTAATTTTCAGTAATCCACATCTTATCGAATAATTTAGTTTGAGTAAATCACACCACATGACTATTTAAAAACAGGATGATTTGCACAGGATTCACTGAGGCCTGCGTGTTTTTGTGCTGGAGGTTTCTGTGCTGTTGCTGCCAGTGTGATGAAGATGTAGGCCGAGGGAGGTGACTGTAGGTAGAATAACATGTTTTTCCTTTATCTGCATTTTATATACTACGCATTCATTATACCGGGTACTGTATATTTTTATTTTGCATGCATAGTATAATTCAAACATTTTTGCATTTGCAGGAAGTGTGTGGGTGGCAGTACTGGTGAGTGTGGTGGTGTGGGGAGTGACACTGTGGATGTTTCAACGATTGTGGTCTCGGGTGACAGGAGGTCCCAAAGTACAGCTTAGTAAAATTCTCATGTATAGCTGGGGAGCCATCCTGGAGGTTCCTCCTCCAGAGCCAAGTGTAACCGTATCTGGTCAGGTAATAGCTCCGAGAAGGAACGTTTTCCTGTTCATGGGTTTTTTAAGTAGTTATTTACTAATTGTATACATTTACCAAAGATTTATTTGTATACAGAAAGAAATTTATGAGATTCATACTTAAATCATACTTAGTTTCCAAATGCCATGGCCATCAACAGACCTCGGTATCAATGCTGGTAGAGAGTAGTGCTCTACAAGTAGTCAGCTATATGTTTGTGTAGTTATTATATTCCTGTGTTGAAAGTATATATAGAAAATAAATTGACAAATCGTATAATATTAAATTGTCTGGGAATAATCAAGTGGATGGCATTGGGCAATTAAATTAGCTGTTAAAATAATGCCGTTGGCGCAAAACAAAATTGTATCAATAATGCATCACCAAAGCAATAGATTGATATTATCAGTCCCCAGTTTCTTTTTTTTTGCAGAGTGACCCTACCTAAACGGCCTTCGTTAATCTACATTTTGCTTGCTAGATTATCACTAAATAATTCAGTTGAAACCCAATGGCAAACATATCTAACCGGAGAGATGGACACTTTAGATCGTATTGAGCAAATGGGCTCAGTCTCTGAGCAGAGTAAATATTACACCGTTTAGTATTATACATCACAACGAGAAATTATTCATTCCTTATGAAGATGCTAAAATATTTTACTTACAACATAATCTCAATAGATAAAAGGTTATAATAGGATTTATAGATCCCTGTTCTGGTACAGCCGGCAACATATTCCGCCTGGGCCACCCAATAGCGAGATGTAAATGTGGCAACAGTGTGTGTGTTGGTTCGTGAGTATATTACTCGAACAATATATGGATCATCAACTCTCTCCTACCATAGTGAACACGATACTTGATCGTAAATTTCTTAAGTCATCTTCTGTAGTGACATTCTTTCAGCTAAACAATATCGTCAGGCCTTAGCCTGATTTTATATTAGCTAGGCTGATGACGCACTTACAAGATCTTTAGTGATTTTAGTGAAAGTTATTCCTTTCGTAGGTCTGTCTGAAATATATATATATATATATATATATATATATATATATATATATATATATGGTCATTCATAAGTTGTGGCAGAGCCGCAGAGAAATTAATGGTTATGCAATTTTAAGCAAAAAATACTCTTTAAATATGTGTGTTATATGAGCTCGTTTACCAGTAATTACTGTAGATGTGTGTCATTGACAGTAAGTGGTAGTGGGTAGGCTGCGCAAGCCATTGTGTTGTGGGTGTCGACTCCCGCCCCTTGTTGTCGTCCGGTGTTCCTTTTCATTTTTTATCAATTTACATATTCTTGTTCTGAATTAAGATCTATCAATAAAAGTCAGTTAAGTTATTGTTCTAGAAAAGTTTAGTGCTTTAAAGTGAGATAGGTTTAATATGTAAGTAAATTTAATGAAGTGAAAAATTTGGCAATGAGGGCATAACCAGTGTGTAGAGGTGCCTGAGGGACCTAGGGTCCTGCCTCAGTTCCCGCCCGCGAAAAAAAAATTCCAAGCAACTTGCAGCAAATCGCTCATGTGGCAACGATGCTATGGGTGACGTTTGGCAACACCACAACTCTTCATCAGGTTTGTTTATACTTTTTATAGGTGTAATTCCGATGGCATTTCCCTAGGAAATAGGGAATTTGGGAATTAGCCTAACCTTACCTAACCTAACTTGGACCGCAACAGGCTACTGGGACATAACTGGAGCAAACTACTGGGACATAACTGGGGCAAACTATGGGGACCTAACTGGGGCACACTATGGGGACCTAACAAGGGCAAACTACCGGGACCTAACTGAGGTGTGAGAGTGACTGGAAACCAATTATAATAAGTAATGGTGGCGAGAGGAGTTATGCAAGGTGGTGCCAAATGTCACCCAGATAAGCGATGCCACATGAGCGATTTGCTGCAAGTGGTTGGGGAAAATATCTGCGTCCCGCTCAGCTCTATGGCAAGTGATAGGTTGTGTCTATTCTACAGACTTTTTACCACTATTTTACTACAATACCATTCACATTTACAAACGTTGATTGTATAAATATATATATATATATATATATATATATATATATATATATATATATATATATATATATATATATATATATATATATATATCTATATATATATATATCTATATATATATAGATATATATATATATATATATATATATATATATATATATATATATATATATATATATATATATATATATATACATATATATATATATATATATATATATATATATATATATATATATATATATATATATATATATATATATATATATATATATATATATATATATATATGCACACACACACACAGGGTGTCCGGAATTTTTTGCCCGAAAATTTGGCAAATGCATCCTTTATTAATTCTGAAAAGAAAATACTCTATTGATGTGGTCTTTTTTTTTCTCTAGTTTAGCGGTAATTGAGACATTTAAATGTGTGACAGAACGGAAATTTCCGTCGGTATTCCCTCACTGATGCTTCAGCACTCCCTCCACAGAAGCCGTAGATGAGCACCATATCTGTGTACTCAGCGTTGGTGAAGGTGAATGGCATTGTAGTGAAATGAGTGGGAGAACGCCGTAGAATACGTCTTCCTTCCACCCTCGCTACAGGAGAATGCTGCTGGGTGTCAGGTGTGGCAGTGACTGTGGCAGGCGGTGAGGCGGGAAATCTCTCCGCCCCTCGGGTGCCATCTGCCGTATAACCTACTTATTTTATTCGAATTTCTTGAACTTTATGAAGCCTACCCTGTTTTCAAGTGACATACTCTTGTATAAAAATGTCCTGTCTAATGATTATTGATTGATAAGTATAACACAGTTTTGAGAATAACGTGTAAAATTTGAAATAAAATGTACGTTTATTCCGACTTGGCAACTCAACGGGCTGCGGGGCGGGGCTGCCTCTGTGTACATTACCTAACGTTCTGTCACACATTTAAATGTCTCAATTACCACTAAACTAGAGAAAAAAAAAGACCACATCAATAGAGTATTTACTTTTCAGAATTAATAAAGGATGCATTTGCCGAATTTTCGGGCAAAAAATTCCGGACACCCTGTATATATATATATGAATTTGCTACTACTGATTATAATGATCTGTTTACCATTTACTCTGTATTTACTGCACTTTGTGAAAGGTAGCCAGCAGAAAAATAGGTCCCCAAAAAGTTTAATGTATTTCTCGATATAAAAAGTAACACTGCACTAAAAAAGCACGTAAGAATTCCTACATGGCTACAATTATTGCTGAAGATGTGAGTAATGTATTGCATGAACGAAGAATTTCGGATCTGTGCTTCATTTGCGACTATTTGTCTAGCAGAATACACCACTGTAGTATGGAGGTCCACATTCATCTACCAATAATGTTTAAGCAAAGTAATCACGGATCCGAACTTCTAATTGGGTATATAGGTGACGAATAGACCCTCGTTTGTTGAGGGCCTTTTCCTCTACCAAAATGTGGGTTTGAACTCTCTCTTGGGTAATAGACGAACGAGACCGTGAAATGGCCTGGCATGTTAGTATACACAATATAATATTTATCTGATTGCAGATACTAATTGGTTGGTGGCTTCTCTACTGCTTGGTTATCTTTACGGGTTACCAGTCCAGTCTCATCTCACACCTCACCATTGATACGGCCAAGACTAAGCCTCCAGAGACAATGGATGATTTGGTGAAAAGAGATGGATGGAGCTGGGGCATCGAATCCTGGATTTTAACGGGTATTCCATTGGAATACTTCTCTAGACACACGGATCCAGTCGTACAGAAAATATATAGAAATTTGGAGGTCAGTTGTCAGTTGCGTTTGTCTAAGATGAGTGGAATACCAGAAGGATTGTAGGGTGGCAAGAGTTAGTTGCACTATCATTGTATTCGGCCCACATTTATGAGGCTCAATACTGCCTACAACCATTACCTAGAGGGGTTGCTGATGGTGTAATGATTAGCATACTCGCCCAGCATGCGAGAGATCTTGAGTTCGATTCTCGTGTCAGTGGAATTGTTGGACAATGTTTCCAGCCCCCTATGTCCCCGTTCACCCAGCTGTAAGAGCAAGGATAGCAAGCTTGTAGGCCAGGGGAAGATGTGTTTATGTAAACTACCCAGCACACTTCTCAACTACCCAGCACACACACCACACCCTGGCCTGTTCTGTCTGCCTCTCATACTATTTCTCATTCCTTCTGGGTAGTTGGTGAGATCACTCGCATACGTTGTCCAAATATTTCTTTAAACTAAGGCTTATTGTACAGTTGCCGAAATATGGATCGAGGACAAGTAGTTTAGAAATGTGGAGGTAGTAAGCCTTTCGCACTTGGCAAAGGAAGGATACAGAAGGTGGGTTTGTTGGCCGGGGGGTACACGCCCGTGAGCCAGCAGTATGTTGCCTTCGAAGAAACGGATCTCACTATCACCCTGACTCCCATTTGGGTGTCCGAGCATCTGGGCGGCTTCGGTCAACCAGACTCGGGACTGCTCGGTCAGACAGTCTGGGGAACTACAACAACAACAACAACCATTACCTAGAAGGGTAGTGCCCCTTACCGTTCATAAGATTAATTCAATTCATTTTCATTCACCTGATGCAGGACTTTTCATCGTGACTGTACAACAACATGAAACACTGACGCACAAATAGGCTTTCGTCCTTATGCAATGGAAAATGAGTAATGTGCTTATAGTAAATCGATGTGATATAAATTTCACTTGCATATAAATTTAAGCGGCTGGCATGTTCTCCTACAACACGTGCCGCCCATGTTTTATTTATGTATTTATATATTTTTGTACAGGATGTTATTCAGAGTTTGCCCACCCTTGCTCAGGCTATACTAAAAGAGGTATATAAACAAGTAGCTCATAATGCGGGGTGCCATTTAAATTTAAGATATCTATCACGGTCTCCAGTGAAGCATCATTGTTGCGTGATGGGTAAAATTAATCCGGTCATAATTTTGTTCAGGTTGCCACGAATTAATGGAAAATATATATACATGTATCCGCAATATATATATATATATATATATATATATATGATCCAATTGATGTATTGAAATGTATTAAGAAAACATTTGTTTTGTTTGTTTAGTTGTATAAGGTTAGCTCGCATACGTTGTCCAAATATTTCTTTAAACTAAGGCTTATTGTACAGTTACCGAAATATGGATCGGGGACAAGTAGTTTAGAAATGTGGAGGTAGTAAGCCTTTCGCACTTGGCAAAACTGTCGTTCATAATTATAATGAATCTTTATCTTTGGGTTTATTCGTCTTGAGGATCGAAACGAATATGGAGATTTGTCAAGATAAAAACAATGGCATTGCCACTTTATTTGCAGTCATAAACCATATTTGTTTCAAGGGTTCGTGAACAACTTTAATCCCATTAAATTCTATTAGATTTCCTCGCTCAATGGCTCTCTTCTCGAACATATTTTCTCATCTTAGTGCTACATAATCATGCTTTGGTGCTAGTTTCACCTTATATTTGTTAAATAACAACGTGCAAAACAATTTCACCTCTGAATGGTACGTTTCACAATGCAAACAGGTATATGATCAAAATATATCGGGTATATTTGTGGTCTTACGTTTCTCTCTGTGCGATATATCATATCATATCATGACATTCACGTTAAATTATTTCATTACATACCAAGATGCAAACCTAATAGGGAAACAAAACACCAATAAATCTTTGATCACTCTTGTACACTCTCGGTAAGAAATTGTGTCCCGATTCCCTGGCAAGATGAATCGCAAACAGCCTAGCTTTGAAGGTTCGAACAACGGTGCGTCTCCCTACAACATACAGTTGTTTGAATCATCAAAGCTCGGCTAGTTGCGATTCATCGTACCAAAGGATCAGGACACAATTTCTGACCGAGAGTGTACCAACAAAATTCCCAGACCTGTTTCAATCTACCAGACGAGTAAACTCCCATGAAAAAGATCCATAAATGAGCGACAGTGTTACCAAGTGCGGAAGACATCCTACCACCATGTTTCTGAGCTGCTTGTCCAGTTGATCCATTCGGCGGCAACTGTACATACAAGTGTCATGTTATAGAAAAATTAACAAATATCGCTCAACTAGTTGGTGAAGTATTGTGTATACCCTTCAGACCATTGATGGTGATAGAGGGCTAAAGAAGATTTTAAAAGGAAAATACTCCTTAATCGATTTGACGTACTACATGACAATTCACATTGCTTCTTATTACGGTAACGCGCAGGGCCAGACGCCTTTCTTTATCAGCAAAAAAGGACTAGAATTTATAGCTCTTTTCGGATGGGGCTTCAGGTAAGAATGAATAATGTTGTTTATATCTGATTATGATTGCATAGAAGAATTATGGGTTAAAACTCATGATAATTACTCTGATTTTTCTGTCGTATACTTGTGAATGTCATGTTTAATAACTTACTTAAGTTTGCTTATTTAATATTTGAAAAACAATATAACTTTTGTTCTTTTTTCTTCCCTTCCTCCTACCTCTGCAATTGTGGCGTTGAGCTGCATGAAAACTCCATATTAACATCACTACATACTGTCATTGAAAGGGAGGAACTCTCTTCATGACGCAAAAGATTATGAAATTATTATATTTGATTTTATATTTACATAAGTTAACGTCATATGACCAACTGCAGAGGCAAATCTGAAAGGTGTTTCGTCCCCCACACCCACAATAATTCCAATTAGTACGGGTAGTGGCATTTCTGGGTTGCCGATGGTATCAATAGAATGTGAAGCGAACTCTCTCTCTCTTTAGTGGTGCGATATTGCAGTGGCTAGCATCTGGGACTCATAATGGGACTCATAATCAGAGTATCTACTTTTGATCACCGCCTGTAGTTATACTTGGAAGCTATATATGTAACATTAAATACAGTAGTCTTGCACACTGCTACCTCCATACTACATATACCAGTGTACTATGGTCGAATGATAATTTTCAGAAAGGAGAGTGATACAGGCCTCCCTAAGTGATACTTGAAAAGCTAGAAAACATAGAGCAGGACTTTTCGTCACTAATAAGTTTGGTTAGAAGAACGTTGTAACAGTCATAAAATTGTGCAACGGTAACGTCCTATTCTTCTGAAGCCATGATTTTAGAGAGTGTGACAGCCACTGGTAAATGCCTTGTTAAACCTCCCTGAACTAGTTGACCAGTCTCGCTCCAACCTTGGTGGAGTGTGGACGTACTCCTGGCGATCTGCCTGCATTGTTGTTTGTGTTGCTTGTGCGTTCTTGTTTGTGTGTTATTGTTTCTGTGATGTTTTGGTGTTTGTCAGTTGTGATTATGTGTTCTGTTTTGTTGTGGTTCTGTTTGTGTGTGTGTGTGTGTGTGTCTGGCTGATTGTGTGTTCAGTTGTTTGCTTCCCATCTAGGACTTGCCTGGCCTGATGGAGAGCGTAGATTCCTGCTTGGGGGCCGGCTTGGCCACGTCGGACGACAAGTCTCCAATTGAGGATCACTGGCCTGAGCTGCCCTTTTGCAACCCTCCCCCCCTCTCCTCGGTCAGGTTGCAGCCATCCACTTCCTCTATCAAGCGACCCGTTGACGCCTCGTCCGACTCCTCACAGGATTCCGATGGTGTGGACTTCAGCTGTGCACGACGTACCTTCGCTGCCTCACCCTGGTGTTTCTACCTTGTATACCAACTCCTTGCCCTCGTCTAACCTTTCTGCTTTTGTCCCCGATAAATGACTATGTCAAGCTCTCCTTCCCTGGGAACCCATCTACGGACACAAAGCTGCGTTGGTTGTCTGATGTCAACAGTGCTTTCAAACTGCAGCGTGAACTGGCTGAAATCAAGGTGGCTGCTGTCACCACCCGGTTTGTCTACATTTCTAGGATGCGTCAGGACATCATTGGTAGAGTCAAGGCTGGTAAATTTTTGTCTCTGCCTCTCATTTTTCAAGACTTACCCGAGAGGCCTCGTAAGTTCCCCAGCTACATTCTCACCGGTTTTCCTATTGATGTTGACCCGAAACTTGCTGATAGATACCCTGTTGTGTACTCTGCCCGTCGTTTTCTCCAAGATGGTTCCTCCATTAGTCATATTGTTGTTGTCTGGAGTCTTACCGACCCATCTCCAATTGAGATTTCCCTTGATTTCCTCCCGTCTTCCATCGTGGGAGGTGCGGAAACTTCATAATGACTAGCCTTGGTGTTACAGGTGCTGGGGAGTTGGGCACATCTACTGGTACTGATCCGCCTTTCCGAAGTGTGCCTGGTGTGCCGCCAACCATGATTCCAGGATATGTCCTGTCAGGGGTGAACCATCACGTTCTGCTGCTTCCACCTCTGAGCCTTCACCTCCTGATGATATGTCTCGATCGAAGTGTCCATAATGCCTTCAGCCAGGGGTTAATATGTGGCAGGGATGTGCTCGAAGTCAGGTCCAGGCTCATGCCTCTACTATTACACCGCCTCTACCACCGCCATCACCACCTCTCCAGTCTGCTCCTCCCACCAACCCTGCCTCGCCTCCAGACCTGGCCCTACGCAAGTCTGTCGCTACCCTCATGGCACGATGTACGGCCCTCGAGAACCGTTTCTCCGCCCTTGAGGCCAGAATTGATGGTTTGGTTGCTGCTCAGACTGCTAATTACTCCAAACTCTCCACATTGGTTGAGGCTCAGCAGGCAATCATCTCAACTAGTTGTTACTGCCCTTACCGAAAAGATGGATACTGTTGCATCTCACCATGAAAAGCTATTCATGGTCGCTCAACTGCCCCCACTCCCTGGACTTCTACATCCAAACACAGAGTTCACTAGTGATTGCCAGCTGGATGTCATCTCCTGGAACGTATGTGGTATCACCAGTAATGCTAAGCTCACTCAACTCAAGGTCTATGTTTTTCATCATCATCCCAGTGTTATTTTTCTCCAAGAATCATTTCCATATGGCCCCTCGCTGCTGGGCAAGCTCCTCCCCTCTCAGGTTATATGCCATACATTCATCAAGTAAGGAATGGTCTCCTGACTTACATACATAGCTCCTTGCAACATCGCCTTCTCCATACCTTCTCTGATCCTGACATGACCTTTCAGCTATTTGAGGTTCTACCTGTGGATGTAGTACTCCAATTATGTAATGTCTATTCTGCCCCAGCTAGACTCACTCTTGAGTCTATTCCTTCTCTAACAGTGTGTGGTATGGTGCATATGGGAGATTTTAATGCTCGGCATTCTGACTTGAGTGATGGTTCTAGCTCTATTAATCGTAATGGTGTTTATCTTCTTTCATAAATCCACAAGCATCATCTGACACGCTGGGACACTGTCAGTGCCACTCATTGCTGGGGAGGTACTCTGGATTACATCCTCTCGTCTGGCCTGATAGCATCTCAGGTTCAGTGCTCCTCTGTGCCAGACTTATTCTCTGATCATGTCGCTTCTCGGTTTCATTATTCTCTACCTGCTGGGTCAAGTGCTTCAGCCACTCTTTTACGTACTGCTGTGCCCCCTAAATATACCCAACAACTTGTCAATTGGCCCTGGATTGGCGGCATCTACGTCGTGGGACCACCCCCTAGGGCTGCCAAGGAAGGAAGCTATGGGGGCCAGACTGCCACAAAATCCCTCCGCCCATCAAGGAGGCGCGATTTCCTGGGAACGGCTTCGGTCACCCGGGCAATTACCACACCCCTTGCACAACACACACAATTACACATTTACCACCACCGAGAAATGATCCTCCGACTGTCATTTCTAGACACAGAGAGCAACACAGGACCCACAAACAAACACACTCGTCTACCATGACAGACAATGGGCTCAGTTTAATGCAACCCCTGCAGAAACTGGACCCACCCTACAAATATAAAACCTGCCTCCAAACAACACTGCACAAACACATAGACTCGTCCTCCACACAAACACTTGCTGCAGCCTCTATAAACCTACGCCACCCACTACACTACATGGCAAAACCCCAAGGGATGCCATGAAACATCAAAACAACACCTAGTACACGATACCATACACAAATACTATCATCTCTTACACCCTGCCCACCCCAAACGAGTCTCCAAAAACGCATCCATACTCAAATCACCCACCAATCCATCAAAAAACTTAAGAACAACACCCTGCTGCATGCACGACCCCATGACATCCACCTATCAGAATCCTCCTTTCCCCATGAGAACAGAGTCCACCTGGCCAAGCTGTGAAGCAGCCATCATCCGGCCCTTTTGACATACCAAAAGAAACTAGATGGAGCCATCGCAGACACCTGCCCAGGATGCAACACAGCACCCCATTCTATTAAACACATTATGGAAGACTGCAACGGACACAACGACACTCGCCAACAACACAAGATACAGTCACTGAGGGTACTGTGGGAAAGCCCGGTTCAAGCCATTTTAAGAATTCTGGGCTGCTCGGTCAGAGAGCTTGAGGAACTTCAACAACAACTACTGTGCAACTTGTCAATGCCTGGTCAGAACAATATACTCCAGCCATTCTACCCATCCGCATACAAGATGCACTCGCTGAACATGCTGATGTCCATCAGCTACGTCTAATGTCTGCTCTGTTGCAAGATTATGACGGTGATGCAGAGCAGATAACTAAGGAGGAATTGCACCGTGCTCTCTCTTGGGGTAGAGCTTCTTCCCCTGGTGATGATGATATTACTTATGCTGTGCTGCACCTACTTCAACAAGTTCCTGGGAACCCTCTACTTCGACTGTACAATCTTTGTCTTTGTGATGGTTGTGTACCACCAGCAGCACAATAACAACCATACCTAAGCCCGGCACTGCGAAATTTTGGCCTATTTCCCTTACTTCCTGTTTTTATAAGGTTATAGAGAGAATCTTACTCAATCGTCTCATGTACTAACTGCAGGATCACCTTTTTCTATGGCTGTTTGGTTTCCTTCCCCAGCATAGCACACACCACTGCCTAGTCGACCTGTACCCTCGCCTCTCCTGGGACAATGTGGTGGCCTTCATTGACCTTCGAAGTGCATTTGATGTTGGTAATAGAGACGTCATTTTGGATCAACTGGTTGACTTTTGGATAAAGGGTAATTTACTACGGTGAATTCGGGGCAACCTGAGTAACAGAACCTCTCGTGTGTTTGTCTGTGGTGCACTCAGTCCTTAGTGCAGTTTTCATCTTGGTACACCTCAAGGGTGTGTTCTCAGCCTTTTGTTATTTAATATTCTGATGCATCGGTTGATCACTTCTCTACCAGCTATTCCTGTAACTACAATTACGTGCGATCCTGATGATATCTGTGTTCATTCTACCTCGCCAAGGTATCTCCAGCAGTTTCTTGACTCCTTCTCTGTGCCTCCTCTCATTGTGGCAATATTGTCTACCCAGATGAGAGCAGAATATTCATCTGCCGCTTTCCTCAAGCTCATCCATTATTCACAATTACAGGGACAGATTTTGTTGGTTTTGGCCTTATTGCTTCATCTCCATTATCCGTTACGAGTCTGTCTGCCATCACAAATGTAGTCTGTGCTCGTTTGAGGCTTGGCTACCGGCCACCGTAGCAGGTTGCTGGGATGCAGGGTGAGCCTCCCTTTACTGAGTGTCGCTTGTGTCGAGAGCCTCGTGCTAACACTATAGAACACTATTGCCTGGCCTGCCCCACTGTCCAACACTTGCTGCCCCGGGGCCTGCCACTTGATGTGGTTTGTCGATACCTGGTGAACCACCAGGTTTTGGAGGAACTTCTGGTACGCCACCCTCGTTTTGGTGGATTTAAGTAGGTCGTAATGTAAATATTTGTCTGTATTTTCGTGCGTCATTCTGTTATGTTTCCGTGATGTGTGTGTGTGTGTGTTTGTAGTCATTGGATTTTCATGGGTCCCGCCTACCCTTATGTTTTGTTCATTATTATTATTATTAAAATAGACCAGAGACACAAAGCTGGGAGAGAATGTAAGCATTCTATCAATCCGAGGACCCCAGCCCCATGAATCCAACCTGAAGAAAAGAAGACAGCTTAGAGAAAAAAAGATGAGCAGTTAGCTTAATAAAAACATATTAGCCCTACTCCTGAAGCCAGTCAGTCCTACACCATCAAAGACAGATTCATCAAGGCCTTTCCACAGAGACACCGTCCTAGGGACAAACGATAGACTGTACTGACAGGTTCTACAGCGCGGCAATACGTAAGCATACATATGGGAGTCCAATGCACCACGAGTGACACGAGCTGGAACATACAAAGGTGGCAGAGAGGAGATAAGAGGATGCAGCACATTACTTCTGATCTTGAAGAGCATGCACAATGATGCAACAGAACGACGGTGACTCAGATTACAATCAAGTAAACCGCCGGTAAGAAAATTAGCATTGGAAACAATCCTATCCAGCAACTTGAGATGGCAATCAGCTGCTGAACACCACACTGGAGAACAGTATTCCAACAGAGGCAACACAAAGGAGTTGTAACACCGCAGTAATATTGAGAGATCTCCAAACACACGCCAAACTCTACACATTATACCCAACTTCTGGGAGACAGACCTTGAAATTGACCTAACATGCCTCTCAAAAGTCAGCTTGGCATCAAATGTAACTCCCAGAATAACCAATTTCTCAGACCCCTCCAATGCAGTCCCATCATAAAGGCGATAAATGGTACACCGTGTGAGACCTAGAGACAACCATTGTCCTAGTCTTGCCAGCATTCAACCTCATACCCCACAACCTGCACCAATCACTAATCCTATCCAATGACTGAGCAACAAAAATCTTGGCAGCAGTGATCGGCACAACAGCAATGAGAGTGGAATCATCTGCATAACCATAGAGGTCATTCTCCAAGATATTAAACAGTTCAAAGGTATACAGTAGGAACAACAACGGTCCTAAGACACTACCTTGGGGCACTCCAGGCACTAATTCAACTTTTCCACTCCACACACCATCCACAGCATACTGGGACCGAGCAGTGAGGAATTGCGACAAGACAGACAGGATTGAACCGCCAACACCAACAGAGCAAAGTCTGTAGAGGATACCCAGATGGTTTGCCCTATCAAACGCGGCAGAAAAGTCAAGTTACACCAGTCTAGCCTCACGACCTGCATTCTGCAGTACGTGAGAGATACACAGAAGTGCATCACACGTGCCAAGGCTCCTTCGATATCCAAACTGTGAGGGTGGGAATACACCATTTCGTTCCACGAAGTTACTTAAACGCACAGCCACCAGCCTCTCAAACACCTTAGACAACACAGGAGTGATGGAAATCGGCTTGTAATCGCCAACTGAAGATGAAGGAGGGCCCTTGGGAATTAGGGTAACATTAGCAGACCTCCAACATTCAGGAAAACTACCAAGACGAAGTAGTCTCCTGAAGACAACACTGAGTCGGGGAGCTAGGACATCAGCCGTCTGTTTAAAGAACAGAGGAAACATTCCCAAGGGGTCAATACCACCATAAGAGTCCATCTAATGAAGGAATTTTTTTTAACTTCCCTTGACCTAAAGGCAAATGAGGAGAGACCAGGACAGGGGTGACATGTGGAGGGCAACTCTACAGACTCCCTAGACTGCTTGCTATCAAAGTGAGCTGCAAGCAATGCAGCCTTACCACCGGGCTCATACACCAGTCTACCACTGTCACCAACTAAGGGGGGGAGTGAAGAGTCCGACCCGAATACAGCACTCTTCAAGGTAGACCACCATTTATGTGGGCTCCGAGCATGCAGCAACACATCCCTGGCTTCAATATTGAACTGTTGCTCTGCCTACACATAGACACCATTAGCCATTCTTTGGCAGTCGATAAACTCATCCCACTTTGCTCTGCAACTATCATGCGTCCACCTACGATAGGCACCCTGCTTAAGATCAAATGCGGCCCTACACTCATCAGTAAACCAAGGTGCATCACTATTGCGCACACGAATGATCTTCTTAGACACATATTGCTCAATTATCATAGACAAATGCTGATTCAGCAACTCTACCGGATTATCGGCAACATACATTAAATGCCATGGAAACCCACGCAGAGCACCACAAACTGCATCCCATTTAACACGATTCTTCAGAAGCACTTCCCTTATCACACACAGGTTTGGAACTGATTGGGCAGTGGAAACCTTCACAGAGAGAGAAGAATTGTCTGAACGTCCAAATGGTGCGACCACAGCTACTTCCACCAGATCTGGAACATCAGTCATCACTAGTTCAAGAGCTCCACCTCTCACATGGGTTGGACCAACAACCAATTGGCCACAGCCACAGACTGATGAAGAAACCAAAGTAGCAACACCATGACGCGTCGTTATTGAGGACCCTAGCCATTCTTCATGGTGCACATTGAGGTTACCCATAAAGACAAATGATGCACGACTGTCCTCCATTTGCACCCTAGCCATTGATGTTAACAAACAGTCATATATACCATCCTCCATATCTGGGTTCCGATACAAGCTGTAAAGATACAAGTTAAACCGTCTCCCACATACTCTCAAAACCACATTCAAACCACAGCAACCACATTCAAACTTTTTCTGTCTAGAACAACCAAAACCATCTCTAACGTAAGCAGCTAACCCATGAGACCGCAGCAACTCCCCACGGTACAGCAGAACAGGTCGACCAAAACCAGGAATTCATAATTCCGACTGATGACGCCTGTCAGAGACTAGAGTCTCTGAGCATAACAGCACATCATAATTGGGGGCCGCCACATTCAAATCAGCAAAATTCCCAGATAAACCACGCACATTCAAGCAAAGTACTCTGCAGCACCAAGGAGAAGGACGCCTTGGACCCGGGTTCAACTGCACATCCGGAAACTTAAGTTTCAGGCAAACAAAAAATAGCAGATAGAGAAAACCCATAAAACTAGATCTTTGGATGCATAACACAGAATCAAATAATACTAGAGGGCCAGTAACGATGGTAAGGAAGCCGCCACCACCAACTACTCCCACAGCCCTGCCCAGACAACATAGGATTGGCGGGAAAATGATGAAAAATTAGAAATAGGATGAGAAGCATACGCCAAGCCCCGTATGGAAGGGAGAGGAGAGAGTCGGAGAAAGATTGGGCTTGCGACTATGGCTTCAACTCTAAACCACCTCTTGGGGATGCCATTGGTTCACCTAAAAGGTGGACTCATCGGCCTTCGGAACAGCATTTCCTCTGAACCAGGACAACCCAGTGCCCCAAACATTCCCAACTCATACGCCTCACCTAAAATACAAGAAAGACATTGCATAGGTGAACAAGTGGTACAGGAATGTTAAGATGAGATATACCGCCCACCACAGTTTGTCTGTTGATTGACTCCAGCTCGAGAATTATCAACGAAGCTACACTGACATATTATCTCAAATCACCCAGCCTGCCTATATATATGGGGGTTCAGTCCCTTACAGTTGGGAGGAGAAGAGAACCAGCCATGGTCCAGTCAAAACCTACCAACACCTCCACTTCTCCTGCTGACCGTCTTGTTGACAGGGTGAAGTGGTTTAACAACTTGAAGGGTTATGGCTTCGTTACCTACCGCCACCACCTCAACACCATCACTGGGGAATGGAGAGGAGGTGTCCTTCACTGTGGAAGAAGGGAGGAAGGGTGTGGAGGCTACAAACGTAGCCGGACCTGATGGTGTGCAGGTCCTAGGCTCACTCCATGCCTGTGGGAGGAAGACAGCTGACACCTAACCACCGCAGCAACGGCATCAGCAGGCAGACATCGTCACTGTCTGCACCGAGACTGCTGTTACTTTAGCTGCAGAAGGGCTAGGTCGTCTCTCTGACTTCCTGGACATCTTCAGTAGAAATGGCTTACCACCAATAGCCATTTCTCTTTATCTACAACCACCCACTACCACTACAACCACAACCACCAAGAAACGAGGCAGCACGCCTGCACGACGGGAGAGGTGCAGAACTGACACGCGACCACCAGCCCACCCCCGTCAACAATTGATGCTGCCTCGCCCATTCAACCGGGGGAACAGCGGGAAGGCACCAACACCACCACAACCTGAACCTTCCCAGCAGGACCCAGAGACGGAGGATGACTCAGACACCAGCTACTGTTCCACCTCAACCGCCACCAACGACTACTCCACGGACCACAACATGGACCTGGAAGATGGAGGGGAGTGGCAGACAGCCATGAAGAGGAAAAGGAGGAGAAGGATGAATAGCCAGTCACTGCTGCCACCATGTTTAGTCACCGCAGAGTGGTGGATGACCGCCTCCCCTCGCCTCGACCACTTTTCTCACTACAGGGACCCCGACGTCTTCCAGGCTCAGGAGGTGTGGACAAGCAGAGTAACACCGTCAGCTTGTCCACTCTCCAAAGGGTCATCACCACCGACCTCCTGCCAACCAACCTCCACCACGAAGACAAAGAATAATAAATAATCTCACAGATACCACAGGAGACGACACACCACTCACAGACGACACACAAGCCTTAACGACCACTACATTTGCTTTTAGAGGACACTCACTCACCAGCCATGGCCCAGTCAACACCTCTAACAACCAACACCATTTCCCCTGTTGACCGTCTTGTTGGCAGGGTGAAGTGGTTTAACCACCTACAGGCTATGGCTTCATTACAGCCAACAACCGAGACTACTTTGTCCGCAGAGAGGGCATCCTTCTCTCTCCTCCACCACCTCACCACTATCATTGAGGGACAGGGAGGTGTTCTTCACTGTGGAGGAAAGGAGGAAGGGCGTAGAGGCTACCACCATAGCCGGACCTGATGGTGGGGAGATCCTGGGCTCACTCCATGCCCATGGGAGGAGGACGGCCGATGTCCAACGACCTCTGCAGCGACAGTAGCAGCACCACCACCATCACCACCACAGGAGATGGAGACGGAGGAGGAGGAAGTCGACGATGAAACCAAGGCCTCCACCACCACATGAAGTGAGAGAGAACTGGAGGACGAAGGGGAAAGCCGGAAGATGAAGAGGAGGAGTAAGGACAGTCAGACATCTGTGCCGCCACAGTTTGTCACCATGAAGTGGTGGTTGTCCGCCTCACTGTGGCACCCAGAAATTGATCTCTTAATAACCCCAGGGCGTATCCACGGGGAATCGAACCCGGTACCAGACCGACATCAGGCCTTAACTCTACCAATGAGCCATAAGGGTACCCCACTGGTCCAGATTCGAGATTTGCCTTTATCTGTCATGTCTGGTCCGGTCACTACATCACCCCGCCTCGACCTCTTCCAGCAAAACATTAAGAAACGCCAAGACCCCGACACCTTCCAGTTGCGGGAAAGGTGGACACATTTCAGTCCTCTAGTGAGAGCGACGCCATTTTCCGCATACAAAACAACATCAACAACAACAAAATAACACCACCACCCACCTAACACCATTACTACAACTACTACTACAGCTAATGCTACTATAATTACTATGACAACTACTATTACAATTACTGCTGCTAATAATGATCAGGAAAAATATATAGTGATGCCTTAATGCCCCTACAAGAGGCAATAATAAAAACAAACAAACAACAATAAACTTAGAGTTGGGGGAAAGTGAACCAGCCATGGTCCAGTCAACACCTCCACTTCCCTTGCCAACCGTCTTGTTGGCAGGTTGAAGTGGTTTAATTATATGAAGGGCTATGGCTTTGTTACCTGCAACGAGAGAGATTACTTCGTTCACAGGAAGGGCATCCTTCTCTCTGCTGCCACCACCTCACCACCATCACTGGGGGACGGAGAAGAGGTGTCCTCCAATGTGGAGGAAGGGCGTGGAGGCTACCAACGTAGCCGGACCTAATGGTGGGCAGGTCCTAGGCTCACTCCATGCCTGTGGGAAAATGACGACTGACGCGCAACCACCGCAGCGATGGCAGCAGCATGCAGACATCGTCACCGTCTGCATCAAGACTGCTGTTGCCTTAGCTGCAGAAGGGCTGGGTCGTCTTTCTGACCTCCAGGACATCTTCATGAGAAATGGCTTGCCACCAATCGCCATTCTCCTGATCTACATCCTACCACAACCACCAAGAAAGACAGCAATCCGGCACGATGGAGCAAGAGCAGAGCGGACGCGCCATAACCCCGCCTCCGGCCCACCCGTCGCCGATTGATGTTGTCTCGTCCACTCAACCTGGGCAATGTTGGTAAGGCACCACCACCACCTGAGCCTGCCCAACAAGACCCCGAGATAAAGGTGGACACCATCACCATCTCCTACTCCACCACAACCACCACTAAAGATGACTCCACCGACGACAACATGGACCTGGAGGATGAAGGGAGATGGGAGATGGCGAGGAAGAGGAAGAGAAGGACAGACAGTCCACCAACACCACCACCTACTGTCACCGTAGAGTGGTTGATGACTGCCACTCCTCGCCTTGACCTCTTCTCCCAGCACACCTCACGCTACCGGGACGCATATTCCCATTTTTGTGACCCATTTTAGTCTAGCCACGCCCTTCGGTAGGTTAGGTTAGGTCAAGTTATGTTCGAAACTGAAACATGGTTAGATTTTGAGTTACGACCCGAGCGTCAAACATGCTTCAGCCAGCCCACACTGTACCAATTGTTCTCACAGCACGGGAAAATGTGGGACCCTGACGTCTTCCAGGATTGGGAGGTGTGGACAAGCAGAGTAACACTGTCTGCTCGTCCACTCTCCAATTAATCAACACAACAAATCTCCTTCCTGCCGATTTCCAACATGCAGAGGAGGAGGACACACAATCACACACACACACACACCCTGACACACAATTACAGTTGCACAAGAAAAGACTGCAACCAAATTTGCTGGTGTGTGGCAATATCTGGCAGCTGCTCCAACATTCGTATTTTATCAATTGATCACTCAGAACCTACAACATTTGTATGGATGGATGTTATTGGCTTCAGCTAATAATATTATTACATTCATCCTTACAACTATAGGTTCCAAGTGATCCATTGATAAAATACGAGTGTTTACTTTGGAGCAGCTGCCAGATAGTGCCATACACCAGCAAATTTGGTTGCAGTCTTTTCTTGGGCAACTGTACATATAAGCAATCACTCTATAAATATATCTCTATAAATTTATATAAATTATATATGACCATTAAGAAGTCGATAGGCGTAAAACATAATTAACAACAACTTACAGTTAGTCTCAACTCATCCTCCCTCGTCGTTGGACTCATCAACCAATAGCTAACTAAACTAATACCTATTTAAACCAATCGCTAAACCTACATAGACAAATCACTAAACCTTTCTTAGACAATCGCTAAACCTAGCTAATACATCATATAACTAATATACAATATATACAACACAACTCCGTGACGGTCTCAGTCTCTCACAGCATGGGTTCACGCTGCCGCAGCCCAAACTATCGTACACCAATATCAGAACCAAAAATTTTTAAATACACCAAAAACACGATCAAAATCGAAGGAAAACAAAGCATATACCAAAAGGTGGCGTGACAGCGAGCGAGAGCATTTAAATACCCATCTCTTTATCCGCCATTACGTGTACAATGGGACGCGTTATGCGCCTGGCAACATCGCACCCGGGTGTGTCCAGACCCAGCGAATTCACATACAAATTTTGAAAAATGGCCATTTAAGACTCCCTACGACGAATTTTCTCCTTAAGTCTCTTGTTGAGGTGCTTTAAATTGTAATTAATGTATTATGAGTTACACAGTTCCCTGCAGTTGCCGTTCAATTGCAGAGTTAGATAACCTTGTAGGTAACACCGGGAACATGTTTGTTGGTTTCTTGTTTGGGCTTAACGCCTATCAACTTCGTAATGGTCATTAAGGCGATATATTTATAGAGTGATAGAGTGTGTGTGGAAAAGTGTATGTGTATCCTGTGTGGTGTATGTGAGTGTTCTCCCCCATCGATCCCCGGGAAGCATAATTACGAATTGTTTATTGGCTTGGTACCTTGCTTGGGGAAGGGGGGGGGGGGCAAAAAGCTCATAATGACGCTTGGGCTATTGCACTAAACCTAATCCTTAAAAATTGTTTAATTACCTTTCCCAGCTCATTTTACCCTAAATATACAACATTAACTACTTTACCCTACACAACTTCACGTAACTTACCCAGGGGACTAGCCAGTTTACAGTTCGTAATAATGCTCCTAAGAACATGCATGTTGGGTGGAAGTAACAGGTATAGTAAAGGGAGGCACCGAATCGGACACGGCAGCAATAATGCCTCGAGCCTCAGTCATCACAGCTGTAAGTTAGACAGCGAATGCTCCGGGCTCTACTACCAAGACTCTCTTTGGGGTAAGATGGGGACAAACGGCCTGTATTAGCAAAGAGATGTTTAACATATCAGATTGACCTCTATATTTAAAGGACTGTAAGAAATGCCACGAACAAAATATTACCTCAGTGGAATGAAATCCCAATTTCTTCCTTCTATAATATGTTTAGGCAGCGCAGTTAGACTTCCTCTTCTTGTTACGGTCCTAATAATGAAAGTTTCAAGGGTCAGACTAAACTAACTTTATGATTATTATTACTTCTGGACCGTTTGTACCATTGCTACTGATGTTTAATTTGTTGTTAGATTGATGACCAATGATTGATATGCTTAACTCATACATACCCTTTGCTAAGCAGCTAATCTTTTTTGTATTCTATTTTCATTGTATGATTACAAAAAAAATATTTTCTTCTATTTTCATTACTTTGAGTAAGAGTATTTAGCACAAACTATGTTATTTTGTGCATTGTTTGCATAAATACGACTACAGTACATAAAGGGTGAATATTTTGATTTGCGTTTCAGTCCATTTTGGGGAAAATATTTGATAATTTAAACTGAAAATAATTATTCTAGCATGAACAATAATTCTTTTATCACAATAGTCTGCAATGACTCATGACTGGTTGGTGCCCATGCCACCCATAATCATGTATTTTTTATGTTTCATCAAATCATACTTTAACTTTCTGTATTCGAGTTGCTTGATGTTTGTTATACACCGGACTATTCAAGTTTTATTCTCATATAAATATACTAAATAATTACCTGAAAGCGGATAAAGAGAGAGAGAGAGAGAGAGAGAGAGAGAGAGAGAGAGAGAGAGAGAGAGAGATATCGCCAACCCATGATGAATACATTTTGATAAACATAACAAAAATAATTAACATATTGTTATCGAGATACCCATACAGAAAATACTGAACTATAATGGATGGAGAATGGATACAGGATTATCAGTGATGTGGTATTATTATCCATAGTAATATATATCAGCCTTTGAGAGCCATGTAACATTATACAGAAATTGCTGATTGATGTAAAGAAAACGAATTTGACTGATTATTTATGTAAACTACACATTTTCAGGTTAGGTGCCCCATTTTACAATCGATTTAATGAGCTAACTCTACAACTGGATGCTGCAGGGATAAAAACATATTGGTTGTGGGAGTTGATTGCGCAACGAATCAAAGAAAATAAAGCAAAATCCAAAGATGCTACAAATTTGCTTGTAACAAAAATGGTAGAGGTACGTATGTTTCCATTTTATTTCTTGTCTCATAATGCTGGCATTTTCAATGTTTCATTGGAGTTGCCTCCTCTTGCAGAAAGGCATGTTTGTTCTCAGGAAGGTTCAACTATGTGGTGGATCATTTATGTATAATGTTATTGGTGTTCATACTTTGTCCTGTTGTGTCGAATCTAGGAACTCTTCCAAATGCAGGTGTTTTTTTTATTATGGATCCAAGTCATAATGGATGACTATCAATTTCAGGAGGAGGAGGCTGAAGACACCAGCCGAACTGGTAGTACTCCAAGGGTGGATGGTGATTAGTGATAGGGAGAGTTGAAACTCCCGTGGCACCTGTCTGTCCACCTTTGTTTGATGTTGTTCGTAGTGCAACACTTCCTGTATTTACATCATACAAACTAAAACACTGAACGCCACACACATACTTCAAAATATGATATTTTATATATGGCTATCTCGAGACCTCTCTCGAAAACCCCTGGGATCGAGAACATAAACTCCCCAATATCAGGACGCCTGGCTAACAACCCCTCGAAATGCCTTATATCATTGTCTGACTCACTTCACAGCAACTCCAGTAACATAAACGGCCTTTCTACGAATTTTGCTGCTGTAGAACACCACTGTCCTTGACTAAACCTTACCTCCTCTTCCTCACTAAAACCCAGGTATCAGTAGTAACTGACAACAACCCCTTTTCTGTCTTCTACTTTCTCTACTTTCTGTTTTGCCTTAAAAACAGATGTTACGAGTTACGTAACAACCGTACTTGCTCATGTGTTCTCAAACCTGACTCTCTTGTCTATCTGAAGTCTTCGAATCTCTTCTTAACTCCAAATTCAAAAGCACATTATTCGTCACGACCTTCTTATTTTATCGTCAGAATTGGTTTCCGTCAGGGGCGCTCTACTGGCGATCTTCTATCCCACCTTTCTGATTCCTCTATTCGAAACTTCGGTGAAACTTTTACTGTTGCGTTAGATATATCTAAATCTTTTGATAGAGTCTAGTACAAAGCATTCATTTCCAAACTGCCCTCAATCGGTTTCTATATTTCCTTCTGCAACTTAATCTCTTATTTTCTTTTTGGCCGGTCTATAGCGCTGTTGTAGATGGTCACTCTTTTTCTAAGTCTATTAACAGTGGTGTTCCTAAGGGTTTTGTCCTATCACCTACTCTCTTTCCCCTTTTCATAACTGACCTTCTCAGCTGTACTTCCAACTCTATCAACTCATATGCTGATGATTCCACCCTACACAACTCCACCCAGTTTGAGAACCACCCATTCCAGCAGCTCCTCTCCACATCACGTTATATGCAGTGGCACGCCTGATTTTTTATCTTTCCCTCATCTCTGACTAGGGCAGACAAAAATTTGTAGTTTTTAATGCCTCTAAAACATAGTTCCTTCATCATTTAACTCGTACTTATCATCCAAATAACTACTCGCTCTTTAGCGATACACAACTCGATTTTTCTTATTATCTTAATATTCATGGTGTGTCTTTCTCTCACAATCTCTCTTGGAGAGATCATATTACCTCTCTTGCTAAAACTGCCTCTCATCCTTCTGCTTATACTGTTGAACTTTTCTCTCCTTTGGGCTCCTCTGATCACAATCTTATTTCAGTATCCTGTCCTATCGCTTCTGTAAGACTTTTGGACCCTCCCAGGAAGCGGCGTCTGCAGCACTACAACACTGCTAACTGGGATGATCTGAGGCAATACTTTCAAGATTTCCCATGGAATGATTTTTGCTTTCGTGGCCGGGGTCCCTCCGAGTGTGCTGCACGCATCTCGGAGGTGATCCTCTTGGGCATGGGGGCATACATTCCATTTATTTTTCCCTCTTACTAACTCACGAAACTCTTGGTTTAATCACGCTTGTTCTGCTGCTGTCCACAACATGGAGAAAGCTTTCAGACGGGACCGACGCCTTCAAACTGATGAATCTCGTGCCAAAAATCTGTTCTCCGATTAGCCAAAAAATCCTTCATCCGTGCCAAATGCAATGACCTGTCCAACTCTTCCACATCTCGTTCTTTCTGGCATCTAGCAAAAAATCTCTCCAGTAATTTTACTTCTTCCTCTTTCCCTTCACCTCATCCTTCCTGATGGCCCCCCCAACGGGAACCGCCTTGATGTGGTGAGGGGGCTTGCGTGTCTCTGAGACCTGGCGAGCTAGACTAGAGGGGGCCCTGCTCTGCCCCGATTTCGTGGAGAGAGGGCTTCCCATGCTAGTAAGGTCGCCAGTGAGAAACCAGACTAAATGGTTCCCATGCATTAGGCTGCCAGTACGGGCCAACAGTGCTGCCCTCTATGTTGGATGGTTGGGTGTCTGGGCCGGGAGATGTTGGGGAAGGGGGTCTCAGCACCGTCGTGGGCAAACTTTCGAGCCATTGGGGCTGCTTTTTAAAACGAGTGGCCCCGTGGGGGAAGAGGTACCCCGCCCACGGCGACCAGCGCTCGGTCCCCTCATCTGCCCGGTAGGTAGTAGCTCTTGGCTCCTGGGGCCAACAATAATAAATCAATGATATATGGATAAAGAAAAGCCCCAATCTCTTCCTCGAGCAGTGGTCAACCAGGCCCTCGAGACGTCACTCTCTGGTCGTGGTAGTAAGCAGAAAGCTGTAAATAAGACTAGACCTAGCAGGTCGGGTGTTGTGTCGAAGAACCCTGTTAGCGATTTGGACACGTTAATGTTAACGAATGTACTTGCATCCTTTTCCTATGGCGCTATCCACTCCATTTTTAAGTGTTTTGGAGTAGTTCTTCGAATCCGAATCACATATGACAGTGATTGTAGGTCTAATCGGTGCTATATTACTTTCAATACAAATGCTGCTGCCAAAGCAGCATTTGAGGCAAAAGATTCTCTGACGGTGGGGGATACTCACTGTAAAGTTCAGATGATGCGGTCCACCAATGTAGTTGACAGTGACAATGACTACTGCCCTAACATCATTGATGACTCTGTAGAGCATGTCCCAAAGGAACGTCGGGTTCCTACACCCTTTTGGTTTGTGGCTTACTACAGGGAAGGACGTGGTAACCTTATCCATGCTTACCGGTATCTGGAGAAGGAAATTGGATTATTACCAATGGGCCACATAAAGAAATATGGTAAGGGCGTTTTAATCAGAGCCAAATATCTTACACAGGCCATGATACTCCTCAATCTCCCCTGTCCTTCTGATAGCCTGTTTGAATCTATTAAACCACATCGAATATTTAATTATAGCAAGGGGCGTATATATAATGAGGACCTGCATGAATTATCTGAAGAGGACATTCTCGCTATGTGCCCAGACAGTGTCCAACGAGTAACAAAGATGAAAGGCAGTAAAAATATGATCATCCTCACATTCTATGGCTCGCATATCCCAGATCACATTAACGTTAACCCCAGCTCTTTTGAGGTGAAGCCTTTTGTTGAGAGTCCCCTACAGTGTTTCTGTTGTTATGAGTTTGGTCATGGGAGGAGGAACGGCAACAACCGTTCCCGGCGTGGTAATTGTTCTGCACTTGATCACATCTTACTTCGGTCAGAGAGTTACTGCTTTTACTGCTGAGATGCTCACCCCTTGCGTTCTCACCAATGTAAGAGGTACCTCCTGCCAGACAGCAGGCGACAGAAGGATGGTGGTGTGAAGACATATGCCTCCTCCCTTCGCCCTAAATCGGTTGCAACACCCTCTCAAGAGGCAGCTGCTTTTTGCTCTAGTGAGAGCATTTCTAAGGTTACTCTACATAATAGTTTCTCTGTCTTGGAAACATTATCAGACACTCATTCTGGTGACCCTTCAACTGATGACAATTCTCAGACTTCAACTAAAGGTGTCCATGTGGTAGAGGTTCATGCTGCCACACGCTCTCCAAAAAGGAAACTTAAGTCACCTAAACTGCCACAGAGACGCCTTCGTGGTTCCTCTGAGGCACTTGACTCTATAGATGTTCCTCCTCTGTGGAATCATCCGTAGTTTCCTCAATTTCACCAGAAGCGTTCTCATGGCTGATGAATCTCTTGATTTAACAGAAGTTCCTCCTCGCAAGCTTCCTTCAGGATCATCAGAGGGGCGTGAAGTTAATGTGGATGCCTCGGATGTTGTGACTTCAAAAGATTCAGTTTCTCTTCCACTTGAGCAGAGGAGTGATTCTACCACCTGTATTATGGATGTTGATGTATCTGCCTGTGTCAGTGATACCACTCCTGTACAAAAATCACTACTAAAGTAACACTGTTCAAGGTCCTTCAATGGAATTGCCGTGGCTTGCGTGCTTCTTGGGAGGAACTGCGTGTTCTTCTCTCTAGCTTCTCTCCTGCATGTGTTTCTCTCCAAAAGACAATGCTTGGGGACTACATTCCTGCCAGTCCTCCAGCATACTCTGCATTTTATTCCAATTCATTTGAAGGGCAGGGTCACCATGGTGGCTCTGCCATCCTAGTTCGCCGAGATATTCCATGCACGGCCAGGAGCTTGACACTCCGCTCCAGGCTATGTGCAGTCTATACCTTCCTCCCAGTGTTACAGTTGAGCGGGGTGATCTCAACCGTCTTGTACGGGACCTTCCCTCTCCCTTTATTTTATTTGGTGATTTTAATGGCCTTTATCCTCTGTGGGGTGACAGTTCGGTCAACCCTAGGGGTGTTTTATTGGCTTCTTTTATTGAGGATGAGGGATTAGGGGTTTTAAATTTGAGAGATGTGACACATTTTAATAGCCCTACTGGGACTTATACCACCATTGACATTTCCCTTTGCTCACCCAGTGCTCTGTTGGATTTTACTTGGAGAGTGTTGCCTGATTTATGTGGAAGTGACCATTTCCCTATACTTTTAGAAGGTAACAGGTATGAACCACAGTCTCGTTTCCCTAGGTTGAATTTAGAGAAGGAGAACTGGCAGGTTTTTAAAGAGCTAACTTCTTCGGTCTCTTTTGTAGCCAATTTTGGTAGCTCTGACGAGGCAGTAACATATTTCACTGATATGCTCCACTCTGCTGCTCTCAACTCTATCCCTAGAACTTCTAGCTACTTTCCCAAACGTCCTGTCCCTTCGTGGTCACCAGTCTGCACCACTGCTGTGCGGGAGAAGCGCGCTGCTTTCTCTTGCCTTCGTCGCAATCGTGGGGACCCAACTCTTTTAGAGGACTTCCGACGGGCAAGGGCTCGGGCCAGACGAGTCTTAAAAGAGGCCCGACGTGCATCTTGGAAGGCCTATGTGTCTTCAATTAATGCTAAAACTATACTCACCCAAGTGTTCAGGAGAGTCCGTAAGATGGCGGGGAAGTTTTCTCCTAGTTCTCCACCTGTACTTAAGGTCAATGAAATTAAGATCATGGATGGTTTGACAGTGGCTAATACCATGTCAGAGGCTTTTGCAAGAGTCTCCAGCCGCGACTCTCGACCTGTGGCTGTCAGACATGAGTTAAGAGCCAAGGAGCGCACTGTCCTGGATTTCTCAGGGAACGAGAATGAAAATTATAAACATATATTCACCCTGAGAGACCTGCATTCTGCTCTCTCTCTCTGCGGCAACACTTCTCCTGGGCCAGACAACATCCTATATGCAATGTTGCGACATTTGGGTGAGGAGGCGATCTCATTTCTTTTAGCATTATATAACAGAATCAGGCTGGAGGGTGTCTTCCCTTCTGGGTGGAGGGTTGCTACCATTCTTCCTTTCCTCAAGCCGGGCAAGGACTCTGGTGTTGCCCTCAATTACCGACCAATTGCCTTGACCTCCTGTCTCTGTAAACTATTTGAAAAGATGGTGAATGTCAGACTGGTATAATTCTTAGAACGGAGTGAGTTTCTGTCTCCGTCCCAGTCTGGCTTTCGTAAACACCGTTCCACTACAGATGCTCTGGTCAGGTTGGAAGCTGCTGGGTGTGAGGCCTTTGTACGACATCAACACCTTGTCTGTGTATTCTTTGATTTAGAGAAAGCCTATGACACTACATGGCAATAAGGCATCCTACAGCAACTCCATTTATATGGCCTGCGGGGTCGCTTTCCACGCTTTCTTAAGGAGTTTCTCAGTGGTTGCAGTTTTTCTGTGAGGGTTGGTACCACCCACTTAGCGTCTGTTGCACAGGAGGAGGGCGTCCCCCAGGGTAGTATCCTCAGTGTCTCATTGTTTTCAGTAGCAATTAATGCCATTGCCTCATCCCTTCCAGACAGTATAGCTAACTCACTATATGTTGACGACCTAGCAGTCTGGTTTGCTCCTTCCCGTATGTCAGAGGTGGAGCGGCGCATGCAGCTTGCCCTTGACAGGGTGTCACGTTGGACTGGGTTTCGATTCTCTCTTTCGAAGACAGTTGCTATGCACTTCTGCTGCATCCGAGGCGTCCACTCCGATCCGGACTTATTCATGTATGGTCATACGTTGTGTCGAGGAGACTCGCTTTTTCGGTCTCCTTTTTGACAAACGTTTCACTCGGGTTTCCCACTTATGTACACTTAAGGTCTCTTGCCTCAAGGCTCTTAACCTGTTGAGGGTCCTGGGCCATACGTCCTGGGGGGCTGATCCTCCTCCGCCTATACCATGTTCTTATTAGGTCAAAATTCGACTAGGGGTGTGATGTGTACTCTTCTGCCACCGATGCCCGTCTCAGAGTTTTAGACCCTGTTCATCATGCTAGAGTACGTCTGGCGACAGAAGCCTTCAGGTCGTCCCCAATCCCCAGTCTCCTGGTGGACGCTAATAAGCCACCTCTTGATCTCCGTCGCCAGTCCTTGATGGTTCGTTGTTGGCATCGATTACATCGATTTCCTGACTCCCTTCCCTGCTTGGCGGTGTCATCTGATATCATGTCTCAGTACTACCTTTTACATTCTTGTGCACCATGGCCCTTTGGCTTCTGGGTCAGGAAGACTATGGAGGAGATGGGCATTGATGACTTCCAGATTTGTCCTGTGAGGGTCCCCAGGTTGGCTCCAAGGCTTCTTCCAGAAGTTTTCCCCTGCACCTGCTTTACAGACAAAAAGGAATCTCTTCCTCCTCCATTGGCTCGTTCCCTCTTTTTAGAACATGCTTTCAATCACAGGGAGTCCCTCCCTGTGTACACTGATGGGTCAAAGTCTGATGCTGGAGTTGGCTTTGGAGCTGTCTTTTCTGACTTTTGCCGTGGAGGCAGGCTCCCTTCTGTCATGTCAATATTTACTGCTGAGCTCTCGGCCATTTTATATGCCCTCCAAGTGATTTTTACTCTCCCTCAGCCTTCTTTTACTATTTTTAGCGATTCCTGTGGTCCCTTGCAGGCCTTGTGCAATTTTAACTCTTCCCATCCCCTGGTGTTGGCCATTCTTGAGTGGCTTGTCCTCCTGGGTCGTCGTGGCTGCAAAGTCACTTTTTGTTGGGTCCCGGCCCATGTGGGTATCGATGGGAATGAGCGGGCTGACGCCCTGGCTAAGGCTGTGGTCTCCAATTCTCGGCCTCCTGCCAGGCGTCATCCTGTTCCTGCAGTGGACCTTCGACCCTACATAGATGCTACCGTTCGTTCCTGCTGGCAGGACAGATGGGACGCCATTGGGGCTAACAAGCTCCGCGACGTCCGCCAGCGCCTTGGTTTGTGGAGCTACAGTGGCCTGTCCCGCCGGTGGGAGACGGCTTTTGTCCGTCTCTGCATTGGCCACACATTATTGACTCATGGCTTTTTAATGGAGAGGGCTCACCCTTCCTACTGTTATGATTGTCTGGTCCCTTTGACAGTAAGGCATCATATTGTCGAGAGTCCCAGCCTTGGGGACCTTCGTCGTAGGCACCTCTCAGAGTACCGGGAGGGTGACAGTTCTTACAGTCTCTCCCAGGTGCTCGGGGAGGAGGCTTGTAGTGTGGGAGGGAACACACTCTCTCATGTGGAGGAGGCTGGCCTTCTCCACAAAATATGATTTTATGATATTAATGGTTTTTAGATGGTTTGATTTTATTTTATGTTGACGGGTTCTTTTATTAAAAATGTGTTTTTTAGTTTGTGTGTCTTTTAATCATGGTGCCTATCCCTTTCGGGTATTTATGTTTTATTAATTATGTTGATGACAATTTTATGTTGGGTGGTATATGGCCTTAGCTGTTGCGCCAGCAGATGCTTAGTTGCATCAAAATTAATCAATCAATCCTTCCTGATGGAAATGTTGCCATCTCTTCACCTGATAAAGCTGAACTCTTCTCTCAAACCTTTGCCGTTAACTCCACACTGGACGATTCCGGCTCTGTTTCTCCAACTTCACCCCCTCTGACTTACTTATGCCTGTCATCAGAATCTCTTCAAAGGAAGTATTTTCTGCCCTCTCTGGCCTTAACACTCGGCGGGCCTGATGGGATTCCTCCAGTTCTGAAAAACTGTGCTTCCGTGCTGACACCCTGCCTAGGCAAACTGTTCCGTCTATATCTATCATCTAACACTTTTCCTTCTAGCTGGAAGTTTGTTCTGATGCAACCTGTTCCGAAGAAAGGAGACCGCTCCCAACCCTCCAACTATCGCCCCATTGCTTTGACCTCATGTCTATCTAAAGTCTTCTATATTCTTAACTCCAAAATTCGTAAGTACCTTACTTGTCACGACCTTCTTTCAGATCGTCAGTATGGTTTCCGTCAGGGACGCTCTACTGGCGATCTTCTATCCTACCTTTCTGATTCATGGTCATCCTCTTTTCGGAACTTTGGTGAAACTTTTACTGTTGCCCTTGACATATCCAAAGCTTTTGATAGAGTCTGGCACAAAAGGTTTAATCACCATTCGGTTTCTATCCCTCTCTCTGCACCTTTATCTCTGATTTCCTTTCTATAGCTGCTGTTGTAGACAGTCACTGTTCTTCTTCCAAGTCTATTAATAGTGGTGTTCCTCAGGGTTCTGTTCTATCACCCACCTCTTTCTCCTGTTCATTAATGACCTTCTTACCTGTACATCTTCCCCTATCCACTCCTATGCCGATGATTCCACACTACACTACTCTACTCAATTTGACAACCACCCATCCCAGCAGCTCCTCTGCACATCACGTGAAGATGTAGTAGCACGCCTGACTTCTGATCTTTCCCTCACCTCTAACTGGGGCAGAGAAAACAGTTCCTTCATCTTTCAACTCGTACTAATCTTCCTGATGACTATCCCCTCTCCTTCAACGATACACAACTTGACCTTTCCCCCTCTCTTAATATTCTTGGAGTCTCTTTTTCTCACAATCTTTCTTGGAGAGATCACATTACCTCTCTAGCTAAAACCGCCTCAAAGAAGTTAGGCGTGCTGCGCAGATTCCGTGAATACTTCACCCCCACGCAGTTACTGTCTCTGTACAGGGGTCTCATCCGCCTCTGTATGGAGTATGGCTCTCATGTGTGGGGTGGATCAACATTTACAGCACTCCTGGACAAGGTGGAGTCAAAGGCCTTTCGTCTCATCAACTCTCCTCCTCTTACTGATTCACTACAACCTCTCTCTTTGCTGCAATGTTGCATCACTCTTTTCTATCGCTATTACACTGGACACTGCTCTTCTGAACTCTCTCAATGTATGCTTCCTCCCCTCAGGAGAGCATGCAACACTCGCCAAGACACTAATGCTCACCCCTTTGCCGTCCAACTCCCTAATGCAAGAGTTAACCGGTACTCTCAGTCTTTCATATACACAACTGGTCAACTCTGTAACAATCTACCTTCATCCATCTTTCCACCTTACTACGACTTATGTACCTTCAAACGCAATGTGTCTAGGCATCTCGAACTAAATTGGACATGATTTTGGACACTCCAACTAACTACTATGCAGATGAGGACGGTGAGCGGGCTCATGGCCTTTGGTCCTCATCTTTTTTAATATAGAAAAAAAAAAAAAAATCCGTGAATAATTCTTACTTACACTGTTGCTGTCTCTATACAAGGGCCTCATCCGCCCATGTATGGAGTATGGCTGTCATGTGTGGGGTGGCTTAACCTTTACTACACTCGAGGATAAGGTGAAATTAAAGGCCTTTCGTCTCATCAACTCTCCTTTTTTTACTGATTCACTACTACCACTCATCGCTGCAAACTTGCATCACTCTCGTTCTTCTATCGCTATTACACTGGACATTGGTCTTCCGAACTCTCTCAATGTATGCTTCATCCATTCAGGAAAGCATGCAACACTCGCCATGCCCCTCGATCTCACCCCTGTCCAGCTCCCTTATGAAGAGTTGACCGGTACTCTCAGTCTTTCATATACACAACTGGTCAATTCTGGAACACTCTACCTTCATTCATCTTTCCATCTTACTACGACTTATGCTCCTTCAAACACAATGTGTTATGACACCTCGAACGAAATTGGACAAGTGAGAACGATAAGCGATGTTTCTGAAATCAGTCTTCATCTTCATTAATATAGAAAAAACAGATGAAGCCGACTACTATCACAATCGTGTCTTTCAATGTCAGTGTATAAATGGCTCGTATTATAATCAACATTTACACTTTTACTAATATTGGTCCATTATTTTTTGTTCTCTCTTTTGCAACCAACACAAGAATTTTTTTCCTAAAAATTACAAATGAAGTGTTATGAGATTTTATGTGTAATCTGCTGGTTGATTGATTAATTGATAAATGTCACAAGGCACTTGGCAGTGCAACAGTCAGGGTCATATACCGCCCAACATAATATTAAATTCTAAGGATTTCAAAATAAGGTCATTTATATCATTTTCAAATTATATATACATATTAGCCAGGCTTCATTACCCCAAAGAGGAGAAGCAACATGATTAAAAGAACATATCAACTAAAACTCACATATTAATAAAAAAAAAAAGCTGATTAAGTAAAATATATAACAAAATAAATATAAAAACGAAAGAAATATTGAACACTATAAAAATGAAGCCATCAAAATAATAAAATTCACAACTTGTACAGGAGGCCAGCCTCTTCCACAAAGGAGAATATGCTCCCTCCCACACTACAAGTCTCCTCCCTGAGTACCTAGAAGAGACTGTAAAAACCGTCCCCCATCTGGTACTCGGAGAGGTACAGCTCCGGACTGAATTTCCTGGTACAGTCAGCACTGCCAACGCCTCTTTATCTGGGGTTCAGAGTATTTCGACTCACTTGTCTGAGGCATAGAGAGAGAGGTGGAGGGGCGGTTGATGAGAAGGGGGGAGGGGATAACCATTCATTCTTATTTATATGTGTTTAACTACTGAACAGGGTAGAGGAATAGAAGTAATAGCTTAAAAGAAATATTTGATACAACATGAAATTGGAAAAATATTTGGGATACCAACTCATTATATAATACTTTAGTAAATACTTATAATCACAATATAAACGTCATTGCAGCACGTCAATAAAGGGCTACTCATATAGGCTTTACTGTCTTATAACTATTCTCTTTTTACACTAACTTGGCCCAGTAGCTACGCCCCCTTGATAGCTGATTGGTTGATTTATAACTGTTCGTGTCGCTTCCCTTACATTGACATTGAGTATGTTTACATCCTGTTTCTCTCTATTATTGATGGAAATTAGGAACATAAAAAAAAAAACATCAGTTGCTATGCAGTACTACAGAAAGGATGGTAAGCTGATAAAATTCCTAAGTATGTATCTTCGGAAGCCGTAGCTAATATCATCACATACACGTTGGGACGTAGCCTACTCAATATATTTTTGTTTTGTAGTCAATATAAACTATTTCGAAGCTGATGGAACAACAAATAGCGAACAATAGCTAGTAAACTACACTTTACACACTCTATTTATAGTTCAATTCATTATATAACTAAAAAAACTAGAATATGTGGGATGTAGCGGGGAGGTTGTAATGCCAGCAGAACAGCCACAAAGGTAAGTAGCCTACTGAAGCCTAATATATCTTAAGAAATACCGTATTAGCATTTACGATGCATATTGTTATGCATTAACCACACTCGATAGCAACTTAATTACAATATATTGCTTATAAATATCTAGTATATAATTTGATTACGGGAACATATTCGGAACTAAAAACATAACATTTGGTGACAAATGTTCCGGCTGTTCCGCTGGCATTACAACCTCCCCGCTACATCCCAAATATTCTAGTTTTTTTAGTTATATAATGAATTGAACTGTAAATAGAGTGTGTAAAGTGTAGTTTACTAGCTATTGTTCGCTATTTGTTGTTCCATCAGCTTCGAAATAGTTTATATTGACTACAAAACAAAGATATATTGAGTAGGCTACGTCCCAACGTGTATGTGATGATATTAGCTACGACTTCCGAAGATACATACTTAGGAATTTTATCAGCTTACCATCCTTTCTGTAGTACTGCATAGCAACTGATGCTTAATATATATATATATTTTTTTAATGTTCCTAATTTCCATCAATAATAGAGACAGAAACAGGATGTAAACATACTCAATGTCAATGTTAGGGAAGAGACACGAACAGTTATAAATCAACCAATCAGCTATCAAGGTCTATAATGGGGGCGTGGCTACTGGGCTAAGTTACTGTAAAAAGAGTATAGTAATGTTGATAATTATTGTATAGTAAGTAAGTAGGCTTCTCTCCAGTTCTGTTCAACCGACTGTGTATGAGGTGAACTTTATGATATCAGCCTGATCAGCAGGATATTTATTCAGACTGAATTATACAAGCATAATTTAATTTACCAACTTGCATGTCCTAATGGATTTATTGCCTGTATATATACGAATTTATAAACGTTAAGAGATGTCCACTTGCCGCCCGCTAACCAATCTCTCCACAACATAATAGCCTAACCTCATTATTTATGTTAGTCGATGTTACAGGGCATAGTCCTACTACTGAATACATGTAGACAGCAAAAGTAAAATTATACCAGCAAGCATGCCCAGGGGTTTACGACCGGTAATAGATGTAGACAATGCATTAAATAATGTATTGTCTCAGAACATCAGTCTCTTATTATGATCCATGTCAATGTGTCCGTCTTACTGTGGTTAGAGGTAAGTTATAATAAAACTATAAGTATATATAAAAGAAGTAGATAACAAGTTCGTATTCTAAAGATTTTTAATTCATGTTATTATATATATTCATGTAAACTATTTATTCTTCTTCTACGCTGTGATCATAATGCAGTGAAATGGAACCCTCCTTAGGCCTAAAAGATTTAATAGAATGAGGGTTGATAGAGAGGAGGGACAGCAAGTATAGAGAATACAGATGAGAACAAAAGGGACAATTGGAGAGACAAAACCGATCAAACAATTCTTGGAAGACCGGATTGTAATTTGATGATGGGTAGAAGTCGTGCTTGGGTTAAGAAAAAATAAACATGAGACGTGTGATAGAAAACAAGGTAGAATCATTGAGAAGATCTAACAGGGAGGCGACACGACCGTGAGAGAAATACGAAGGGGACGATTAATTGCCGTCGGCCAGCATTCTGCTGGGGACACTGAATGAGAAAATATTGGACTGTATCTAGAATCTGACAGTTCTAGTTGGGTAGAGGGTATCTCGTCTTTGCGTTTGTTCGGAGAAAGTCATGTGACTACTGACGGCTAAATAGTTCGGAGTTTGTTGTTTGTAAGAGATCCCCTACCCTGTAGTTGGTTGCAAACATCTGAATGGCCATCATCCTTCTACCCCCAACGCCTAATTTATCTCTCTCTCTCTATTTGTGTGTGTGTATGTGTGCTTCAGACAAGCGAGTCGACATACTCGAACTCTGAACCCCAGATAAACAAGAGTTGGCAGTGCTGACTGTACCAAGAAATTCTGTCCGGAGCTGTACCTACAACGATGGTCACCAAGGCTGGGACACTCCACAAGGGACTAGACCATCATTACAGTAAGGAGGGAGAGCCCTTTCCATTAAAAATCCATGAGTCAAACGTGATTGGCCAATGCGGAGACGGGCAAGAGCCTTCTCCCACTGGCGGGATTGGCCGCTGTAGCTCCACAAACCCAGGTGCTGGCGGATGCTATCAAGCTTGTTAGCCCTGATGGCGCCCCATCTGTGTAGCGTGTAGCATCTATGTAGGGTCGAAGGTCGACAGTAGGTACTGGATGATGACGGGCAGGAGGCCGAGCACTAGAGGCTGCAGCCTTAGCCAGGGTGTAGGCCCGCTCATTTCCATCGACACCCACATGGGCCAAGACCCAACAACATGTGACAAGCCACTCAAGAATGGCCAACACCATGGGATGGGTAGGGTTAAAATTGCTCAAGGCGGGCAAGGCACTACAGGAATCGCAAAAATTAGTAAAAGAAGGCTGCAGGAGAGTAAAAATTACTTGGAGGGCATATAAAATGGCCAAGATCTCGGCAGTTAAAATAGACATGACAAGAGTCAGGAAAGACAGTCCTAAAACCAAATTCAGCATCAGAATTTGACCCATCATTGAGCACAGGGTGGAAACACCTGTGAGGAAGAAACTCCCTGCAACCACTGAAAAGCTCCTTAAGAGCACAAGGAGACCCTGCAGGCCATAGGCATGGAGTTGCTGAAGGATGCCATATTGCATCTGTAGCAGAACGTCTGTAGTGGAACGGTGTTTACGAAAGCCAGAGTGGGACAGAGACAGGAAACCACCCCGTTCCATAAAGTACACCAGTCTTATATTCATTATCTTTTCAAATTGTTAGCAGAGACAGGAGGTCAAGGCGATAGGTCGGTAATTGAGGGCAACACTCGAGTCCTTGCCTGGTTTGGGGTAAGGAAGGATGGTAGCAACTCTTCACCCAGAAGGGAAGACACCCTCCAGCCAGATTTTGTTATATAAAGCTAGAAGAAATGATTGTCGCAACAATGCATATGGGATGCTGTCTGGCCCAGGAAAAGTGTCGCCTCAGAGAGAGAAACAGCAGAGTGCAGGTCTCTCAGGGTGAATATACGGTTATAACTTTCATTCTCATGCCCCGAGAAATCCAGAGCACTGTGCTCCTGGGCTCCCAACTCATGACTGACAGCTAGAGGTCGAGAGTCTTTTCCATGGTGATGGCCATTATAAAACCATCCATGATCTTAACTCCATTGACCTTAAGGATAGGTGGAGGACTAGGAGGAAACTTCCCTGCAATCTTACGGACTCTTTTAAATACTTGGGTGAGCAGGGTTTTAGTAGTAATTGAAGACACATAGGCCTTCCAAGATGCCTGTCGTGCCACTTTTAAAACTCGTCTAGCCCGAGCCCTTGCCCGTCGAAAATCATCTAAATGATAGATTCCCCACGATTGTTATGAATACGAGAGAAAGCAGCGCGTTTCTCTCACACATCAATGGTGCAGATTGGTAACCTCCAAGGGACAGGACGTTTAGGAAAGTGCCCAGAGTTGAGAGCAGCAGATTGGAGCATATCGTTGAAATAGGTCACTGCCTCATCAGTGCTATTAAATTCTGCAACAGAAGAGACTGGATAATTAAGCTGTTTAAAGAAAAATTTCAGTCAGCCTTTTCTATTTTCCACTGAGGAAAACGAAACTGCGGTTCGTACCTGTTATTTTCTAAGAGTACATGAAAATGGTCACTATCATGTAAATCGGGCAACCCATTCCAAATAAAACGTAATAGTGCACTGGGTGAGGCGTGGGAAATGTCAATGTCAGTAAAAGTCCCAGTAGGGCTATGGAAATGTGTCACATCTTCCGTATTTAAAACCCATAATCTCTCATCCTAAATAAAAGAAGCCTATAAAACTCCCCTGGGATAGATCGTACTGTCACCCCACAGAGGATGACCATTAACCCTTAATTCACGGGTGTAGAAAAATTTCGACACTAGCAACCAAGTCTGGAGCACCTCGGGTGTAGTAATTTTTTTACAGCAGTTTTTAAATTTGCACGGTCTTTAACAAACTAGTTTCTGCCTGGCAACAGTGAGGGTGAGAGTCAAGGGACCACCCACAGCCCAGCCAACCACCACCAGTCAGTCTTACTCGAACAGTAATCACCATATATGTACCATTGCCAACACATGAACCTAGACAATCCCTGTGTCTGGGTGGTGGTTCCGGGCAACTCCGACTTAGTAAACGGTGATTTTCTATGAATGAAATACTCCACGTTTGAAACGGTGATTGTGATTGGTTGATTTATATCATTCTCTGTTCTTCAAGAGAAAATGGATTTATCTTAAGAGTATTTCATTCATAGAAAATCACCGTTTACTACGTCGGAGTTGCCAGGAACCACCACCCAGACACAGGGAGTGTCTAGGTTCATATGTTGGCAATGGTACATAAAAACAACAGTGACATTATGTTTCATATTATTGTGTTGAAAAATTTTATTCTGACATGTTTTATAGCAAAAATAGTGTGAAAATGTACTCAGATATATAAATAGAGTGTTAAAGTGAACTTTGAATTGATGTCAGTCTGAGCTGGCTACCCATCCTACAGATGTCACTTTAGTCTTCATAAGTGCATCAGGAGACAGTTAAAGATTTTTACTTTAATATCGTGTATTATTTATTTATTTAGCGTAAGTGGTATACAACCTATTAGCCGTCAAATGTGTTGTTTACATAGTGACCGCGAGTGCTGGAGTGAGGCCCGGGAGAGAGGGCTGCCACAATAGGTAGTGCCCGCAACCTAGAGGTTAAAATCACCCAATAAAATAAAGGGAGAAGAAAGGTCTTGTACAAGAGGGATGAGATCGCTCCTCCGAACTATAACACTGGGAGGAAGGTATAGACTGCATACCGTGTAGGGGCGGTCCATATAAGGCTTAACTGCAACAGCCTGGTGCGGAACGTAAATCTCCAGGCTCGTGCATGGAACATCGCATCCAACTAGGATGGCAGAGCCACCATGGTTTCAAAGGAACTGGAATAAAATGCAGAGTATACAGGAGGACTGGAAGAAATTGTCTCTTGGAGACAAACACACGCAGGGGAGAAGCGACAGTGAGGAACCTGCAGTTCTTCCCAAGAGGCATGCAATTTCACTGAAGAACCATGAACAGTGTTACTTTAAAACAGATTTCATGAAAGCTTCACCAAGGGTCTTCCCACTACCATCTTGACCAGAGGCCTTACTCAATCGACAAGTTTTCTCTATGCTTTGGCCACTAGAAAAAGAGTGAACCCGAGGAGTAGAACTTGGGGCAGTAATTGGGACCCGTACACGAGTCTACGAAGCACCTGATATGTTAGGAGAAGGTGAAGGGAGAGGAGCAGGGAGATTCCTTGAAACAACCATACTGGTATTGTCCTGTACAGTAATAGTAAAACTGACACAGGCAGAGACATCAACATCCCTAATGCAGGTGGAAGAATCACTACGCTGCTCGAGCGGAAGAGAAACCATATCTTTTGAAGTCAGAACAAACGAGGTATCTACATTCATCTCACGCCCTTCTGATGTCCCCAAAGGAAGCTTGCGAGGGGGAACAACTGTTGAATCAAGAGACTCATCGAAGCCACGAAAACGCATCTGGTGGGACTGGGAGGACAGTATGGATAAGTCTACAAAGACGGTTGTATTGCAAGGAGGAACGTCCATGAAGTCGAGTGTTTCAAAGAAACTATGAAGACGCCTTTGTTGCAATTAATTGAGTGTGTGGCAGCGTTAGCCAAAACCACACGGTCACCTTTAGTTAAAGCGTGAGAATTGTCATCAGGGAAAGCGTCACCAGACCGAGTATCTGATACAGTTTCCTAGACATAGAAGCTGTTATGCAATGAAACTGGAGAAACGTTTTCATCAGAGTAAGAAGCAGCTGTTTCTTGAGAGAGGTGAGAGGGTGCTGTAACTGAATTAGATCTTGTCGACTTAGAATGACCAGGGCGAAGGGAGGAGGAGTATGTTTTCACAACATTATCCTTCTGTCTCATGAAGTTAAGTTGCCGTCTTGTACTACCAATGTTGATGAATTGGGAGTTAACTAAGTGGAGGATATCCTGCTTTAGGAGGTACGTCTTATATTGGTGAGATCGTAAGGGGTGAGCATCCCTGCAGTAGAAGCAGTAACTCTCTGACTGACACTCTGAAGTAGGATGTGAGTCAAGAGCAGAACAATTACCACAATGGAAACGGCTGTTGCAGTTCCTCCACCAATGACCAAACTCATAACAGCAAAAACACTGAAAAGGGCGCTCAACAAAAGGCTTCACCTCGAAAGAGGTGGGGTTGATATAAATGCGATCTGGGATATGCGAGCCATAGAAAGTGAGGATGATCATGTTCTTACTGCCTTTCATCTTTGTTACCCGTTGGACACTATCAGGGCACATAACAAGAATGTCTTCTGGGAATTCATACAGGTCCTCATTCTATACACGCCCTTTGCTATCATCAAATGTTCGGTGAGGTTTGATCTGATTCAAACATGCCATCAGAAGGGCAGGGGAGATTGAGAAGATTGAGGGGGAGGTGGTGGCAGAGTGGATAAAGTGACGGACTGCGAATGGCAAGGGCCCTGGTTCGAGTCCACGAGAAAACGTCTGGGAGTTTTCCGAGGTGATCTGATGGGTCCAGCTCTCCGTCAACTACCCTGGCTACGCCGACAAGTCAAGAAAATACCCCCTACATCGTCGTCAGCTCACAACATAGAAGATGCCAGACCATATTCCAAGATGTTGTGAGTGACCGTGTAGCTGCTCTCTCTTGATAGTGACGTGTATAAATAAGGTGTCGTCATCTAGTGGGACAGAAGAGAAGCTACGGTACCAACATCACCAAGAAGCTCCACTGTCTCATCTAGTGCGACACCCAATAATCTCGGGGCCTCGCAAGAGTCTCGGGCTACTGACAGCCTACAGTCCCGAGGTTGAGGTAACATGGCCTGTGTAAAATCTTTGTCTCTGATAAAAACACTCTTACCATATTTCTTCAGGTAAAAAACATTTGTTTTTTTCTCTCCAGATACCTAGAAGCGTTGATGAGGTTAAAACGCCCCTCTCTGTAGTAAACCACAAACCAATCGGGTGAGGAAACACAGCCCTCTTTAGGAATATGTTCTACTGAGTCATCAAAGATGTTGGGGCAGTAGTCATTGTCACGGTCAACTACATTTATGGATCACATCATCTGAATCGTTCGATGAGCATCCCCCACAGACAGAGAATCTTTGCCTCAAAAGCTGCTTTGGCAGAAGCACTTGTATTTAAAGTAATATAACACTGATTGGATCGGCAGTCACTGTCATAAGTGAAACGGATCCGAAGAACCATTCCAAAACGCTTAAAAATGGAGTGGATAGCGCCAAATGAAAGAGATGCAGATACATCAGTCAACATTATAGTATCCATACCACTAGTTGGGTTCGTCAACACCCGACCTGCTGGGTCTTTTCTTGTTTGCAGAAGGTGCCCGGGGAGAACGAACCCCAGCCTTTGAAAACTAGCACAACCAGAGAGTGACGTCTCGAGGGCCTGATCGACCACCACTCGAGGAAATGGAGGATGCTTATTGATGTCCATATGACATCTGTTTAAGATCAATGGCCCCAGGAGCCAAGAGGGGCCAATCGTTTTAAAAAGCAGCCACAATGGCTCGAAAGTTTGCCCAGTCGTATTTAATCAGTCATCATAGCACCTGAACGTGATATAGAACAGAAGGATAAAAGTACACGTTAACGCCATGCAACGATTATTGTTGTTTTTATCAAATTTGGACCTCCAGAGTCACTATGCTGTATATTCTACCGAATATAATTTTACCCATTCGGGATTACCAACTTTTAATATAATCTTATTTCAAATTTACCCATTGTGTTTATTTCTCTAATACACTTTATCTTTACCTACAGCAAAGTAACTGATAAAGAATGCAACACATTATTAGTGATTATTATTCAGCTCAGTAGGAATTAATAAACGAAATGAATCGTTAATTTGTCTGTTTCATCTACAGAAAGAGAGAGGAGTCGTCCTAAGTCTGAACCATATGCAGGGGGTCTTCTACTTGCTACTCCTTAGTTTCATCTGTTTGCTTGGAGAGAAAATTTCGCAATCGTATTTGCAGGTCATGTAATGCAGAATATTTTTCTGTGTGAGAAGAATGCCTGTGTAAAACTTTGTATATTGATTATTCATGTATTATTCAATTGGATTAAATTTTTAGTGGTCTCGTTAAGGTGCTTATAGTTTTGTTTAGGTTCGTATCAATTAAAATCAACGTTAGAAACCACACTCACTCACATACACACGACATCTTACACGTGTACAATTAACGTATGTCATCATTACTCGAACGAGTTATTATAATTAATACGTGATGTCAATAATTACTCAGTTATTTACGTTCATAGAAAATTTACAATCATATTTTGTTTGTTAAGGATTTCAATGGGTAGAATTGAAATAGTCCTAAACTAAATAAACAGAATGGAAAATTTCGATATATTAATAATAATGTTTATATGACTGGATAATAAGTAATCGTTGTAATTCTATAATAAAAGGCAATTTCTGTTTGCTACTCACTGATTACTCTCTCAGTTGTTGTTTCCTGGCCTCAGAATAATTATTATGAATCCTTATAATCCAAAAGATGTTTTTCTAGGGAACTTTGGGTTAGATTAGATTAGATTAGATCAGATACGGTACAAAAGTGTTTTCTTCACAACATCACATTAAAAATTAACTAAAGAACCAATACTATAGTATGAGAAGCATAATTAGGGAACAAATAAAACCTAAGCAAATGGAAACACAACAGGCACCCTAACTTCATCTCTGTTGAAATTGTTTGTTTCCACTATTCACTATTAAAAGTTGGCAAATCTGAAGAATATATCCACCAGGACTTTTTAGTTGTTTTGTTATCATATATTCAGAAAGTAGACGAGTAGCAGGGTTAAGTAAAGAAGAATTCTAAGTAAAGAAGAATTCTAAGTTCAGTTGGTGAAAGGTGAATATTCATCTCCATTTTGCTCATAAGTGGAGATGAAATAGTGAATCACTAATATTAAATTTATCTCAATGTGCTTTGTTCGAAAGTAGATGTCAAATATCTTATATTAATGTTAACGAATTGTTGTAAGGAATTGTTCCATATTTCAAGGTTTCTGTTTAAATAATGAATTATTTTGAGAGTTGCAAAGTGTCGACTGGACTGTGTCGCCTAAAATTGTTTAATACAGTCTTAGACATTGAAGGGGACAGACCTATTGCTCTGGGCTCTAGCTAGCGTTTTAAGAGACAGAGTACTCTATCAGAGAGTTCTGTTAGTAAGTACTTTTTCCCCAGTCTTTCGTTGACTCAGTCCACTGGTCAAATATCGAGAACAAGCTCCCGGCGATTCGGGTGCTGTGCCGGACCTCTCGGTGACTGTACAAACTCCGCGGAAGCATTGCTGGTGAACCGTCATTGTATTGTAACGTTGGGAGGCCGTTACTACCGAAGGTGTATAGTAGACTCCAATAGTAGGCACGGATTTATTAATGGTTAACACAGGTGAAATATACAAAAGTGGACCCAAGCACTAAAGTGTAAACTTCCCGCTTGCCTGACTGCGTATGTTGCTTGTAGAAGGTAACGTGTTGCTTGTAGGAGGGAACGTGTTGCTTGTAAAAGGTAGTCGTGGTGATGCTTGAGGGTGACGGCAAGGTAGCGTGTGGGTCAGAGGCGCCTGGTGGGGTGCAGCAAGGCGAGGAAGCGGCAGTTGGCGGAGCGGGAGTAGAGAATTGTTGGCTGGCTGACGGTCCCGATGCTAGTGGCAGAGTGTGGGTAGGGAAGGCGATCGGCTAGCCTTGGGTAGAGCCTCGCCTGCAAGCCGACAGGTGAAGACGAGGATGTACAGTTACATAGAGAATGGGAAATAATAGTTCTTGGGTCACTACAGTACCCCCCTTCCCCCAAGAAACAAGAGGAGAGGTTGTGGTCTGTTACATACAATATGATAAAATTAACATATACACAAAAGTTAATAATATAGAGAAAAAATAATGTGGGATATATACATGGTAAATAATATATATATATATATATATATATATATATATATATATATATATATATATATATATATATATATATATATATATATATATATATATATATATATATATATATATATATATATATATATAAGCATATATATATATATATATATATATATATATATATATATATATATATATATATATATATATATATATATATATATATATATATATATATATATATATATATATATATATATATATATATATATATATATATATATATATATATATATATATATATATATATATATATATATATATATATATATATATATATATATATATATATATATATATATATATATATATATATATATATATATATATATATATATATATATATATATATATATATATATATATATATATATATATATATATATATATATATATATATATATATATATATATATATATATATATATATATATATATATATATATATATATATATATATATATATATATATATATATATATATATATATATATATATATATATATATATATATATATATATATATATATATATATATATATATATATATATATATATATATATATATATATATATATATATATATATATATATATATATATATATATATATATATATATATATATATATATATATATATATATATATATATATATATATATATATATATATATATATATATATATATATATATATATATATATATATATATATATATATATATATATATATATATATATATATATATATATATATATATATATATATATATATATATATATATATATATATATATATATATATATATATATATATATATATATATATATATATATATATATATATATATATATATATATATATATATATATATATATATATATATATATATATATATATATATATATATATATATATATATATATATATATATATATATATATATATATATATATATATATATATATATATATATATATATATATATATATATATATATATATATATATATATATATATATATATATATATATATATATATATATATATATATATATATATATATTAGACTAGGTACAGCTCCGGACAAAACTCTCTCGACTCGGTTGGCAGCAATTTGCATCTCTGAATCTTAAGAGAGAAGTACAAACTGGCTCTAAATATACATACATACATACACTGGACCTCCCTCTGATAACACACACACTGTGTTGCAGCGTGTGGAGTATGTGCGTGTTTGTGTGTTAGATATAGTGGGGGTATATTTGGCCGGACGCCGTATGATGCGTCCCGACCGAGAAGTGAATCCTTCAGGCACCAAAGCCGGCTCGTCGTCCCGTAGCATGTTGTGTGGCAAAGGTGGCGTATCAGGGCATGGAGGAGGCGTGAGACTGCGGCGAGGGCTAACCGGACTAGGAGGTGTGGCAGGTATAACGTGAATGACAGGCGGCTGGTCCTGAGGGATACTAGAAGGGATTAAAACAAAGGTTGAGGTAACTATTCAGGCAGGGTGTGGTCAGGTAACGGGATAGTGTCAGGGGTAGGGTTGTCAGGTGTAGGCAAGGAGTCGGTGTGTGGAGAAGGAGAAGGTTCGGGAAGGTCGAGGGTGGAGGGGAATGGTATGTCAGGAAGAGAAGGTGGGGTAGGTAGATCGGGTATAGGCACGGGGTTTGCGAGAGGGGCGGGAGGGGAAGGAAGGAGGGGTTCGGGTAGGGTGGGCTGGGAAGGAGGAATGGGGATAGGATGGGATGGGGGAATGACTGGGTAGGTTGGAGAAGAGTGTGGGTGGGTGGAGGTGATGGGTGAATGGTGGTGTGGTAATGCGAGGCGGGTAGAGGCATGATAGGGTGAGCGTGAGAATGCAGTGGTTGGGATGGTGGTGGTGGTAGATGACGGTGTACTGGTTTGTTGGTGTGATGGTGTGGGTTGTTGAGGGTGTATGTTGGTGTGATGGTGTGGGTTGTTGAGGGTGTATGTTGGTGACTGGTAGTGAGTGTGGTGTGGGTAGGAGTGGTGGGTGGTGAGTTGAGTGTGGTGCAGGGTGAGGCATGCGCGGCATGGTGTGTGCTGGTGTGTGAATGGATGGGTGGGTGTTTAGTGGTGTGGTGTGAGGCAGTGATCCTGCGGTTTGGGCCGGTTTTACCCTCTCCCAAGATGTGACACAAGGTTTGCCGTGTATCCGTAGGGTGACCGTTGCGTCTGTCCTGGCGAGCATGGGATGAGGGCCGGTGTACAGCTGCTGTAGCAGTGTACGGTGCGAATCCGTCCTAAGTAGAACCAAGGGTGTGATGTGTAGGCCGGGTGGTGTGTTTATTGGCTTGGTATGCTGGCGTGTAGGCGTAGGTGCGGCGTTAGCGATGGCGCACTTGAGTGCTGGCGAGAAGGAAAGGCTAGATGTGTCCGCGTCAGGAGCTGTTATATGTCCTGGGAGGCGTAGGTCTTCATCGTACACCAGCTCTGCCGGGGAGTGATTGAGGTCCTCCTTCATGGTAGTACGGATGGTGAGGAGAATGAGTGGGAGCGCGTCAGTCCACTGGTCAGGTTGTAGAGCACGGAACGCGTTCTTCAGGCTGCGGTGGAACCACTCTACCATAACGTGGTTGCAGGGGTGATAGGCAGTGGTACATTGGTGTTGTGTCCCAACAACCGTTAACATGTCCTGCCACACCCTCGACTCAAACAAGGTGCCTTAGTCGGTGATGATCACTGAAGGAGGACCAAAGTTTGTGACCCAGTTGCCAAGGAAGTGGCGGGCGGTCAGACATGGGGAGAGCGGTACACCACTGTGTCATCGTGTCGACAATCGTCATCGGAACCACGTGAAGATGGTAGTTGGCCCACGATATCAACGTATACCGTGTGGAACCTGCTAGATGGAACGGTGAATTCATGAAGCGGCGGACGGGTGTGGCGGCCAGCATTAGCGCCCTGACAGGGGAGACATGATGTAACCCAGTCCTTTGCCTGTCACATCATTCCCGGCCATACAATGAGGCGGTCGATAAGGCGGAGAGTACCTGCTACACCCGGGTGGTTGAGGGAGTGGTAGTGTTGGAACAAAGGCTGCTTGAACTGCTCTGGAATATAGGGGTGTGATATGCCACAGGAAATGTCGCACCAGAGCTGAGTGGTAGTGTCGGGAGCTGTTAGGTACTCCAGCCGTAGCCCCGTTTCGCCTGAGAGGAGTCCTTGGAGGTGCGTGTCGGCCAGTTGAGCGGTTGCGAGCGCCAGGAAGTCAAGGGGCGGGATGTGTTGAATGCTATAGGCTAGAGGGTGTATAGGCGGTGATCTTGAAAGGGCATCCGTTACAGCGTTGTCTTCTCCCCGGACATGGCGGATGTCAGTGGTTAAATCCAAGATGAACGCCAGGTGTCGTGTAACTCGTGGGGACCAGTTAGTGCCGAACTAATGCATGGCCGTGGTGAGAGGTTTGTGGTCCGTACGGATGTGGAATGTCCTGACCTTGAGGAAGTGACGGAAGAGCTTCACAGCGTCATGGATGGCCACCAGCTCCCTGTCGATTGCGCTGTACTTGTGCTGTGGTGGCTCCAGGCATTTGCTGTAGAAAGCAATAGGTTTAAGTACTCAGTCCACCTCCTGCTGCAGGATAACTCTGATGGCATCGTTTGATGCGTCAGAGTAGATGGAAGTTGGTGTGTGAGGAGTAAGGTATGCCAGGAGTGTAGTGTCATCCAGCTCTGTCTGTCGTTGATAGCAGATTCCGCTGCCGGGGGCCAGACGAGTTTCTTCTGAGAGGACTTCTTCAGCCCCTTCAGCAGGTCGTGGAGTGGAGCGAGGGCAGAGACAGCATGGGGGAAGAACTGGTGGTAATAGTTCACCACCCCTAGAAATTCCCTAAGTTTCCTGGCAGTTGTAGGTAGGGGGAATTCCCTAATGGCCTCCACCTTCTGCGGCAGAGGTGCGATGCCGTTCGGTGTCACGTGGTGTCTGAGGAAGTCGAGATGATCTGCCATGATGTAACACTTGCATGGGTGGATCTTGAGACCATACTGCTGCAGGCGTGAGAAGAGCTCCCGCAGGTGCTGCTGGTGGTGTACGTGGTCGTGAGACACGACGAATATGTTTTCGATGTAGACCATGGTGTACTCCAGTGCACGCAGCACCTTGTCCGTGAACCTCTGGAACATTTGTGCTGCATTCCGTAGTCCGAAGTTCATGACCAGGAACTCATACAATCCAAAAGGCGTGGTGATGGAGGTCTTCTTGATATCCTCATCTGCAACAGGAATCTGGTGAAAGGTACAGACAAGGTCAATCTTGGAGCTTGGAGTGGAAGTCCAGGACGTGTGGGATAGGGTACCTGTCTGGGATAGTGGCAGCGTTGAGAGCCCTATAATCTTCGCATGCTCTCCACTCTCCTTCCTGCTGCTTTGGGACCATGTGCAGAGGAGACGCCCTTGCACTTTCGGAAGGTCTGCTGGATCATCACGTGGAATTCTCGTTTTGCTGCTTCAAGACGTTCCGGGGGCATCCTGCGAGGCTTGGCGAACACGGGGGGGGGGGCATCGTGGTAATGGTGTGATGAATCCCTGGGTCGTGGGTGTAGTGTGAGGAGTCTGTAGAGAGTAGTTGAGGAAAGTCGTGTAATATGTGTTGGTAAGTGGTGGCTTGTGAGATGTGTGGTATGGTAGGTGTGGCGTGACGACAATGTTTGGTGGGAATGGTGGCTCCCTTTGGATTGATGTATCAGGCAGTGTTGCTTGGCATTAATAAGCAGGTTGTGTGCCGTTAAGAAATCCAGATCCAGGATTGGTGCCTGAACGTCAGCCACGACGAAGGGCCACATGATGTATTCCACCTTGAAAAGTGTCACCCTCTATCTTCTGGTGCCGTAGGGGGTGATAGGTGACTTGTTCACTGCTAGGAGGTCGTAAGCGGTGGAGGCCTGGCTCTTCCTGTCCTTGACCCGGAGTGGAACAACACTCATTTCGGATCCTGAGTAGACGAGGTAGTCGTCGCCCGACACAAGGTCTTCCACCCACAGGAGAGTGCGAGGCTTGGTGGTGAGGTAGGAGGCTGTGATGTGGTCAGAGGCGCGAGTAGTGGTGTGGTGTGGCGCTGTGAAGTCATCCGTGTGTGGAGAGGCATGGTAGCGTTGGTGGCGCGTGTGTATCGTTGCGAGGCAGGCGTGGCCGTGTGGCGAGGTGTGTGGTGGTGCGAGGGCACGAGCCGCATGGTGGCATTGGTGGAGAGTGTTTTGTAGCGAGGTAGGCGTGGACGTGTGGTGAGGAGGCGAGTGGTTGTACGAGGGTAAGAGAGGCGTGGTGGCGCGTGTGTGTTGTAGCGAGGTAGATGTAGTAGAGTGATGAGGGGGCACACGGTTGTTCGAAGACACGAGAGGAGTGGTGACATTGCTGACGTGCCTGGTGCGTTGTGGCGCAGGTGTGGTGTCGTAGAGCAGTGTCCGTGGGCCCAAAGTGGTGTGTAGGGGTGTGGGCGGTAGCGTAGTTGGCGTGTTCTTACCACCGCCTTATTTGTTTCCCTGCATGGCGCAGGATGTCTGGCGGTTGGTCGAGAAACCCCACTGGCAGGGCGGAGGGCAGTTGCGAGCGTAAGTGCCGAAACGTTGTTGGTACATGCAGAGTTGAAGGTGTGTCGTAGTAGGTTGATGCTGGAGTGGTGTGGTGTTGTTGTTGCGGCACTGGTGGTGGTGTGGCATATTGTTGCTGATGGTAGGATGTTTTGTAGGATGGTGTGTGCAGAATGCGTAAGAGAGTCGAGTTGTTGTTGTGTAGAAGAAAGGGCAGGCTGAGGTGTAGGAGGCATGTGGAACTGTTATAGTGGAGGAAGAAGGAAGTGTTGTTGTGAGGTAGGAAGGGAGTGTTGTTGTGGGGGAGTGTGTTGGTGGGGTTGTGGTGTGAGAGCGTGGTAGGTCACATGACCTATATCGTCACTATTGCTAACGTGTTAATGGTTCTCACAGTGAGCTAGGGTCTTGTATCCAAGCTTATGTTAGCAGTTTCAAGGCATCATGCGATGTGTGACTCACTCTTGTAAGTGAGTATAAGTGATTATAAGTAGCCTCTCTAATGTAGGTTTAACCGGAACAATGCTCGGCCACTACCATCCTTCTCCCTCGAAAGAATATTACATATATACATAATATATATATTCTTATTTTAATACATGCAATCTGTAGATAGTTTTATTTTATTATGTCTACAAATAATAATGACTACAACATGTACAATATATATTATGGTAAAGTACATCCTATCTAAATGTGTAGGAGTGTGTAAAGGCGTGGTCACACGAGTCATTTTTTCGTCAATTTTTCACCGTCAATATCAACCCGGTTAAATTTTGGCTTAAATTGACGAGATTTCGGCAATTTTCACGACACGATCCAGCGCGTCAAGTGTTGACGATATCGAGAACAAATATGGCCGCTGATGATCCATCTGTAATGTTATTAAGCCTAGAAAATTATATTAATATCATGTGTGCTGTTGAAATAACAAAAATGGACCAAAAGGATGCAGCAGAAAATGGCTGTGGAAGTCCCGCTTGGCAGGAAAACATATATAATTCATCAACGACGACGACATATTTACCCCCTCAGATCCTACTGCTGTATTGTTCTTGTCGTTATTGTTATGACAAATAACAATAAAGTACTGTGAAACCGGACCTCTAATACTTCTTTGTTATAACACGGTGAAAACCCTACAAATAAAGAAGCTTGCCTAAATAGAGTAAAAAGTTAGAAGGTACTAGGCTAGCCGACGGGAGAGTGAGGTGGTGTTGGTCTTCCCGCCAATACTGTGTTCGTTCTTCCGTTGTAGCTCTGACTTGGTTGTTATTCTTAACTTCTTTAGTTGCTTCTTGAGGCTATTGCAGGCTTTAGATTTTCAAATTGTATTGAATCTTGTTAAAAAATAATCAAAATTACAAAAAAAATAACATGCTTTAACTTTGCTTAATTTATATTTACGGTGTATCTTGACCTAAAATTAATGGATTCGAACGATACAGCACCTCCGTAGCCTAATGAACAACCAGCCTTATTTCCCTACTATACCCAGTTTTCCCTTGTCATTTGGCAATTATATAATAATATTTGTTATATTAAAAACATAATAACGTGCCAGATACTTTATATAAGGCAAAATATATCAAAACATCTGAGATATAAGAAGTTTGGACACGTCGCTTTAGGAGCCACTCTACAGGGTGTATCGCAATGTATAGTATTAACTTACACCAGAGATATAAAATATAATTTTGCTTATATTTTGTTGTATAAAGTATGCTGTGTGTGACCTCAGTAAAGTACAATGAATACTGATTAAAACTATTTTAACTTGTGTTGTCAAATGGCGGTGAGCATCGGAGAGAATGGTAGCCTAATATGTTTTCGGACAAAAGAGGCCTTATTTATTTCATCTTAATAAGTTTTATCACTATTGCAATATTTATGTGATGTTCTATAACGTACATTGAATCATATTTTCAATGCAGAGGGATAATACCAGGCCTGTATAATAAGAAAATCCGTGAAATGTAGGGAAATGCTAAGACTTGCAATTTACCTAACCTCCAAAAGATATTAATCATATTTCGTCGAATATTATTTATAGGGGCCTGGTATTATCCCTCTGCATTGAAAATAAGATTCAATGTACGTTATATAACATCACATAAATATTGCAATCATTATAAAACTTATTAAGATGAAATAAATAAGGCCTCTTTGGTCCGAAAAATGTTTTAGGCTACTACTCCCTCCGATGCTCACGTGACACCGAATTGCCGAAATATTCTCAAATCTCGACTAGCTCGTGTGACCAGACACAGTTAAAATTGACGGTGAATAATAATATTGACGGTGAAACATTGACGAAAAAATGACTCGTGTGACCGCGCCTTAACTAACCTATACATTTGTATCCTCATTACCTTCTGACACTTGTCTCTGTCGTTCGCGAGCCGATAATAGTCGGTACCGAGCGTACACCTTCTGTATACACCAGCTAAACACAATAGTACAAACAATCAACGTTAGTGCAGGTATGATGTGTAGAGGGAATACAACTTCTCTTGAGAGATGTACAGGTAACAAATCATTCAATGTTGAGGTAAACTCTGAGTCATTTAAATACTGAAGGAACTTGATTTTGTCTGAAACAATAGTGATTTTATCTAAAGAGATGTTTGCTACAAGGTTAAGTGATTGTAACTCTGTAGAAAGTGTAGACACAAATACTTTATGGTGATGAGTAGGTAAGTTTAGGAAATGTTCATTCCTAATCTCACAATGGTCCGGTGACATATAATAACCATCCACCCAAATGTGTTGGACTTTACCATTGCAAATTAATGTCACACTTGTTCTCTTTTGGAAATAGTAGTAGTGGTTAGTACCGAAGTGCTCATGGTAGGAAGTATTATTACTTACAGTTTTGAAAGTACAGTAAGATGTTGGGAGAGTTGATTCAGGAATTATGAATGAAAGTTCACACTGTGCCTTGTTTGCTAAACTGAAGGTAAACATATACGCAGGACATACATACAAGTGTAAGTATGAGGTGAGACAGTCATCCAATGAATGTTTTTCTAAGGTGTCTATGGCAGTATAATCCTCAGATGCGACTATGTACTGACGTGACTTATCAACAACCAGCAGGGTATTATTTACTCTAATTGGAAAAGGTCGTAATATCCAAATATTAAATGACGTTTTTTACTTAAAAGGAATATTTAATAAGATACTTGACTCAGTTAGAATTGATCCAATGATGGGGTAATAATATTCCACGTCAGATATGGTAAATATAGGGGTTAGCTTATAAGTATTTATAGCTATTTCCACTGCTGCCTGCAACTGCCATAGAGGTAACAACTTAGAGTTCACTCTACCCAATCCAGCATCTACTAGGTCACTTATTACTAATTCATTTAAATCATTTAGTTCCTTAACAGCTATCGCAATGGCTGCTATGTACTCACTAATTAATTGGATTTGTTCAATGTTGGGTATTATTCCAATTAATTGGTTTACCACAGAAGTCAATTGGTTAGTTGTTTCTATTTGTTCATGAGTTTTCTGTTTTAGGTGTTGGAGAGCCTCGTAGGTTTGAATAACTATTCTATTCTGTTGTCCCAGGGCAATGGTTACTTCTCCTAATTTCTTCCCTAATGCAGTTACATCGTCGGCCATTGCTGTGCCAAATAATTGTTTACTTAATAGTCCCATGAAATTGAGAAGGCCACGTTTCTGACGACGAGCATGGGCAGATTGCCTCACCTTATGTGGTTCTTCAGGAAATGATAACTTCATATCATGTATTATTGTTACTAGCCTATCTACCCTGTTAGTTTGTAACTGTAGAGTCATTTTTACAGGTCTAGTATTATTATAGAAGTAGGCTAGAAGTGGGTTAGTTTTAACATCAGAGCTAGCATTCATGTCCTGGTTGTTATAAAAATTATTTACTTGTGTTGTGACAGCTTCTACATGTCTGTGTAATTCTGATACATGCTGTCCAAGGTTATAGTTTATCTCTGGCATATCAAGCAATCCGTGAACCCCCAGTTGTACAGTAACTAAATCTTCCACTATCAAGACTTTTCCTATATGTTCAACCAAAGCACCTGTCTTCAGTACTTGGGCTGGAACTGCTGTTTGTTGGGCAAGTGTAACAAGCGCTATGCTCAGCAAAAACAGTGATAGAGTCTTGTTCCCCATCTGAAATAAATGCCATTATTTAGTTTATTTTGCAGACCTAAGTTTTTGTCTGTATGTATTGTTTTTACTTGATTTGGGAGTGGAGTTTATTATTTCTTGTAATTGTGTTGTGTGTGTTATAGGTGGTTCATTTAAGTTTATCTTTTTACACCTATCCACATGTACTATTTCTACCTTCCCCATTTTTATATCCTTTATTTTTATTTTATTTCCATGGGCCATGTCAATTATTTCATATGGACCAACAAACTTTGGAGTTAACTTTGATACTCTTTCTGGGGATTTTACAATGACATTCTCCCCTACAGCAACATCTATCTTCACAGCTTGAGTATGTTGTTTGATCATCATCTCCTGCCTGCTACCTTCTAGGTGTTTCCTGACTTCCTTATGGATGTTATTAAACACTTGTAGTTGTCTAATGGAATAGTCATCCATATTATATGCTGGAGGAGAATTTCCAGTTATTATGTCATATGGAAGTCTTTTGTCTGTTCCATATAGGATATAATGCGGGGACTTGCCCACTGATGAATTTATGGAACCGTTAATGGAGGCAGCTGTAAAGGATATCCAGTCTTCCCATGATCCTTGCATAGGATTAGCCACATGTCGCAAAACTTCAAGTATTTTACGATTTGCTCTTTCTGTGAGACCGTTGCTGGCTGGATGATATGCTGTAATAAAAGTTTGTTTTATATGATATTGATCACATATGTTTCGTAACAAATTATTAGTAAATTCTTTACCATTGTCTGTTAGTGTCACCATAGGAGTGGTATACTGGCAAAGTAAATTTGTTACAAGTTTATGTGCAACCTCTTCTGCTGTTTTTGTCTGCGCAAAGGAGTAATGACCACATAACGTGAGAAATGGTCTACACTCTACACATACAAGGCAATATTTGGAGCCTTGATGACTCATTGGTAAGCTTAGAATATCTATACCAACGACATCCCATGGTTGTTCAGGTATTGGGTAATTTAAAATAGGGGCTGGACCCATTGTATTACCTTTATGAGCATGACATGATTCACAATTCTTGATATGTTTCTCCACGTCTGCGCGGAGAGTGAACCAATAATATTTTTGTCTAGTTTCTGCTATACAGCGATCTCTTCCCGGATGTCCGGCTTGTGGATGATTATGCATAAGTGTTCGTACAGTCTTAATTAATGTATCAGGGACTACCACTTGTGAAAAAATGTTAGTTTGTTTCTCAAGCTTCCTTAACATAGTGTCATCTATTACCTCAAACTGTGTTAGTGGGATTGGTAACTCTGGTAGGTTAGTCTCGTCACCTGAAACCAAAGCATAAATGACCCGTGACCAAAATTTGTCTTTCTTTTGTTCAGTTTTAACAAGTTCCACATTGAAGTCTACATCACTATAAGTAGGAATGACAGCAGCAGCTGATACATTGTGAGATAAGGCATCTGCAACTCTATTGAAACGCCCAGGAAGATATTTAATTGTAGGCTGAAATTCTGAGATTGTTAGATACCATCTGGCTACCTAACCTGTCAAATTTTTTACCATGGAAGAGACCACAAACAGGTTGATGATCTGTATATATGGTGATAGGATACCCCAGAATTATTTCCCTGAAGGTCTTTAAGACCCAAACTACCGCCATAGCCTCTAGGTTCGTGACGCTATATTTCTTCTCTGCATCGTTCACCACACGACTGGCATATGCGCAAACTTTGCAACTACCGTCAGTGGTATGCTGCATAAGCACTGCACCTAGGCCATCATTTGATGCATCCGTACAGAGAGAAAACGGAAGGTTATAGTTTGGGTAACTTAGGATAGGAGCAGTTGTAAGCTTAAGTTTTAACTGATCAAAACTGTCTTGCTCTGCTTGTGACCACTTAAATTCGATATTTTTCTTTAGGAGTCTTGTTAGTGGGTTGGCTATTTTAGCAAAATTCATTATGAATGACCTGTAGATTGAACATCATCCAAGGAAACTCCTTATTTGCTTTACTGTAGTAGGTTGAGGGAATTCCTTTACTGCTTTAATCTTGGAATCCAAAGTGTGAATTCCTTTACTATTTACTTTATGACCCAAAAATTTTATTTCAGCCTTAAGGAATGTACATTTTGACAGTTTAACCTTTAATCCAACATCCTGCAATCATCGTAAGACTCTGTCTAGTTTTTGTAGGTGTGAATTGACATCAGGGCTGACAATAATTAAGTCATCTAAGTATGCAACAACGTCTTGAGTCATGTCGCTGAGTATTTATCATCCTTTGGAATGTTAAGGGGGCATTGCATAATCCAAAGGGCATTCTTATAAATTGCCAATGACCATTTGGGGTGCTAAAAGCTGTAAGAGGTTTGGATTGGTCATCTAATTCTACTTGCCAATAACCACTAATTAGGTCAAGACTAGTAAAGACCCCGTTATTTTCCCCAATCTCCATGAGGATATCTTTAGGTACAGGTAATGGGTACCTATCTTTGACAGTTTTCTCATTTATCTTCCTAAAATCAATAACAGGACGGAAATCACCTGTTTTCTTAGTAACTAAGAATAATGGGCTGTTATAAGGACTGTTTAAAGGCTCAATGATCCCTTCTGTAGACATATCATCCACCATTTTATTCATTATTTGTCTCTGACTATGAGGTAATCTGTTAGCGTTCACATATACTGGATCTGTGTCTGTTAATGATATGTGATGTTTAACTAGTGTTGTTTTCCCCAAACGCTCACCAGGTAAGGCAATAGCCGACCTGTGATTAGCTAATGTGTGTCAAAGCTGTGTGCGATGTGAAGGAAAATCATTTACTTTTACATGCTCACATAATTCATTAGTAGTTTGTCTAAGTTGTAATTCATCAACAATGTGTATGTTGGCTAAGGGAGATTCTTTTTCCACCTGTATGGGTTTAAGAAACACAAGAAAATCACTTATGTAAGTACCTGGTTTAATGTTCACTGCCAGATCAACCTTTGTTAAAAATTAGAGCTTCGATGAAGTTGTCTTTTTGTATCAGAGAAAATATGGATTCCGTACCGACATTATTTATTTTACATGTTTCACTTAAGGATATGATTTGATTTCCTTCATAATTATCACCTTTCACTTGCACCTTTATGATAGCAAACCCCTCACTTAGTAAATGTACCGTACTTTTGACAGTGCCTGCCAGTCTTACTTGTTTGTCACTTTCTTCCGAGCGCGTGCCTGCACTCACAGCTGTGGCCTTGTGACTCATAGGACAACATGGGTACACTCGCCCTTGAAAGATAATTGACTGGAGTGAGATTGCAATGTCAAGGTTATGCTCTGTCATTCTTTTAAACCCAAGAGGCCATCAGTTGGTAAACTGAAATTTTCACAGATATAAAAGATGCATTTTAGTCTCGGACTATTTTGTGAAAGTGTATTATGAAATTGTATCATTCCTTTAATGATTAATTTACTACCAGACAAGACAGTTAAATTTAAATCTGATGGTTGGATAGTCCATCGTTCCTGCGGGTTTCCTTCTAACAGCCGTTTAAGTGTTACTTCAGAAAGTAAGGAGACACAAGCTCCTGTATCCACAGCTAATGAGGTATTTGTATTCCCAATGTTACAAGGAAGTGAAAGAACATCCACTTTACCCAAAGCAGCAACAAGTATATTTATTTGTTTAGGTGTGATTAATTTGTAGTTTTTTTTTTTTTTTTTTTTTTAATCGTCACCTGTATTTGCACGTCTGTTATTTACTTCATCTCTGGCATTCAACGTTACTCTACATTTATCTGTGTTATGTGTTACACTGTTATGAATAATGCAGAACTTATTACTTGGCTTGTTGTCACTTTCACTTACTCCCTTACTATTATCCTTACTTTTGGCATTTGAGCGATTATTCTTATTAAAGTAACACTTCTCTGGGCTGTGTCCATATTTTCTACAGATTTTACAATAAGGCTTCTTCGCGCTCTGTGGTGTGAAGTTTGTAGTGTGTTGTTAACCATTCTGTGTACCCAGGCTAGTGGACCGCCAAACTGCCCCCCACCGAAAACATCTATCAGGTCTTCACTATACTGCTTAAAATTATTTAGATTATCTGGATCGGTGAAGGCAGTTGCAGTCAGCAATGTACTAGCTTGAGAATCTGGTTTAATATGGCCACGTACGAACCTTATCTTTCCTTTGTCATCTGTAATTCCTGCAGTAAGCATATTATCTTCACAAACCCTTAGAAAAGTATGGATATTATAGTCAACATCTTCCCCAGTGAATTCTTTCACAGTATGTGCTTGAGGCAAGACATTAATGGTAGGTGAAGTGGTAGTGTTAGTTGTCGTTGTCGTTGATGTAGTGTTAGTGTTAGTTGACATTGTGTATGATGAAGTGTTAGTAGGGAAAGCCGTAGAGTAAGTACGTCCTGAGCGAGTTTTACTGGGTGAAATGTTAGTGGAAACACTAGTAAACAAGTCAGTTAATGAGGTAGATCTAGTAAGAGAAGGAGTATTAGTTATTACTCTCTTACCTTGTTTATCTAGATCCAGTGCAAGAATGTCTTTACTCAAGGGAGAACTTACACTTTCTATAGTACTTACACTTAAATTAGTTATTTCTGTTGCATCAACTAAGCTTTCACTTCTTTTAAATATTGCTAAACTATGTTTAAGTTTACGAAGTGAATCCAATGCGGTACCATATTTTCTCTCATTCATTACCTGTCACCCTGCTTGAAGAATAACAAAGAACACACTTCTGTTTATATACGTGAAGGCGTGCGCATATAATACCCACAATTATGAATACATAGAATGTGTAATGAGGAAATATATTGTTAATACATTTACATATAATATTGTATCCTAATGTGATGATGTTAGGATTGTGTTATATATTTGTAATATATAATTATATGTACCTAGCTACTGACCATGGGTCGTTGTTGTGGCGTTGATAATTAATTGGATTGTATTCCAGTACTCTGTGTAGTCCCGACGTGGTACCATTACCAAGCCAACGTCCTTCCTATAGTCGTATGGTTGCACTTAGTTGAGTTTCACTTTTAATAATCCCGTCTAGATGAAGTCTGAAGTTAATCACTTCCCTCAGCTATACTGCATGATTGAGTATAGAAGGTATAGTGGTATAATGATGTCGTACCAGACCACGCCCACGTCCTTCCTTGTGATGAAGTGTGGTATGGTAGCTGGTGAGTGATGAGTAGAGCGGTGACATAATAACCCCTCCGTGTGTGAGGTGGTAAGTTCGATGACGTCACCACTGTCTGCTACAGTGAGCTCGGGAGAGGCTAGAGTTTTGTTTTGAGTTGTGACTGCTGAGTTAGCTGTTCACACACTCCTCTCCTCTCTCTCTCTCTCTCACTGCTTCTCTCTCTTCACTTAACTTCACTTCTCTATTATTTCTCTTTTTTAACCCTTTTATTATTTTGTGTTTATTTCTCGGTTATCACTTGCTTTTTAACTTTTGTATTTCTCCTTTATTTTACACCATTTATTTCGTATCCTCACCGCTGATCACCAAATGTAATTAGGTTGATATTGGGTGGCGTAACAGCGAGGTCAAATAACACCAGAAAAAGGTGATAGAGAGGTGTGACAGCAAGCAAGAAGGAAATAGGAAGAAAGGAGGGACAGTTGAAGAAATGTAAGCTAGTGACGGGAGCCGAAGGGACGCCAAAACCCTTAATGTATTGCCCACATCATTACAGGCAATACCCCCCTACGGGGCAAGCACGAGGGATAAAAGGATTACAGGGATAGCTGTCAAATATCCAAAGGATAATATATATTCAGTAGTCTATCCCACTACGATAGTGAACAAAAGACAGTGCCTTTATTAAAAGGATATAATGTAACATATATTCTAATTATATTTGTTTGTTATTACTTTTCAACTAATCACCTTCATTTGTCTTACCCTCTTCCCCATCACCCTCGCCTCAAATCATCACATTTCTTCTCTCCTATATCCACCTACGTTAATGCAGTATGCACTTCCTTAAGCCAGCAGGGTTCTTCAAACTACGGGTCCCGAATTCCTCAAAACTGGGTCGCAGGCTTACAAAAATAAATACATGAATAAAATAGAATAATAATGTTCGTGACAATAAAATAAATATGAAGTTCATACATGAATCCACCTAACATATTTTTATAATCGAATATTCATATATTTAATTATCAATAAAACAAACTAATTGCACAAATATTATCCTTCTTGAGAGAGAATGAGAGAGAGAGAGAGGGAGGGGTAGGTGAGGCAGTGTTTATAATTCTGGTTAGAATGCCGTTTAATCATAAATATTATGTTTCAGTTTCTGGCCTTGTATTTTCTTAGGTTGATAATTCTGGTCATTTGTAAAAGATCTTTATGTATGGGTCTCGAGAATGATGTCATAGTAAAAACTGGGTCACGATTGAAAAAGTTTGAAGAACCCTGCTTTAAACTATTGGTGATTCGATACCGTTCACAGTGTATGCTTCATTCATTCCTCCTGACACACGTCTCTCTACCTGATCATTCGTTACCCTCCTATATAGCTCCGCCCACATTTCCTTCCGCCTCTCCCACTAACATCTCCCCTCCCTCCACCTGCAACTGTTGCCAGATCCGACGAGGCCCAAACCAAGTCGCTGGTGGATGGGGTGTGGACCCTTGATCTGTCCGGAGCTGTACATATTCTGTATAGTTAAGTATTATTTTGTGATCTCCTTTGCCAGTGTTTCAGTGTGTAAACTCATCCAAGTCAACATAAGTTTACTTATGTTAGTAAAGTTACTAATGAATTGCTGCCAGTATTTAAAGTAAGGTGTTTAACTCTGTCATAACTCAGAATTTATAGTTGTTGTATAATTAAGTGAAGTCTCATCATTATAATTATAATGTAAGTAAGTGAATGTTCATAAATTAGTAGTGTAATTTATAATAATTAATATTGTGTGATTATTATTATTGCTTTGTCATTTCTCATTGTGATTTACCAGTGCCATTGTTACTGTGGACTGTGTGGCCCCCAGAGCTCGGAGTTTATGCACACTATATTTACATTTTCTGTGCATTTATCAAATGTTGAGTGAGTAATTGGTTCTTTGAGGTTCAGTACGGGAATACCTGACTTAATTTTCAATAATTGTGTAGAGCTCTAAAATACCATCCCCCATAGTTACACCAGTTTAGTGCTATTGTAATTACCATACCCACCAGTGTAGTACCGTATACCGCTAGCGACCATTGTAATACCGTAAAATTGTATTCTATGAGATGATAAAGCTCAACATGGAGCACTGGATGGTAGGATGGTATAGGCACTATCACAATAAAAAAAAATTTGGATTCGTTACGTGTTCCTCGTCAATCAACATGGGATCCAGATACGGTACAGGGAACTGATGGAATAATACTAGAGTTAGTATAAACAATTTATTAATATTTGACAAATAAAATATTTGTTTACTCTGAAGCAATTTATGAGTTAACCCCCCTTTATTTTTATATCCCTTATTTATAGCTAGATTAAAAAAAAAAAAAAAAAAAAGCATATGATTTTGACACGAAGTTCCTAATCGAAAATTCTGATATTATACAATCCTCAAAACAAAACAAAAAATAAAGAAAACTAATAATTACCCACCATTAACATTAGGTTAACTTTGCATCGGTAATCCTATGTAAATAGAAATGAACAAGAGAGAATGTTGTCAAGTGTTTCATACAGAGAACCGCCCTACGTACAGCTCCAAACAGATCAAGGGTCCACACCCCATCCAACAGCGACTAGGTTTGGGCCTCGTCGGATCTGGCAACAGTTGCAGGTGGAGGGAGGGGGGATGTTAGTGGGAAAGGAGGAGAGAAATGTGTGCGGGGCTATATAGGAGGTAATATGGGAGGGTAAAGAATGATCAGGTAGAGAAGACGTGTGTCAGGAGGAATGAATGAAGCATACACTGTGAACGGTATCGAATCACCAATAGTTTAAAGCAGGGTTCTTCAAACTTTTTCAGTCGTGACCCAGTTTTTACTATGACATCATTCTCGCGCCCCATACAGAAAGATCTTTTACAAATGACCAGAATTATCAACCTAAGAAAGTACAAGGCAAGAAACTGAAACGTAATATTTATGATTCAAAGGCATTCTAACCAAAAATATAAACACTGCCTCACCTACCCCTCCCTCTCCCTCTCTCTCATTCTCTCTCAAGAAGGCGAATATTTGTGCAATGATTTCGTTTTATTGATAATTAAATATATGAATATTCGATTATCAAAATATGTTAGGTAGATTCATGTATGAACTTCATATTTATTTTAATGTCACGAACATTATTATTCTATTTTATTCATGTATTTATTTTTGTGAGCCTGCGGCCCAGTTTGGAGGAATTCGGGACCCGTAGTTTGAAGAACCCGGGTTTAAAGAAATGCATACTGCATTAACGTAGGTGGATATAGGAGAGAAGAAATGTGATGATTTGAGCCGAGGATGAGGGGGAGGAGGGTAAGAAAAATGAAGGTGATTAGTTGAAAAGAAATAACAAACAAATATAATTAGAATACCTGTTACATTATATCTTTTAAGTAAAGGCACTGTCTTTTGTTCACTATCGTAGTGGGATAGACTACTGAATATATATTATCCTTTTGGTATTAGACAGCTATCCCTGTATTCCTTTTATCCCTCGTTCTTGCCTGTAATGATGTGGGCAATACTTTAAGGATATTGGCGCCCCTTCGGCCCCCGCCACTAGCTTACATTTCTTCAACCGTCCCTCTTTTCTTTTTATTTCCTTCCTGCTTGCTATCTCACCTCTCTATCACCGTTTTCTGGCGCTATATGACCTCACTGTTGCGGCGCCTAATATCAATCAATCAATCAAGAACCAAAATGCGATCAACAACATAATCTCAGCCGTAGTTTTTCGAATCATAATTATAATTGGACTATAAGTGATAAGGGAGAAAGGCCTATGTCATTAAAACTTTTTAAGAACGAATGAGGTTAAAAATATGAGAAAGAAAAGATAAACGGTCAGAAAGGAGGGAAGGGCAAGCGAGAGAGGGATAAGACAGTATGGAGGATGTGTAAGGTTGCCAGTTACTTGAGAGATACTGTAATATATATAGCCTATGCATAAAATTACACCAAGTTTATTGAAAACGCCATTTAGCGGCGCCTATTCAAGTTTAACATCGATTATTTTTAAGGAAATGCATATTTAGAAAAAAAAATCTCGGTAAATAGCTTAATGAATTTGTTGACAAATATGATTATTAAAAAAGTTAGAAAATTAAACCGTCTTCTGCAAAAAAAAAAAAAAAAAAAAAAAAAAAAAAAAAAAAAAAAAAAACCAGCTTGGCTTGGGAGAAGGTGATAAATAGGGTGGACTACAAGCACGAGGGATTTGATTGATATTAGGTGGAGCAACAGCGAGGTCAAATAGCACCAGGAAAAGGTGGTAGAGAGGTGTGACAGCAAGCAAGAAGGAAATAGGAAGAAAGGAGGGACAGTTGAAGATATGTAAGCTAGTGGCGGGGCCCGAAGGGGCGCCAATACCCTTAAAGTATTGCCCACATCATTACAGGCAAGCACGAGGGATACAAGGAATACAGGGATAGCTGTCTAGTATCCAAAGGATAATATATATTCAGTAGTCTATCCCACTACGATGGTGAACAAGAGATAGTGCCTTTAATTAAAGGATATAATGTAACAGATATTCTAATTATATTTGTTTGTTATTACTTTTCAACTAATCACCTTCATTTTTCTTACCATCTCCCCCTTCATCCTCGGCTCAAATCATCACATTTCTTCTCTCCTATATCTATCTACCTACGTTAATGCAGTATGCACTTCTTTAAACCCGGGTTCTTCAAACTACGGGTCCCGAATTCCTCCAAACTGGGTCGCAGGCTCACAAAAATAAATACATGATTAAAATAGAATAATAATGTTCGTGACAATAAAATATATATGAAGTTCATACATGAATCCACCTAACATATTTTTATAATCGAATATTCATATATTTAATTATCAATAAAACGAAATCATTGCACAAATATTAGCCTTCTTGAGAGAGAATGAGAGAGAGAGAGAGGGAGGGGTAGGTGAGGCAGTGTTTATAATTCTGGTTAGAATGCCTTTGAATCATAATTATTATGTTTCAGTTTCTGGCCTTGTATTTTCTTAGGTTGATAATTCTGGTAATTTGTAAAATATCTTACTGTATGGGTCGCGAGAATGATGTCATAGTAAAAACTGGGTCACGACTGAAAAAGTTTGAAGAACCCTGCTTTAAACTATTCGTGATTCGGTACCGTTCACAGTGTATGCTTCATTCATTCCTCCTGACACACGTCTTCTCTACCTGATCATTCGTTTCCTTCCTATATAGCCCCGCCCACATTTCTCTCCTCCTCTCCCACTAACATCCCCCCTCCCTCCACCTGCAACTATTGCCAGATCCGACGAGGCACAAACCAAGTCGCTGATGGATGGGGTGTGGACCCTTGATCTGTCCAGAGCTGTACTAACTCCAATGAATGCCATATTTCACAATAATTACAATAAATCGAACTTATCAGAATAATCTAATCCCTGCAGCAATCCGAGTGCTAGTGGCTGGAAAATCAACTTTGAGCCCCTACAAACGGATGGCCATGATAACATGGGATTTTCTGATGAACAATACCAGGCGATTCGAAGCTTTCTGCTCCTCACACTCTGGTCAGAAATTATGTATCACGAGTGTACATACACAGATATACTACTCTAAACTCCTCGAGCTACCCCTCGATATACTACATCACCAACGTCGCCCTACACGCCACACCTCACCTATTACCCCTCTACGCCAACCTCGACGTCTCCAGCGGCCAGTACAGCTCCGGACAGATCAAGGGTCTACACTTCTTCTACGAGCGACTTGCTTTGGGCCTGGTCGGATCTGGTAACAGTTGCAGGTGGAGGGAGGGGGGATGTTAGTGGGAGAGGAGGAGAGAAATGTGGGCGGAGCTATATAGGAGGGTAACGAATGATCAGATAGAGAGACGTGTGTCAGGAGGAATGAATGAAGCATACACTGTGAACGGTATCGAATCACCAACAGTTTAAAGCAGGGTTCTTCAATCTTTTTCAGTCGTGACCCAGTTTTTACTATGACATCATTCTCGCAACCCATACAGAAATATATTTTACAAATGATCAGAATTATCAGCCTAAGAAAATACAAGGCCAGACGCTGAAACATAATAATTATGATTAAAAGGCATTCTAACCAGAATTATAAACACTGCCTCACATACCCTCCCTCTCTCTCTCACACACTCATTCAAGAAGGCTAATATTTGTGCAATGATTTTGTTTTGTTTATATTTAAGTATATGAATATTCGATTATAAAAATATGTTAGGTGGATTCATGTATGAACTTCATATTTATTTTATTATCACGAATATTAATATTCTATTTTATTCATGTATTTATTTTTGTGAGCCTGTGACCCAGTTTGGAGGAATTCGGGACCCGTAATTTGAAGAACCCTGGTTTAAAGAAGTGCATACTGCATTAACGTAGGTGGATATAAAAGAGAAGAAATATGATGATTTGAGGCGAGGGTGAGGGGGAAGAGGGTAAGAAAAATGAAGGTGATTAGTTGAAAAGTAATAACAAACAAATATAATTAGAATATCTGTTACATTATGTCCTTTAAATAAAGGCACTGTCTTTTGTTCACCATCGTAGTGGGATAGACTACTGAATATATATTATCCTTTGGTTATTAGAGAGCTATCCCTGTATTCCTTGTATCCCTCGTGCTTACCCAGTAGGGGAGTATTGCCTGTAATAATGTGGGCAATACTTTAAGGGTTTTGGCGCCCCTTCGGCCAAAGCCACTAGCTTACATATCTTCAACTGTCCCTCCTTTCTTTCTATTTCCTTCTTGCTTGCTGTCACACCTCTCTACCACCTTTACCTGGTGCTAAATGACCTGGCTGTTGCGCCACCTAATATCAATCAAATCCCTCGTGCTTGTAGTCCACCCTATTTATCACCTTCTCCCAAGCCAAGCTGGTTTTTTTTTTTTTTTTTTTTTTTTTTTTTTTTTTTTTTTTTTTTTTGCAGAAGACGGTTTAATTTTCTAACTTTTTTAATAATCATATTTGTCAACAAATTCATTAAGCTATTTACCAGGATTTTTTCTTCTAAACATGCATTTAAAAATAATCGATGTTAAACTTGAATAGGCGCCGCTATATGGCGTTTTCAATAAACTTGGTCTAATTTTATGCATAGGCTATATATATTACAGTATCTCTCAAGTAACTGGCAACCTTACACATCCTCCCTACTGTCTAATCCCTCTCTCGCTTGTCCTTCCCTCCTTTCTTTACGTTTATCTTTTCTTTCTCATATTTTTAACCTTCTCATTCGTTCTTAAACAGTTTTAATGACATAGCCTTTCTCCCTTATCACTTATAGTCCAATTATATGATTCGAAAAACTGCGGCTGAGATTATGTTGTTGATCGTATTTTGGTTCTCAATATGTAGAGAGATACTATAGAGAGATACATGAGCATCACGTTGATCACCATTACTGTCCTTGGGGTCCTTATTGTGTCATATGTTGTTCTACTCAGTAATGCTGGAACTAGATAAAAGTAAGGTAATGTATATCGAAACAGATTTTAATAAAAAAATACCTATAAGTAACTTAATTAAAAAGAAAGATATAATATATTTCTCTTTCCTGCAAATGGGTTAAACAAGTTACCATTCTGACTAGCAACAGACTGGCAAATGGCAATGCATGAAACCTATAGTTCTTCAGTTTTATGAAGGCGAAATGCTGTGGCTGGGAAAAACACTTTCATTCTAAATAATTTATATATCTTTCCTCATAAATCTCTAATTTATTTCTAAATTTTTTACATATTGACCCCGTAGGGAGGTATTGCCTGCATTAGTGATGTGGGCAATACTTTAAGGGTTTTGGCGCCCCTTCGGCCCCAGCCACTAGCTTTTAGTTCTTCAACTATCCCTCTTTTCTTTCTCTTTCCTTCCTGCTTGCTGTCTCACCTCTCTATCACCGTGTTCTGGCGCTATATGACCTCGCTGTTGCGGTGCCTAATATCAATCAATCAATCAACCTCTACATATTGAGAACCAAAATACGATCAACAACATAATCTCAGCCGCAGTTTTTCGAATCATATAATAGGACTATAAGTGATAAGGGAGAAAGGCCTATGTCATTAAAACTGTTTAAGAACGAATGAGAAGGTTAAAAATATGAGAGAGAAAAGATAAACGTTAAGAAAGGAGGGAAGGACAAGCGAGAGAGGGATTAGGCAGTAGGGAAGATGTGTAAGGTTGCCAGTTACTTGAGAGATACTGTAATATATATAGCCTATGCATAAAATTAGACCAAGTTTATTGAAAACGCCATATAGCGGCGCCTAATCAAGTTTAATATCGATTATTTTTAAATGCATGTTTAGAAGAAAAAATCCTGGTAAATAGCTTAATGAATTTGTTGACAAATACGATTATTAAAAAAGTTAGAAAATTAAACCGTCTTCTGCCAAAAAAAAAAAAAAAAACAGCTTGGCTTGGGAGGTGATAAATAGGGTGGACTACAAGGACGAGGGATTTGATTGATATTAGGTGGCGCAACAGCGAGGTCATTTAGCACCAGGTAAAGGTGATAGAGAGGTGTGACAGCAAGCAAGAAGGAAATAGGAAGAAAGGAGGGACAGTTGAAGATATGTAAGCTAGTGGCTTTGGCCGAAGAGGCGCCAAAACCCTTAAAGAATTGCCCACATCATTACAGGCAATACTCCCCTACTGGGTAAGCACGAGGGATACAAGGAATACAGGGATAGCTCTCTAATATCCAAAGGATAATATATATTCAGTAGTCTATCCCACTACGATAGTGAACAAAAGACAGTGCCTTTATTTAAAGGACATAATGTAACAGATATTCTAATTATATTTGTTTGTTATTACTTTTCAACTAATCACCTTCATTTTTCTTACCCTCTTCCCCCTCACCCTCGCCTCAAATCATCATATTTCTTCTCTTCTATATCCACCTACGTTAATGCAGTATGCACTTCTTTAAACCAGGTTTCTTCAAATTACGGGTCCCGAATTCCTCCAAACTGCGTCACAGGCTCACAAAAATAAATACATGAATAAAATAGAATATTAATATTCGTGACAATAAAATAAATATGAAGTTCATACATGAATCCACCTAACATATTTTTATAATCGAATATTCATATACTTAAATATAAATAAAACAAAATCATTGCACAAATATTAGCCTTCTTGAATGAGTGTGTGAGAGAGAGAGGGATGGTAGGTGAGGCAGTGTTTATAATTCTGGTTAGAATGCCTTTTAATCATAAATATTATGTTTCAGCGTCTGGCCTTGTATTTTCTTAGGTTGATAATTCTGATAATTTGTAAAATATCTTTCTGTATGGGTCGCGAGAATGATGTCATAGTAAAAACTGGGTCACGACTGAAAAAGATTGAAGAACCCTGCTTTAAACTGTTGGTGATTCGATACCGTTCACAGTGTATGCTTCATTCATTCCTCCTGACACACGTCTCTCTACCTGATCATTCGTTACCCTCCTATATAGCTCCGCCCACATTTCTCTCCTCCTCTCCCACTAACATCCCCCCTCCCTCCACCTGCAACTGTTACCAGATCCGACCAGGCCCAAAGCAAGTCGCTGATGGATGGGGTGTGGACCATTGATCTGTCCGGAGCTGTACATCCTCCTATACACCAAAGATATTTTTCTACACAATTATTGTACATTTTACGCTCTCTGTGCTTGATTTTGATCGACCTCAGTGTTCTCTCCCTCCCGCAATTCTCACCGTAATGTAACTTCCTTTCTTTCGACCCCCCGTAGTTTTTCCCCTGTCTTTCGGCCACTCTTGCTCCGTAACTTACATACTAACCCCTACCAGCCACCCCTTTTCCTCTCACATTTCATACCTACCCTACGTGCTTCCCAACTCCGTCCCTTGTGTGTCCCTGTTTCCCCCATTTTTTTATTTTTTTTTATTTCCACCCTTACTACAGCTAGTATACCCGTTTGATTTCTCCCCAGTCACTTTCCCCACCACCACGAGTGTCCCCCCAAACACTCCGTTGTGCCCATTAACCTCCTCCCATTTTATTCACCGCCCGCCAGTACATGTAGTAATTTCCTTGCTTTCCCCATTAAGTATGCCCCAACCCCAAGTGTTTTCCCCTCTTCCACCGCCTTGCCTGTTCTGCCTTTCTCCCCATCGCCCCACTTTTTCTCTCCTAATTTAGCTCGTTTTCAGTCCCCCACTAACACCTATCGCCCCCATTTTCTCCCCCTCCACGCCCTATCCACACTTATCCCATGCACTCACTACCCTTTCTTAACCTACGCTCACGTACCCAACTAATACCTACGCTACGTGCCACGCTACTCTACACTCACGTACTCAACAACTACCTACTCCACGTGCAACGCTACCCTACGCTACGTACCACGCTACTCTACGCTGGCGTAATCAACAACTATCTACTCCACGTGCAACGATACTCTACGCTCACGAACCCAACAACTACCTACTCCACGTGCCACGCCACTCTACGCTCACGTGCTCAACAACTACTTCGTCTACGTGCAACAACCTCCTCAACCTGCAACGCTACTCGACGACTTCAGCGACACGCAGATCATCTCCTGCAACCCACCAGGTACGCAAACATTTTACATACACTACCCCAGTTTGCCATTTCATACCCACCCCAATGCTACCCTGTACCCTCATTTTTGTATTAATCTCCCGTGTGACCGTCTCTTCGCCACATTTTCTTTATCCCGTATTACCAACTCGACCCCCTCTTTCCCTGTACCTCTGCCCCCCCCCCCCCCCTTACTTCTCCGTACTCCATCCCCTGTGTTCCACCCATCTTTCTGTACCCGTTCTCTCTCTCTCTCCCCATCCACGATCCCATTCTCTGACACACTTTCGTTCCCCCTTCGACAGTTCCATATTCTTTGTTCCGCTACCCACCGCTTATCCTGCCTTACGTGCCTCCATTCCTCACCCCCGTGGCAATTCTTTCTCTTACCCGAGTTTCCACTGTTTTCAATACCTCCACGTGTCCCCACACCACCCACACACCACGTCCCCAGTGTCCTAGCCCTCCCCAATTACTCGTAGACTATAAGGACCCCCGTACACACCGTCACACCTTCGGCACCCACACCTCCACTCATCGCCATGATGACTCCAACAGACACCACACTCTTCACTCACAACATGTCTCTTCCACACGTCTCTACCTCTCCGTCACAAGCCACTGTCCAACCCACCACAATACACGTGCCCTACGCTCCCCCATTTAATTATGATGTCCACGCCTGGTTCCTCCACCTGGAGGCGGTTTGGCATGGGCAAACCTACACCCAGCATAAAAAATACCAATCTATCATTCGTGCACTCCCGCACGAGGTCTTCTCTTCACTTTCCCCACTCATATCCACCTTCAACAAAGATACGCTATACGATGAACTTAAGGCAGCCATCATCTCATCCCACGGCATGACTCCTCAACAATACCTACAGGCCTTGGATGACGTGCAGCTGGAGGGGCGCCGCCCGTTTGAGTTGTTGCGGCATATGCAGCAACTCAATGAAAAAGCTGCTACGCCCTTCAACGACGACGTCCTCAAGGGTAGGCACGCCAAGCTCCTGCCCACCACAATACAGCTACACCTGCCCCTCCGGAAGTACGGCAAGCTGGCCGAGTCCTTGAGGGATACGGACACGGTATAGTGCAGTCGGCGGAAAAAGTCCTGTCGCCTCACTTGCTTCACCTAGACACGCGATGTTGATAAACTCGAGATTATTTGGTCTAGAAAACGTGCATACTTCTCGAGTCCATGAACATTGCATGTCTCGGTGAAGCAGATAAGACGACAAGATTTCTGCCGCCGACTGTACCTAAAAGCAATAATAACCTAAAATTTATTGTTTCCTTATTTATGCCCCTCTATGAAGATTTCTTTCCATACATTAAATTCCTCTACCTTACCCATTAATAAGTTAAATTCCTTGTTACTAAGTTGTATCTTGATGTATCAGCAGAAATGCATGAACTGTGTCCATGTTTCTTTTAGTTTTGATTGTCCTACATACAACCCTACTTGTAATTATTACTGGAATTTTCAATAAGATACTTCTTACCTTAAAAAAATTGAATTTTTTCTTCAAACTCAACTGCACACTGTAATTACCGTCTTCCTTCCTTAAAAAAAATCCATTCAAGTCCACCAGCTTCTTGAAATTTCACTTGTCATCCTAAATATGTTGAAGAATGTTTCTGTATGCTTCAACAATTCTAGAAATAAATAACTGAAGCTTTTAAAATCTGGCCTTTTGGAGTTCAGTTCTTGCATCCAGATTCGGGTTGTCTTACGTCTGCGATGACAAAGCCATAGCATAACAATCACTTCAGCTAGAATTAAAATTTGGCATTGAGTAATGACTTGACTCGAACTTACGCAGTCAGTGTGAAAGGAAATTGTTGTTTTGACTTGCACAAAATGACTGAGACTGACTTGACGTGACGCGACTCACTTGGTATAAACTCAGCCTAGGTGTCCAAAGCCGAAGACTTTGGTAGGCCGACCGGAGGTGAAATGCGTCACTGTTAATTAAAGTCACTAAGTTAATATTTTCCTTTTAACCACTATGCAAGTTCTAAATAGGTTTAAACCCTACCCTAACACCGTAGGAAACTTCCCTGAAAGTTTGATGATGATATCTGTTATGGTCTAGGAGGAGTTAGATTCGGACATTTTTCAAAATCTGGAGCACAAGAACTGATGTTGACCACCAGGCCAAAAAGTTATCCAAAATTTGGAAGACTCGCTTCGCTCGTGAAAGCGGCCGAAGTATGAGAGGAACGTGGGTAAATCAGTGGTGAGGGGAAGGAGGAGGGGTGGTATGGTGTAGAGAGGAGGTGGGGATAGTGTGGAATGGGAGGTATGGTGCTCATGTTCAAGCCCACCTTGACTGGTTATTATATCATATGGTGATGGAATAGAAACAAATACCCATTCATAACAAATTCATTGAGAACGTATGCAGTGTCTAAATAAGTTGTTATACATGAAAGAAGTTATTCTGCTGCATATTATTATCTGCATCTCAAAAGGATGAAGACTCCCAGGGACTATTTTGTGGTCCTGTCAAACAGAGGGATGGCAAACTCTACAGATACCGAACACTCATGTACATGCAAAAGTGCCATTAGAGTATCCAGGTCTTGTTGACATTTCAAATCATCGGAAATACCAGTGACCCAATAGGATCCTTTAGTGAGCTCGAGATGCCACCTGGTGGCCGGCCTCGTACTACAATCAGCCAAAAATCTGGGGACTTCTCCGAGTTCATCTAGACTTAATTGTCATTTTTCTTTACCAAACTAGTTACTTATCAGAGTTGTGATGGTCACTATTAGGTTTACAGCAAAATATCTAAGCATTCTAAGGGTTGTACATTAGTCTTGACGTTATTAAAGAAAATTGTTGGTCAAAAAAAAAAAACACACAAAATCTTTTACAACACTCAAACAAGTAATTGATAGTACTGCATCGATGCTGATTTATGGATAAATAATACCCTCTTGAAAGGAAATATAAGGCAAAGAGACTAACAATGGTGTTATGGTCGTAGTTTATTACAAACAGTGGTTAAGAGTGTTTTTAAATTTGCCATTCAACATTTCCTTCAGTTGGTACTTCCCTGCCTGACATACTATAGTACCCTATTACAACGCTTATCCTGTCTCATAATTGATGGATGTTTTTTAACCCCTTTAGGCGATTCAAAGCATACCTGAATACTTATTATATGGCTCGTAATTACCTGCAGTGGTCCATTCAGCTCGCAATCAAGATGCCTGCAGTCTATGAAATTATTCTTCGTAGGAGGGTATTGCCATATAGCACTAACATCCCCCCTCTCTCCACCTGCAAATGTTGCCAGATCCGACGAGGCCCAAACCAAGTCGCTGGTGGAAGAAGTGTGAACCCTTGATCTGTCTGGAGCTGTACACATCCTGATTGATTTTTACGTTCTTTGCCAAAAGTACAGATTTTCCTACCCCATGATAAGTAAAACACCCCCATACCATTACATAATCAGTGTGTTTCACTGTTTTGACTGTGTAGCGGGGGTCATACGGTTCACTATCACGTTCATAGTACACTCTATCGTAGCTACACCCAGTAACAGAAAAGGTAGCTTCATCACTTCAAAGTACCGATTTCCAGTCGTTTTCACTCCAGGATAGATATTTTTCTGTAAATTGACGCCGTTGAAGCTTGTGTACGGCGGATGATAATGGCTTACGGCGTGCACATTAGCTGCAGTAACCAAGGTCTTTGTGCAACACATCTTGAATATTACGAATAGCCACATTTCCTAATAATTGTGAGTTGCTTTCCTTAAGTTGCCTTGCTGTCAGTCTTGGGTTATTACTAACTTGCCAAGAAAGAATGCTTCTGGACCTGCGAGTGGTTAATTTGGGACGTCCTGAATTGGGTTTGTGGTGGGGTAAGTTATCCTCATTTCCCTGACGATAACGTTGCATCCATCTCCTCACCACACTTGCCGTAATCCCAGTTTTATCTGCAATTTCTGATGGCTTAAAGTTTTCTTTATTCAAAGTAATTATAGAGGTAATGTCTTCATTCGTTGTTACCCTCCTAGGCATTGTTTGAAAAGGTGAGAGAATGAACTGTCATTGAAAATCCACGCGTAAAAACATCTACACGAAATATAAATCCCTTATAAATCAAGGCCACTAGGCTTACTAAATTTAAACGTTCCACTGGTCTGCTAGGCTTACTCGCACGGTAAGGGTTGCCAGTTGTTGTTAGATAACGGATATTTTAAATCACTCCTCAGAATGCCCTAATAAATCGATTTGAAGGAAGCCTGCATAGACCCGATATTACGCAGCCGCCCGACCTTAACTTTTCGCGCAGACTGTACATAATCTATTTGTGTTGTTTGTGCTTTAAATTGATATTGATGTTCAAACGTATTAATTAAAAAGGCACCAATTCAGACGTTCATTTACTGAGTGCCATGAACTGTGCTTGAGTGAGACCATTTAAAGTTGTTCTTTGAATATCTGGTGCTATATTTCCTGCAGTCTGGTAGTATCACAATTGTTATAATAAATGGAAATCCTTCTCCGATAACCCCACAGGAACATGTGTTCGGGACGAGTAACTTCAACCAGTACGAGTCGATGTTGGCACCAGGTGTCAGGGATGTGTTGTGGGAAGCTACACACTGCACATAAGACTCTTGTCACGATCAGTGGGAAGCTGTGCGTCAGCAACTTTCTGTCCTCGTACAGGTCATCAATTCTGCTATCATTGCCATGAGTAATATCAGTCTCATCTAGTGTAATGTGTTAAAAAAACGTACTGCTGCACTAAATCACTTTAATGTATTTGTTTGTGGGATACATGTCTTGTCCGATGTAGCCGTTTCAAATTACTCCCTATTTCAGAAGACTCCCCCAGTCAGATGAAACTAGGTTCAGTCGACTCCTTGTCACTTGAAACTGGGTTCAGACGACTCCCCACCCGTTTGAAATGACTCCGCAGTCGAATGAACCTAGTTTGAAGTGACTCCACAGTAGAATGAACCAATGTTCAGTCGACTCCCCATCACTTAAAACTATTTATTTTATACTCTGATGTGTTTTGATTTAGAAATACCGATTGTGGTGCTTTGTTCAGGTGTAAAACACCAAAAGTGGTGTTTCGTGGTTGTTCTGAAGCTCCATTCTGAGCGTTTTCTTGCGAATTGGAACACCTTATTTGGTGTTTCTGAATCTAACTAGAGTGTTGACGTTTTGCTTGTAGCTCACCACGGCCTTATCAGTCACTTACTTGCAGCTCATTAACGCGTTTACACAATGGAGTTCTCTATTGATATGGACGAGGTGAAAGAAAGTCTGCGGTCAAAAAAATATATAGTACATGTTGGAAACGACAAGGAAAAAATAGCAAAGTTACGAAGGAAGTGTCTGGCATTCGTTATCCAAGACGACAGTCTAAAACTTGTCCATAAGCCGAACAGGAGAAATTAAACAGGTGAGTAGTCTGTTCGTGTAGAAACGAAAACCGAAATGGTGTAATGGCCTATAGTTTAATATTTTTACATATGATTGCAGAAGTTCGCTTCCTTCGGGTGATCAATAAGGATCGCCAAAAGTTGAAGCAATGCATCAGAATAAAGTGTGGGGAACAACAATAGAGATGTTAGCAGCAGCCAACATGTTTCATGTGAATGTATGTGTGTGGGCAAAGTTGGGTTCTATGCTCACATGGCATATACATAGGCCGAAATGCAGAGAAGTAATCGAGTCAATGTACAGCTCCGGACACGTCAAGGGTCCACACCCCATCCATCAGCGACTTGGTTTGGGCCTCGTCGGGTCTGGCAACAGTTGCAGGTGGAGGGAGGGGGGATGTTAGTGGGAGAGGAGGAGAGAAATGTGGGCGGAGCTATATAGAAGGTAATATGGGAGGGTAACGAATGAACAGGTAGAGAAGACGTGTGTCAGGAGGAATGAATGAAGCATACACTGTGAACGGTATCAAATCACCAATAGTATAAAGAAGGGTTCTTCAAACTTTTTCAGTCGTGACCCAGTTTTTACTACGACGTCATTCTCGCGATCCATACAGAAAGATCTTTTACAAATGACCAGAATTATCAACCTAAGAAAATACAAGGCCAGAAACTAAAACGCAATAATTATGATTAAAAGGCATTCTGGTCATTTGTAAAAGATCTTTCTGTATGGGTCGCGAGAATGATGTCATAGTAAAAACTGGGTCACATTTGAAAAAGTTTGAAGAACCCTGCCTTAAACTATTGGTGATTCGATACCGTTCACAGTGTATGCTTCATTCATTCCTCCTGACACATTTCTTCTCTACCTGATCATTCGTTACCCTCCCATATTACCTCCTATATAGCCCCGCCCACATTTCTCTCCTTCTCTCCCACTAACATCCCCCCTCCCTCCACCTGCAACTGTTGCCAGATCCGACGAGGCTCAAACCAAGTCGCCGTTGGATGGGGTGTGGACCCTTGATCTGACCGGAGCTTTACTATGAATTATTGAATGAAGTGTTAGCTGACTCGTTTGAATAAACACAAGCCACATTTTTTATGCAAGACGGGGCACCAGCTCATACTGCCCGTAGGCATAGAAACACTCCAACCCAGTAAATGCACGCGCTCGGCTAGGTTAGGTTAAGTTAGGTCCTGGTTTGGTTAGGTTAGGTTGGGTTAAGTTAAGCTCCATTGCAGTTAAATTAGCTGGGAAAGAGAATGAGACTATTTCCAATTTTATCCCATGGTTGGTTTAATCGTTATAACCCAAGCGTTATTCTCCTTCCCCACCACTATGATTTTGGCCTAGCAGTAAGCAGTGTGTGCATGTACACCCGCGAACCAAAGTTTCGCCACCCCCTAGGCTGGCAGGAAAGTGAAAACAGTTAAATATATACTGAACGATCGGACAAACTGGTGTATCAGGTTGGTAATGAGACAGGGTGAGCTTTTCCATGACTTCCGGTTTGTGGTTTGTGAAAATGAACTTCATACTGTTTCGTTACCAACTCGATAAAGCAGTTTGTCCGATCGTTCAGCATATCTTTAACACTGTCTTCGCCTTCTTGTCAGCCAAGGGGGTAACGAAACTTTGGTTCGCGACTGTACTGGGTAGGAGAGTGTTTTTATGCTGCCCGGAGTGTTAAAAATTGGCTCCAGGACTGTTGTATTAATTACTTTAATGACTGGCTAGCAAAGAGTCCAGACTTAAATTCCATCGAGAGTTTGTGGGGAATAATAAAAACGAGGCTAGGAGACAGGGACACATCATCACTACCCAAGCTAGAGTCTGACATCCGCCAACTTTGGTATACATTTCCACCTTCACTTATCCAGAATCTGGCCATGAGTGTTCCTTGAAGGCTACAAAGGTGCAAAGATCGTAAAGGAAACACTAAAGGCTACTAATTTGCGAGGGTAAATGTTATTTGTATAATTACGTTCCTATTACATGAAAAGCAAATCTTGTTGACATTTGTTTATCGGCCATGAACTTAACTTTTCGGGCGTACTGTACAGTTTGTAGTGTGAATTGTAATTTAAAATACAACCAGAAGCAGTCAACTTCAGAAGCATCATTTCAGATATCCTTGTGAGAAGGTTCAGGGCAGCCTCTACCATATCCTCGCAAGATTTGGGTGAAGAGCAAAGTGAGACCTTTTAGCTGGGCCATATGAGAAAAATTACACATATACACAAACAGGAGTGAATTCAACCAGAGCAACCTTATATCTCATCTAAAATTGGGGGGGCAATGAATAATATATAAGAGTAAAGCCATGTCTAGACATTCAGGCCAGATCGGCGAGGATGTCCGTCGTGGGGAACGTTTAACGGGCAATCCAGCGAAATGCCCATGTCTGTGTTGGGCGAACTCACTAACCGGTGCCCGGTAAACTTGAGGAGCTACCTCGCTGCCAGAGGTACACTCGCAATCCAAAATATGTATCCAGGCTTGCTTCAAATAGCCTGATCGAGTATTAAGCGAGCTCAAGCAAATATGAAACAGGATAAGCGTGTAATTGGTTCACTAGTATGTCAAACGATTCGAAACTTCAACAAGACCTGGATACAAATTTCGGATTGCGAGTGCACATATCTGGGATATGCGAGCCATAGAAAGTGAGGATAATCATATTTTTACTGCCTTTCATCTTTGTTACTCATTGGACACTATCTGGGCATATAGCGAGAATGTTCTCTTCTGAGAATTCATACTGGTCCTCATTGTATATACGCCCCTTGCTATAATTAAATGTTCGATGTGGTTTGATGGATTCAAACATGCCATTAGAAGGACAGGGGAGATTGAGCATCATCATGGCCTGTGTGAGATCTTTGGCTCTAATTAAAATACCCTTACCGTAATTTTTTATGTGGCCCATCGGTAGTAATCCAATTTCTTTCTCCATATACATATAAGCATGGATAAGGTCACCACGCCCCTCCCTGCAATACGCCAAAACCAAAAGGGTGTAGGAACCCGACACTCCTTAGGGACATGCTCTACAGAGTCATCGAAGATGTTAGGGCAGTAGTCATTGTTACTGTCAATTATATTTATGGACCGCATCATCCAAACTTTGCAGCGACTATCCCCCACAATCAAAGAATATTTTGCCTCAAAAGCTGGTTTAGCAGCAGCATTTGTATTGAAAGTAACATAGCACTGATTAGATCTACAGTCACGATCGAGGAAGAGAAACGGGCTTTTCATTATCCAAATAACATTAATTTTGTTAGATTGGCCGCAGGATCTACCTACCGGGCAGATGAGGGTTGATTTGATTGATTTATTTTTTTGATGCAACTAAGCATCTGGCGGCGCAACAGCCAAGGTCATATACCGCCCAACATAAAATTGTCATCTACACAATTAATAAAACATGAATACCTGAAAGGGCCAGGCACCACGATTAAAAGACACACAAACTAAAAAGCACAATATTAATAAAAGAACCCGTCGACATAAAATAATAAAAAAACCATTAATATCATAAAACCATATTTTGTGGAGAAGGCCAGCCTCCTCCACATAGGAGAGGGTGTTCCCTCCCACACTACAAGCCTCCTCCCCGAGCACCTGGGAGAGAATGTAAGAACCGTCACCCTTTTGGTACTCAGAGAGGTGCCTACGACGAAGGTCACCAAGGCTGGGACACTCAACAATAAGATGCCGCACTGTCAAAGGGACCAGACAACCATCACAGTAGGGAGGGTGAGCCCTCTCCATTAAAAAGCCATGAGTCAATAATGTGTGACCAATGCGGAGACGGACAGGCCACTGTAGCTCCACAAACCAAGGGGCTGGCGGATGTCGCGGAGCTTGTTAGCCCCGACAGCATCCCATCTGTCCTGCCAGCAGGAACGAACGGTAGCATCTATGTAGGGTCGAAGGTCCACTGCAGGAACAGGATGACGCCTGGCAGGAGGTCGGGAATTGGAGACCACAACCTTAGCCAGGGCGTCAGCCCGCACATTCCCATCAACACCCACATGGGCTTTGCTGCCACGACGACCCAGGAGGACAAGCCACTCAAGAATGGCCAACACCAGGGGATGGGAAGAGTTAAAATTGCACAAGGCCTGCAAGGCACTACAGGAATCGCTAAAAATAGTAAACGAAAGCTGAGGGAGTGAAAATCACTTGGAGGGCATATAAAATGGCCGAGAGCTCAACAGTAAAAATGGACATGACAGAAGGGAGCCTGCCTCCACGGCAAAAGTCAGGAAAGACAACTCCAAAGCCAACTCCAGCATCAGACTTTGACCCATCAGTGTACACAGGGAGGGACTCCCTGTGAGTGAAGGCATGTTCTAAAAAGAGGGAACGAGCCACTGGAGGAGGAAGAGATTCCTTCTTGTCTGTAAAGCAGGTGCAGGGGAAAACTTCTAGAAGAAGCCATGGAGCCAACCTGGGGACCCTCACAGGACAAATCTGGAAGTCATCTATGCCCATCTCCTCCATAGCCTTCCTGACCCGGAAGCCAAAGGGCCATGGTGCACGAGAATGTAAAAGGTAGTACTGAGACATGATATCAGATGACACCGCCAAGCAGGGTAGGGAGTCAGGAAGTCGATGTAATTGATGCCAACAACGAACCATCAAGGACTGGCGACGGAGATCAAGAGGTGGCTCGTTAGCGTCCACCAGGAGACTGGGGATTGGGGACGATCTGAAGGCTCCGGTCGCCAGACGTACTCTAGCATGATGAACAGGGTCTAAAACTCTGAGACGGGCATCGGTGGCAGAAGAGTACACCTCACACCCATAGTCGAGTTTTGACCTAATAAGAACATGGTATAGGCGGAGGAGGGTGGCCCGATCAGCCCCCCAGGATGTATGGCCCAGGACCCTCAACAGGTTAAGAGCCTTGAGGCAAGAGACCTTAAGTATACGTAAGTGGGGAACCCAAGTCAAACGTTTGTCAAAAAGGAGACCCAAAAAGCGAGTCTCCTCGACAGAACATATCCGATGACCATACATGAATAAGTCCGGATCGGGGTGGACGCCTCGGATGCGGCAGAAGTGCATAGCAACTGTCTTGGAAGTAGAAAATCGAAACCTATGAGAACCAGTCCAACGTGACACCCTGTCAAGGGCAAGCTGCATGCGCCGTTCCGCCACTGACATATGGGAAGCAGCAAACCAGACTGCCAGGTCATCAACGTACATCGGGTTGGCTATACCGTCTGGAAGGGATGAGGCAATGGCATTAATTGCTACTGCAAACAATGTGACACTGAGGACGCTTCCCTGGGAGACGCCCTCCTACTGTGCAACAGATGCTGAGTGGGTTGTACCAACCCTCACAGAAAAACTGCGACCACTGAGAAACTCCTTAAGAAACCGTGGAAGGCGACCTCGCAGGCCATATAAATGGAGTTGCTGTAGGATGCCTTATTGCCATGTAGTGTCATACGCTTTCTCTAAATTAAAGAATACATAGACAAGGTGTTGATGTCGTGCAAAGGCTTCACATGCAGCAGCTTCCAACCTGACCAGAGCATCTGTAGTGGAACGGTGTTTAAGAAAGCCAGACTGGGACGGAGACAGAAACTCACCCAGTTCCAAGAAGTATACCAGTCTGACATTCACCATCTTTTCAAATAGTTTACAGAGACAGGAGGTCAAGGCAATTGGTCGGTAATTGAGGGCAACACCAGAGTCCTTGCCCGGCTTGAGGAAAGGAAGAATGGTAGCAACCCTTCACCCAGAAAGGAAGACACCCTCCAGCCAGATTCTGTTATATAAAGCAAAAGAAATGAGATCGCCTCCTCACCCAAGTGTCGTAACATTGCATATGGGTTGTTGTCTGGCCCAGGAGAAGTGTCGCCGCAGAGAGAGAGGGCAGAATGCAGGTCTCTCAGGGTAAATATATGGTTATAACTTTCATTCTCGTTCCCTGAGAAATCCAGGATAGTGCGCTCCTTGGGTCTTAACTCATGCCTGACAGCCAGAGGTCGAGAGTCACGGCTGGAGACTTTTGCAAAAGCCTCCGCCATGGTATTGGCCACTGTCAAACCATCCATGATCTTAATTCCATTGACCTTAAGTACAGGTGGAGTACTAGGAGAAAACTTCCCTGCCATCTTACGGATTCTCTTGAACACTTGGGTGAGTGGAGTTTTAGTATTAATTGAAGACACATAGGCCTTCCAAGATGCACGTCGGGCCTCTTTTAAAACTCGTCTAGCTCGAGCCCTTGCCCGTCAGAAGTCCTCTAAAAGAGTTGGGTCCCCACGATTGCGACGAAGGCGAGAGAAAGCACCGCGCTTTTCCCGCACAGCAGTGGTGCAGACTTGTGACCACCAAGGGACAGGATGTTTGGGAAAGTAGCCAGAAGTTCTAGGGATAGAGTTGAGAGCAGCAGAGTGGAGCATATCAGTGAAATATGTTACAGCCTGGTCAGAGCTACCAAAATCGGCTACAGAAGAGACCGAAGAAGTTAGCTCTCTAAAAAACTGCCAGTCAGCCTTCTCTAATTTCCACCTAGGAAGACGAGACTGTGGTTCATACATGTTACCTTCTAAAAGTATAGGGAAATGGTCACTGCCATATAAATCAGGCAACACTCTCCAAGTAAAATCCAACAGAGCACTGGGTGAGCAAAGGGAAATGTCAATGTCGGTAAAAGTCCCAGTAGGGCTATTAAAATGTGTCACATCTCTCAAATTTAAAACCCCTAATCCCTCATCCTCAATAAAAGAAGCCAATAAAACACCCCAGGGGTTGACCGAACTGTCACCCCACAGAGGATTACGACCATTAAAATCACCCCTCTCAACTGTAACACTGGGAGGAAGGTATAGACTGCACACAGTGTACGGGCGGTCCATAAAAACCTTAACTGCAACAGCCTGGAGCGGAGTGTCAAGCTCCAGGCTCGTGCATGGAATATCTCGGCGAACGAGGATGGCAGAGCCACCATGGTGACCCTGCCCTTCAAATGAATTCGAATAAAATGCACAGTATGCTGGAGGACTGGCAGGAATGTAGTCCCCTAGCATTGTTTCTTGGAGAGAAACACATGCAGGAGAGAAGCTAGAGAGAAGAATGCACAGTTCCTCCCAAGAAGCACGCAAGCCACGGCAATTCCACTGAAAGACCTTGAACGGTGTTACTTTAGTACCGATTTTTGGGAAGCCTCACGGAGGTACTTCCCACTACCACCTCGACCTGAGGGTTTACTCGAACGATAAGATTTGTCTAATCCTGGGCCACTAGAAGAAGAGCGAACCCGAGGAGTAGTACTTGGGGCAGTAATTGGCACCGATTCACGAGTCCCTGAAGCATCTGATATGTTAATAGATGAAGGTATATGAGCTGGGATATTCTTTGAAACAATTACATTGGTATTGTCCTGTACAGCAGTGGTATCACTGACACAGGCAGATACATCAACATCCATAATACAGGTGGTAGAATCACTCCGCTGCTCAAGCGGAAGAGAAAGTGAATCTTTTGAAGTAACAACATCCGTGGCCTCCACATTAACTTCACGCCCCTCTGATGATCCCGAAGGAAGCTTGCGAGGAGGAACTTCTGTTAAATCAAGAGATTCATCAGAGCCACGAGAACACTTCTGGTGAAATTGAGAGGAAACTATGGATGAGTCCACAGAGATGGTTGCCTTACAATGTGGAACATCTATAGAGTCAAGTGCCTCAGAAAAACCACGAAGGCGTCTCTGTGGCAGTTTAGGTGACTTAAGTTTCCTTTTGGGAGAGCGTGTGGCAGCGTGAACCTCTACCACATGGACACCTTTAGCTAAAGTCTGAGAATTGTCATCAGTTGAAGGGTCACCAGAATGAGTGTCTGATAAAGTTTCCAAGACAGAGAAACTATTATGTAGTGTAACCCTAGAAACGCTCTCACTAGAGCAAAAAGCAGCTGCCTCTTGAGATGGTGCTGCAACCAATTTAGGGCGAAGGGAGGAGGCATATGTTTTAACACCACCATCCTTCTGTCGCCGGAAGTTGAGTTGCCGTCTGGCACTACCTATGCTATTGAATTGGGTATTAGCCAAGTGGAGGATATCCTGCTCAAGGAGGTACATCTTACATTGGCGAGAACGCAAGGGGTAAGCATCTCTACAATAAAAGCAGTAGCTCTCTGACCGACACTCAGAAGTAAGATGTGAGTCAAGAGCAGAACAATTACCACACCGGGAACGGTTGTTGCAGTTCCTCCTCCCATGACCAAACTCATAACAACAGTAACACTGTAGGGGACGCTCAACAAAAGGCTTTACCTCAAATGAGGTGGGGTTAATGTTAATGCGATCTGGGATATGCGAGCCATAGAAAGTGAGGATGATCATATTTTTACTGCCTTTCATCTTCGTTACTCGTTGGACACTGTCTGGGCACATAGCAAGAATATCCTCTTATGAGGACATACAGGTCCTCATTATATATACGCCCCTTGCTATAATTAAATGTTCAATGTGGTTTAATAGATTCAAACATGCTATCAGAAGGACAGGGGAGATTGAGGAGCATCATGGCTTGTGTAAGATTTTTGGCTCTGATTAAAACTCCCTTACCATATTTCTTTATGTGGCCCATTGGTAATAATCCAATTTCTTTCTCCAGATACCGGGAAGCATGGATAAGGTTACCACGTCCCTCCCTGTAGTAAGCCACAAACCAAAAGGGTGTAGGAACCCGACGTTCCTTTGGGACATGCTCCACAGAGTCATCAAATATATTAGGGCAGTAGTCATTGTCACTGTCAACTACATTGATGGATCGCATCATCTGAGCTTTACAATGAGTATCCCCCACCGTCAGAGAATCTTTTGCCTCAAATGCTTCTTTGGCAGCAACATTTGTATTGAAAGTAATATAGCACCGATTAGACCTACAATCACTGTCATATGTGATTCGGATTCGAAGGACTACTCCAAAACACTTAAAAATGGAGTGGATAGCGCCATAGGAAAAGGATGCAAGTACATTCGTTAACATTAACGTGTCCAGATCGCTAACAGGGTTCTTCGACACAACACCCGACCTGCTAGGTCTACTCTTATTTGCAGCTTTCTGCATATTACCACGACCAGAGAGTGACGTCTCGAGGGCCTGGTCGACCACCGCTCGAGGAAGAAATTGGGGCTTTTCTGTATCCATATATCATTGATTTGGTGTTTTTGGCCCCAGGAGCCAAGAGCTACTACCTACCGGGCAGATGAAGGGACCGAGTGCTGGTCGCCGTGGGCGGGGTACCTCTTCCCCCACGGGGCCACTCGTTTTAAAAAGCAGCCCCACGACGGTGCTGAGACCCCCCTCCCCAACATCTCCCGGCCCAGACACCCAACCATTCAACATAGGACGGCCCCTAAAGGGCAGTCCCTCCGGAGGGCAGCGCTGTTGGCCCGTACTGGCAGCCTAATGCATGGGAACCATTTAGTCTGGTCTCTCACTGGCGACTTTACTAGCATGGGAAGCCCTCTCTCCCCGAAATCGGGGCAGAGCAGGGGCCGAAGCCCCCTCTAGTCTCTCTTGCCAGGTCTCAGAGACATGCAAGCCCCCATACCACGTCTAGGCGGTTCCCGTTGGTGGGGGGTGTCCTATTCTGGATATACTCCATATGTGCTATACACTTTGTGTTTGTACTCTTCACTAAGTTAAACAGGTGATTAAAGTCAAGCCAGCTTACATTATTTGTCAATAAAGACAGAGTTTTCCAGTTTGTCACAAGCAAATTTAAGAGCCTTGATTTTCTGTCTTATTTCTTACAACAGCAAGTGTATCTGGTAATTTCTATATACCTGTACTTTAGAGGTCTACAAGTTTCTGTTGCTAAGCATAAATTTAAGAAAATTGGGAATTAGATTTTAATTCAAACACGATTGTAAAAACTGCAGGTTACATCTGAGTTTCCGTACTTTGAAGTCCAGTCGCTCCACATTCCGGTACATCAACACCACAGGTCTCCCATAGCGAGTTGTCAGGATATGAGAGATTGATTGGCCGCGTGGAAAGCGTAGTCTCATAAGAAACACCAGGACCAGGGTTATCACAAACATCTTAAACTATCAAGACATCTTTATTTGGCAACTTTTCGGAGTCATACAGGATCTATTATGAGGCCTATGTGGAAGGGACATACACTTTTTACAATCTTAATTCATGATAAATTAGTAAATAAAGCCTAGCTACTAATGAAACATACAGACATAAATTATAAAAATCACACACCCTATAAAAATCCGAGAGGCGCAATGTATACGAAATTAATGTTAAATAATTAAATTAAAATAATTAAAATTATTAAAAACTTATAATAATTAAAATATCTGAATATTAACATAAAATGTGTAGAAGCTAAAATGTACAGACATGTTACCTTTGCCTAGTGGTCAGGGAACTGAAACTTTATGCTAAGGAGCAACAAGTGGGATGGAGGGCGAGCCTCCCTTTACTGAGTGCGCTTGGGCCGAGCGACTCGTGCTAACACTATAGAACACTATTGTCTGGCCTGTCCGACTCTTGCTACCCCGGGGCCTGCCACTTGATGTGGTTTGTCGACACCTGCTGAACCACCAGGTTTTAGAGGAACTTTTGGTACGCCACCCTCGTTTTGGTGTATTTAAGTAAGTCATATGTAAATATTTGTCAGTATTCTCTTGTTTTATTCTGTTATGTTTTCGTAGTGTGTGTGTGTGTGTGTGCAGTCATTGGATTTTACATAGGTCCCGCCTACCCTACCCCGTCTCTTGATTGACGCCACGCCGCAATAAAAAAAAAAAAACTTTTGTTCTGTTGCCTGTTTTTGTATTGACGCAATAAAAAAATAAATAAACACCCACTGTAGATTTTAGCTAGTATCGAAGCAGTTTAATTCACACAAGGATTAAACATGAGAGTCACTTTACTTTTGGCTTGCTCAGAAGTTCTTGCAAGAAGGAGGAGCCGAGACCATCACCGTCCGCATTGGATGTAGTACGAATTTCCGGATGGAGCTATACGTACAGCACAGTTCCTATGTTTTCCAGTGGCGGTCATAACAATGAGAATATTACGATGGAGTTTTATTAAATGCTATTCCTGTTGCTGGTACATATAGCTTAAGGATTTTTCAGAAGCAACAAATATCCCATAGACTAAAGCCCTGGTCACACGAGCAATATTTAGGCATTTTATTGCTACTTTTTGACGGGCAGACGAAACTTGGCTGAATATTGGCAATATCCAGTGACATGAACATCACCAATCAATTTTCAGCAACACCGGGCTCGCAAGTAACTACTATTGCTCAACTAGAGAGTTTAATAAGGCTGTTCAGAACGATTTATGTCAACTGTGGTAGGCCTTAACCCCTGTTCACCTAGGAGAGGATAGGTATGGGACATAAGTCGAGGAGTTGTGACCTCGCAATCCCGGTGTGTGAAAAGGTTCCAGCCTTACCCAAAGATCGGTCACTAAGAGCTCTGAGCTCATTCCGGGAGGGTAACAGTTGGTGAGCACGTGTCCAGCACGTGATCCAAGACCAGGTGAAAACCATTACCAAGACTCTGATGAATGAGTACCCACAACTCCAAGGGCTAAATGCAGGCACTTATGCACTTCTGTAAGTACATGTATATTTAGGAAAATAACATATATATAGACATTTCAGTAGTACACTAATTTGACTTTTCTAACCAGGCCTATTCCCGGAAGGATGCTCAGATTGGGCACTAGAAGGCTACTCAAAAGTTGATTTTCATCTAAAATATTCACTTGTTCAAAAGATGATTAAATAAAATATAATACAATTGATATGTTAAATTCAAATTGTTCTTCTGCTTTATATTTCAAGAAAATAACCCATCACTTGGAAAGCAACATATACTGTATATATTATTTTATATGTTGCCACAACAGGATATCAAAATTTACTGTTTCCATTCAATATATTTCTTTTAAACAACTTTTACCAGCAAATGTATTAAAATATTACTTGCCTCTTATTAGTGTACTATGTGTCATATTATTTAAAAGTCCATCAATGTGCTAATTTCAAATTTTTCCCCTTAACGATATGCTCAATTTCATTTTATATTACAACTTTATTTTAGATACTTTACCAAGGTTAGGTTCTGGTAGTTTGGTAGATTAAGGTCACGGTACTCTGCCAAGGTTTGGTCCCGGTAGAGTGCCACGGTCCAGGTTAGGTTAGGTTAATTCTAAACAAACTAGTACCTCAGTTAGGACCGAAAAATGCCCTGATCCATGTTCAGTTGGGATGGGTCAGACAAAAGTTGGCTCGTGTTATCTGTTTTACAATATTTTTGCTTGCTTGAATACTGTGGGTTAGACATTATTTGGCTCACGTTTTCTGTTTTTCAATATTCTAGCTTGCTGATACTGGAAAATCCAAGCTAAGTTTTGTAGAAACATGGCTCGGGTTTTCCATGTTTTTACTGTACATATATTGCTGGTCATCAGTACAATCAGAAAAGGTGAATATAATTATTATGTGTTTTTCCCGCATCCAAAACCCCTAATTTCTCAGTCTCTAGGTTTATCAAAATAACATCATTAATTTCAACATGTATTTTAGATATGGTGCGGCTGAAATTAAAAAATCTGAGGACTTACTTCATCAGTCCCTACAAGAAAATCAAAGAGGCTCCAAGTGGCTCAGCAGGATGCCCGGGCTCAAAATGGGTCCTGTTTGACACCGCATCATTTCTTCTTGTTGACCAGGCACCTACTACATCAAAATTTGCAGTGCCAGTCAAGGGCACAGAGAGTGTAAGTGAATCGACTTTATTTTTTCCTTTTCTTTGTTATGACGAGTTACTGGTAACCAAGACCATTTTTTTTTTCTTTTTTTGCGAGTTAGGTAGCCAAGACAATATAACCTACCAGAGTGTAAGTGAAGCTACCCTAATTATTTTATTTTTACCCAATGTCTTATAATGATACTGTCTTATGCACACATGAAGAGAGGTCTGGTTGTCAGAAGTTTTATTTTCACCTGTGTTCTGATTTTATTTTAAAGATTCAGATAAGTCAGTCTTTGGAGGGAAATGATAACTGGTATCCACTTGCAGCATTAAACAGTACACTGGAAAGTAACTTTACCGTAAAATGTATGTAATGGTTTTTATTTAAGGTAGTTATTGATAAGTTATATTCAGCTCGTGGATAGTTTTTTTATATGTATGTTACGTGGGTAATATTTATTTTAAAACTTTTCTTACCAGAGCTCTGCCAACTCAACTGAAGTGGCATGGGTCACGTTTGGTGAGGGGTATGTTGCTAAGAATGGCAGTGTACTGCAGAATGAAATGAACGTCCAGCTTTCCACCTCTTAGTAGTAGTGTGGAAAACTGCAGTACAGAAACTACAGTTGAAGATTTCACACCACAGAAACGTAAATTTAGGCATGGGCAAGCCCCAGTCGTGGCATACAAGAAAGGAATAGCGCTGAGAGAGAGAGAGAGAGAGAGAGAGAGAGAGAGAGAGAGAGAGAGAGAGAGAGAGACTAAGTCAAATTGATAGTACATTAAAAAATCCTCTAATGCAGTTACAGGCCATCACTTAATTGAATCTGCAGCAGAACAATAATTACCTCCTAAGCAGTTTTGATTAACGGCCAAAATTGCTAATGTACACTCATGATACATAATCTCTGACCAAGGAGTTAGCCAGAATCGTAGTCTAACGAAGGCAACTCAATCAGACGCACTCAAATACCAGAAAGGTTTAGTGTTCCACTCAAAAAAGTTCGGGGCATCAATGAAACAACGAATTATTTACACTTAACTGAGCTGCCATTAGTAATAGCTGAAAATTTCAACTATTACCATGGTAGCCTGTAACCATACAACATAATATATCACTGCTACTAAAAATGATATATCTAGAACATAAAGATAATTATTGTGTTTTTGATCATGAACAATATATTCCTAATACTTGTATTATTGCACAATATATAGTCATTAACTATGCAGATATAAGTTGGAAAAAACACATTGTATTCCTTGGCCACAGTATAGGCTCCGTGAACTCGTGTAATGAAAATTATTTTGGGTATGTTATCGCACATAATGTCTCGTTCCAAAGAGAATCTCTTGCTGATCAATTAGCGAGTTAGCTGTTTCAAAGATGCATGGAACTTTGTTCAGTGAACCACTAAAGCTTTCTTCTGTTATTTGATCGTGTCTGATTCTGTTGTCGTCGTCTCGCCAAGATTTTGGCTAACTCCCTGGTCAGAGATTATGTATCATGAGTGTACTTGCAGATGAACTGAGTCATATAGACATGAGGACTAGAGGAAGGCCAATGAGGAAATGGAAAGATTTGTGTTGAAAAGGACTAAATATCCGAGAGGATGTTTTTAATTATTTTTATTTTTATTGTACGGCGGATGAGTGAGTAGACCTTTCAGTTTTCTTTTCTCTGACACTAGTCAAGCCACCCCAAGAGTGGGCCAGGGCATTTCGTAAAAAAAATAATAAAAGAATAAAAGACCAAGGAAAATAAATAATTTTTCAATTAGTGTCCTGTATTTAATATTTCACCATAAGTCTTAGAAAGTTAAGAACAAAGGTCTGAATAGGTATTTAAAGTAGAAACAACAAACTATAGAACGGCAAGAGTAAATAAATACCAAGCACCTTCGGCCCCAGCCACTAGCTTTTAGTTCTTCAACTGTCCCTCTTTTCTTTCTATTTCCTTCCTGCTTGCTGTCTCACCTCTCTATCACCTTTTTCTGGCGATATATGACCTCGCTGTATCGGTGCCTAATATCAATCAATCAAATAAATACCCAAAAACCTCCTATCAGATGAAATTAGAGTAATTAGGCTACCTTTATGAAAAAAAGCAGTGTTCAGCATAATGTAAGACTAAATGCCGAAACTACCCAACTTAAAACATTTTGTCATCATTTCACATTATCGTTTCCTGCAGGTTATTCCTACCATCTACCATAGTTACAGTATATTGCTATTGTGATCCTCATAAATACAAAGTGACATGCAAACTAACTGTTATAATGTTTTAGTGATTCACAGTCATTCAGAATGGAAATCCGGTGCAACACTGCTCATGCTAAAAACGTATATATAACTCGGATTGTAACAAGTAGTTGTATTATGATAAAAAAAAGTTTAATTATAAAATAATTATATTACAACTAATAATAGTAGTGTACCCAATTGTTGAGTATGGAAACCTTAACATAAACGTAACTGTCGTCATACAGAGTATCTTGATATTATATCAACAGGTTAAAATGTATTTTTTTCTACATTTTGTATGGAACAGTAATGCTTCTGCCTGAAGATTGTAAAACTGTTGCTACCGATAATATAATTATGTGGATTAAAAATATAGAATGCTATGCCGACGCTGAGGCTAGTGATGTCTAATGTCAGCTGACATGCGCTTTGGTCCTGGTGTACGGTACTGTTGGTATATAAGACCTGAGCGGAGGTCTGATAGTCAGTGTAAAAGAATTATTACAACCAATCTCTTCATCAAGCTTCTGTAACCCGGGTACTTACTGCAGCTGACTACCACTAAATCTATCGAGGAATTTGTCTCCCAGTAAAGGTACAGACGTCTTCTCCCAAGATTGGCACTTTATTTAACTATGGATTAGCATTCTTTGAGGCGTCTGTTAGCCAAATATTTATCCCGTGATATGATATAACTGGAATTATAAATGGAACCCACATTTAATGAGCTATTACAGGATTGTGCCAGAATGATTTACGGTGGTAACAGAAACACTAAAAAGTCATTAGTCTCTCAATTGGAAGTGAATAAACAATTTTCAGCACCTTCCTGGCCTACTGTATGTGCCCTAATGATTTTAGATGCTCCTGTTTGGGGCTTATAGTATAATCTTGTACATTTACTTAACATTGGCCCATTATCTCTCAATGAATCGGAAAAATTATATGCTACAACCAAACAGATGAAAGGACCACTAAAAAAAATATACATATTCACATACATTCATAGCAACGTGTGGATGTTCCTGATCACGGTTGAATGAACCACTGATATCATGAATGGGTTAAACTGGCAATAGTTTTAAATTATGTTTTAAAATTTTGTATATATACGAAGTATGTGCTATTATAAACTCTTATAGAAGTTATATATAATAGATTTATCTCCATATATTCTCATATATGAATAACTGGAGTAAACATTTAAAATGCAAAATAGAGGTTATTATCTTTCTGTAATATTCAAGATATGAGAATGTTTACACTATGTAGCGCATTAAGATATTTGCAGAAATGTTGTTTAGTAACATGAAAGAATATCAATCTCATATTGAGGCTGCTTGTGCCAGATTTCAGGCGACACATGCTCTGGTCCTGGTATATTGTATGTGTAGCACCACAGCTGAGAGCTTTCGTAATCAGGGAAAAGAATAATTTAATCAAATTTCCTCAACAACTCTTTTTATCTCGGGCAAGGACATGACCTCTAAATAGTCTGTCGAACATTTTGTATCGCTCCCATTGCAGTAACAGAATGAATTATTATCCATTAAAGCCGTTTCCTATACACAGTGTGAAATGTAGTGTAGAAGCCTGAAGCTGCTTTCAAGGTTGTTTGCATGGAAATTTGGTAATATTTTATCTTAATCATCAGCCATTGTTACTTTACAGCAGGACCATAGCCTTTCCCAACACTCTTCAAGTTACTGTGTCTGTTGTCACTCTGCTCCAAGCGACTAATTGTACGATTTGATACTTCATTTCAAAAAGATTCTTTTTGTAAAAACACACATTGACAATAAAATATGACTCATGGCCTCATGATTGTGGTGGTTGTGGCTAAATTAGAGAAGAGGCTTTTAAACGCAAGATGTGAAACAAGGAGGGGACCGAGAGGGAGGGGGGAAGGAGGATGTGACGACAGTAAGGAAAGGTGTGTGTGTGTGGGGGGGGGGGGGGGTTCAGGAATAATGGCCACGATATTATCTACTCTTTTTATTTATTACTGAATTTGATGGTTTAATATATATGAAGTATGTAAAGTCTACTCCACTGCCACGTTCATCACACCATCGATGTCAATGTGTGTACACCACAAGGTGTGAACCGCCAGTTTCGACTCTTATACCTAAAACACATGCCAGTGCTAGTGGAGGGAGGGTAGTGAAGGGTATACAACTGTACAGTACAGTAGGCATGGGAGTGGTGTGGTGTTGTACGGAGGCAAGTTAGCTCGGGGACTGTAAAGGCGTCTTCTATTTATGCCACTCGATCAACCCGGGTTGGCAACCTGGGTTGCTCCGAAAGACCCGGGTTGTATGGTGTAAATAGAACACGCCGACCACCAACCCGGGTTGAAGTTCCTTTGTTTGTAAACATTGAAGATGGCATCAAAAAAATCAGCAGAGCAGTTTTTCCCAGCATTATGCTCGGCACTCTCAGAATTTGATGACAAATCGAGTGTTCCCCTACCTGCATATATTATGTTGATACTATCAACATAATATCACATTTCCACTTGAGAAACCCATAACTACAATATCAACTTGATAATGTAGTTATGGGTTTCTCAAGTGGAAATGTGACTGATGCCAGCCATTGGCCATATGTTAGCTTCATTAAAAAGCTACTCTCAGATTGTTCATGGATCTGTGCAGCAGACTATACTTTGCAATTGCAAGGAGTATAATTTGTGGCTGCAAATAGGACAGTAACCATTCTCGACAAATTGGAGAAACATGTGTTTTTTTCATACAAGAGTCAATAAGAAAAACTAAATATTGAATGAATTACCGTTCTTGCATAAGGTTTTCCTACCTTCATTACCCACTTATTTAGACCATTTTAAGACTATTTTCTTCTTTGGCACATCCTCCGCAAATGCCCCATTCAAATGGGGCATTTTGAAATTAGCCTGACCTTACCTGACTTTACCTAACCTAACCTTACCTAGACCGCATCAGACTACAGAGACCTAACCTGGGCAGACTACCGGGACCTAACCTGGGCAGACTACCGGGACCTAACCTGGGCAAACTATCGGGAAATAACAGTGGTAAAGTACAGGAAATTACCGGGGCAAAATACTAGGACCTAGCCGAATCTGGCAACACTGCTACAAAACGGTAATTCTTTCAATAAAACTTGTACCAGAAAAACTTGAGCATGCTTACAAGTATGATTAAAAACCCAATCAATAGTGAAAGTACTTCTGTCAATAATGATTTGGGTTTAACTGTTAATTTCATTTATGGCAAACATGGTTCTGTAAAAGTAGGTTAAAATTAAATACATGATTGTGATTATTATTGTGTATATTTAATCTCTGGGACTGTGGGAAGCCAAATGGTAAATGGAATTCAGGGTAAATAGGGAAAGCATAACAGGAAACCGGTTATTTAAAGGAAAATTAAAATAGGAACAAACAATAAATTACTACAAGAATGGGGATCTGTTGAAAAGGATATCCCCTGCCCTAACATTCTGATCTCTAGAGAAATATAATATCATTAGGTTTACCAGGTTCCCAACTCCAGTCCAACACACACACACTCTACACAACATAAAACTGAATTAATTTAACAACTTAAAATTCTAGATACAGTATTCTCTTGTGACAATAAACCAGCAACTAGGGCCAGTATAAACCAGTACAGTACATAAAAATACAACACAAACTAGGGCCATTCAGAATAAACTAGTATATATACATATTGCATCAAGGATGATATTTCTTTATTCACTGTCAGACTCATGTTGCCTCGTTTTCTGCTTTCATCTTAATCGTGAGTTTGATTTTTCATAATAACTTTGCAGTTCTTTAATAATTTCTTTCATATGGTCTGCCCTGCTGGCTTCACTGTCTTTGACCACTTGAATATTTTCTTTAAGTAAGTCTACATCTTAAGTGAGTAGCTTTCTCACTTCAGTATTATGGGATGGTGGAAGTTAACCTCCACCTACTACCCGCAGTTGATGTGATGGCACAGTCCCTTGTTGTGAAGTACCAGCGGAAGCACTTGCTTCTGTTGTTGGGGGAATTGGAGCTGTTGTAGGTGGCTGTATATTCACTGATGATGGTACAGCAGGTGATGGTATGGGAGGTAATGGCACATCAGGGTCATCGGGGTCCAAATCGGGTTTTTGATATGCTGGTTCCAACACACAAGTTCCTCTTGCAGCATAACTTTTGTAGCTGGAACCAACTTCATAAAAACAACCCTGTGGGTAATATATAGGGTTTTAAAAATTTAACACAGAAACACCTCAATAGTACAACAGGGTACTTTAAATAGAGCAAAAGATATGGAATATATAATTTTACCGAAACAATTTTGGACATTTAAATAATCCCAGGGTCTACTTATTTGAAGTTTGATGGGTAATATTGGCAAGCAATCCATAAAATATTTAATATTTTTCTGTTCCTGAATCAGCCAGACTTAACCCAAGCTAACTGAACTGGACTTGACCAAATTACTGGGACCTAACCTGGGTAAATTACCAAGATCTAACAAAGGCAGACTACTGGGACTTAACTTGGACAAACAACTGTGTGTGGAGCCTTTTATGTTAAGTTATTAGAGGGTCAAGCATGGTCAAAATGCACTGATACCCTTTAATTTCATCATAAAAATAATGGAATACAAATCAGAGATATAAAAAAGCGGCACATCTTTCAATAATATTTCCTGGTCACTGTACCCACACTTTGGTGTCCAGTATTTCAATCAACAATTTCTATAGCATGTCAGGCTGACATTTGCGATGAAAAACTGAAGTTACAGGAAGAAGAAGAACTCTTCTTCTGTACTTCAGTCCAGCAGCCCCTCTTGAGTTGGTTGTGGCTGGTTGTGCATAATAATAGACATTTCCCTCCAATGTTACTGATTAGGGTACTCATGCCACTTCAAAATCAAATTTCCTTTATGTATTTTGAAGATAACGTCTCATATTATGCTAAAATATCATATATATTTCTGTAAGAGGCCTTACCAGTGTTTGTTTTGGTAGCATCAGCTGATGAGCAACCTATAAAAGTTGCCAGATACCGCCACGTAACCCTGCTATCCAGATGGGTTGCTCCAGGTTGCCCTCCGACCAACCCGGGTTGGGGTGACCAAGGTTGCCTGGTGTAAATAGAAGATGCCAAATCGACGACCCGAGCAACCGGGTTGCCTGACCAGTGTTGCTCTGGCATAAATAGAAGACGCCTTAAGCAATAATGCTGTACTATAATATACGTCAACTATATAAATATGTTACAAAACAAACAAGACAATGTGGAGGTTAGGAAAGTCCTTTGTTATTGTTTGTTATCAGTATATTATGCAGTCACACAGTAAAATAAATGCTGGGTTGTTGAGGCAGTAGGTAGTCTCAGTCAGATGTATCTATGAATGTTTATAAATTAATATAAGCCAGCGATCACCAGTGCATCGTGGCTCTATTTAATATTTTATGTTCTGCATCATAATGTTAATGATAGTTACTGCACAAATTATATTGAATGGGGAGTTTGAAAACGTCACAATTATCCCAGAACATAACTCATTAAAATCAAGCCTCAAAAATTTCCATTGGTCCCTCCAAGTTAATCATTGTGACGATGGCTGTGTTTTCTGTCAATTATAACAAATTCCATCATTTTCCGAGCTTTGTGTACATCGGTAGTAGTGTCATGACTTTTGATATTTTTCGACGAATTTTGACAGCTCTGACCGAGGTAATATATTACCATTACATATTGAACTTCAGTTTTGACATTACTAAGTGGTTATAAACGGATTGAGCGAGAATACCAACAATTTTAGCGCATTCAAAGTTAGTCGCGAATGCCTTGATCATCATTTTCTATCTCTCCACACACTAATTAGGCTGCACAGTAATGTTGTGGAACTCGCTAAGCCAGGTTTACTTACAGATTTAGATTTTTATTAGTATTATAGTATCATGGCCTAAGCTCGATTGATTTAATTAAATAAGTCGTCTTGTGTTAATGAAGTACTGTAAATCACATATAAGGTGCAACGCAATCTGTATCAACGTGGAAAATTATATCAGAATACCATAATATTAACTTATGTATACTCGAAATCAACCAACACCTTAAAGCGCAACTGTATTCATCAACTACGACACATTTGAAGCATCCAACACCTCAATTATATGATTTATGTTTCCATCCTCAACGAAATCCTCTATGATCACAGAGTAATGGGAACAATAAAGGCTGTGCAAGGTTCACTATGTAATGAAATATATATACTGTAGTCAATTGTCTTTGGTCGGAATTATCAATAAACAACTTATAATGACAACTGTTAGTACACCACTACCATCGCTCATAATGATCATCAATTGTTGATATTGACAAATCTGTGTCATCAAATAATTACCATATTGCAATGACTAACTTGGAGGGGCGAGCTTATCTTTACTTGTGAGGCCTAATGGTGGTGTAGAATGTGATAGCAACACCGCGACGTGCTCAAATTCCACACTCTAGATATTATTTTTACTTGCAATAACTGTCATTTACGTTATAATGTAGAACACGAAATAATAACTCCTTGATGTGTTACTATAAATTATCTTTAACCAAGAATGAACACTCATATAATAGCACCTGATTGAGACGACTGCATTACTGCTTACAGTACCAGCCCTACCCTGCCTCTGTAGAACACCACGCCACACCCACGCCCCCACCACCCCTCAATCAACATCATACTGACTCATACTGGTATGTGTTTCGGATAATAGAGTCGACGGCAATAGAGGTTCACACTATACTGACTCATACTGGTATGTGTTTCGGATAATAGATGTGCTAGTGAGAGCGGTTCACTTACACATCAGTGTTGACAGCTTGAAGTGAAGTACTCGTTACTGTCGTTGTTACTGTGGCTGGCTGTTTGTCTCCAGAGTATTTTTAGAATAGATTATATGGTGTGGATAGTTAGCAAGCACTTGTTCTCAGTTTAACAAGTTTTTATTAATAACCCAAGAAGTAGTACAAATTCACAAAGGTGTTAGTTAGACTTTAGAGCTAACTTAAGAGAGAGAGAGATAGGTATGAGATACCCTGTGTAGCTAATGGCTATCTCAAGCAGACTGCCTGGTTGAAGGCACATTAGGAGCTCTCTCTGTCGTACCTCGTGACTTGTGATGTCACTAATTGCTGATGAAGCTTGGTTCCCATGATCAGATCTATCCTGTCTCCAACCCGTTAATGCTTAGGTCAGCTGGTTTGAGCGATCATGTGAGGTTACATGCATATGAGTCACTACCTATGTAGGTATTATATGTAGTTTAACCGGATTAATGCTCAGCCACAACCATCCTTCGCCCTCGAAGGAATATTACATACATACATATATATATATATATATATATATATATATATATATATATATATATATATATATATATATATATATATATATATATATATATATATATTATTGGTAATATATGTAGTCTGTAGATAGTTTTATATTATTATTTCTACAGAGAATAACGTTTATTTCATGTTCAATATATATTTATTAAATACATCCTGTCTAAATGTGTAAGAATTTGTAATTAACCTATACATTTGTAACCTCATTACTTTCTGTCACTTGTCTATTTCTCTCACGAGCAGACAATTGTCGGTACCTAGCATAAACCTTCCGTATACACCAGCTGAAGACAATTGTACAAACAATTAAAGTGAGTGCAGGAATGATATGGAGACAAAATACAACTTCTTTTGATAGATGAATAGGTGACAAATCATCTAGTGTGGAGGTAAACTTTGAGTCATTTAAGTATTTAAGAAACTTTACTTTGTCTAAAGCAAAAATTAGTTTATCTAAAGAGATATTTACTACAAGGTTAATAGACTCTAACTCCGTAGAAAGCGTTGACACAAATGTTTTATGGTGATGTGTTGGTAAGTTAATTAAGGAAATCCTCATTCCTTATCTCACAATGGTCCGGGGCCATATAGTAACCATCCATCCACACGTGTTGGACTTTACCATTGCATATTAATGTCACACTGGTTCTCTTTTGAAAGTAATAATAATGGTTAGTTCCGAAGTGTTCATGGTAGAAAGTAGCATTACTGACAGTTGTGAAAGTACAGTAAGAAGAAGTTGGGAGAGTGGACTCAGGGACAATGAATGAAAGTTCACATTTTGCTTTCTCTGCTAAGCTGAAGGTAAACATATAAGCAGGACATACATATAGATGTAAGTATGATGTGAGACAGTCTTCCAGTAAAGTTTTGTCTAAGGTGTCAATTGCAGTGTAATCCTCTGATGCAACAATGTATTGAAGTGATATATCAACAACCAACAGTGTATTATTTATTTTAATTGGGAAAGGCCGTAATTCCTAAATGTTAAATGATGTATGGGATTTAAAAGGAATATTAATTAATAAGTTAGATTCAGTAAGGATTGATCCAATTATTGGATAATAATATTCCACGTCTGAAATAGTAAATATGGGAGTTAGCTTATAGGTATTGATGGCTATTTCCACTACTGACTGCAACTGTCGTAGAGGTAACAACTTAGAATTTACTCTACCCAATCCAGCATCTACCAAGTAACTAATTATTACTTCATTTAACTCAGTAAGTTCCTGTACAGCTATCTCTATGGCTGCAATATACTCACTAATTAATTGGACCTGTTCAATTTCTGGTATTATTCCAACTAATTTGTTTACCACCAAAGATAATTGGTTAGTTGTTTCAATTATTTCATGGGTTTTCTGTTTTAGGTTTTGAAGTGCCTCATAGGTTTGGATGACTATCTTATTCTGTTTCCCCAGGGCTATTGTTACTTCTTGTTTTATTACCTAAAGCAGTTACATCATCTGCCATGGCTGTGCCAAACAGTTGTTTACTCAAAAGTCCCATTAAATTAAAAAGACCACGACTCTGTCAACGGCCATGGGCAGATTGCTGCACTTAATGTGGGTCCTCTGGAAATGAAAGCTTCATATTGTTAATTATTTTACTAACGTATTTACTCTGTCTGTAACTGTAGAGTCATTTCAATAGGTCTAGCATTATTGTAGAAGTATTTTTGAAGTGGGTTAGTAGTAACGTCAGATCTAATGTTCATTTCCTCGTTGTTATAAAAATTATTTACATGTGTGGTGACATTTTCTATATGTCGGTGTAATTCTGATACATGCTGTCCAAGGTTGTAAATTATTTCTGGCATATCTAGTAATCCGTGAACTTCCAGTTGTAATGTAACCAAATCTTCCACTATCAAGACCGTTCCTCTATGTTCCACCAAGGCACCAGGCTTTAGTGCTTTGGCCGGAGCTGTGTTCTGTTGAGCTAGTGTAACAAGCGCTAAGCTCAGCAAAAACAGTGATAGCGTCTTGTTCCCCATCTGAAATAAATGTCCATTATTTAGTTTTATTTGCAGACCTAAGTTTTTGTCTGTATATATTTGTGGTACCAGATGTGGGAGTGGAATGTATTTCTTGTGTGTGTTCTGTTTTTGTGCTAGGGGTGTCATTTAAACTAATCTTTTTACACCTATATACATGCACTATTTCTTCCTTCCCTGTAATTATATCTTTAACTTTTATTTTCTTACCATGGGCTATTTCTGTTATTTCATATGGACCTACAAACTTTGGAGTGAGTTTAGAAATTCTATTTGGGGCTTTTACCATGACATTTTCCCCAACACCAACATCTATTGATACAGCTTGAGCATGTTGTTTAATCATCATCTCATGCATACTACCCTGTAAATGTTTCCGGACTACCTTATGGATGCTATTAATTAAACAACTGTAGTTGTCTAATTGAGTAACCATCCATATTACCATTAAATATGTCATATGGAAGTCGCTTATTTGTTCCATATATGAAATAATGCGGGGACTTACCCACGGATGAATTTATGGAACCATTGATAGAGGCTGCTGTAAATAATATCCAGTCTTCCCATGAACCTTGCATAGGATTGATTAGCTACATGTCGCAAGGCTTCTACTAGTAGCCTGAGGCTAGTATCTTACGATATGCTCTTTCAGTAAGACCATTACTAGCTGGATGATATGCTGTGATGGAAATCTGTTTTATATGATATTGGTTACATATGTTACATAACAAACTATTAGAAAATTCTCTTCTATTGTCTGTTAGTATCACCTTAGGTGTATTGTACTGGCAAAGTAAGTTAGCTACGAGCTTGTGTGCAACCTCTTCTGCTGTCTTTGTCTGCAAAGGAGTTATGACCACATAACGTGAGAAATGATCTACACATACAAGACAATATTTGGAGCCTTAATGACTCATTGGTAAGCTTAATATATTTATACCAACTATGGGATTACTCTTATGAGCATGGCATGATTCACAATTCTTGATGTGTTTCTCCAAGTCTGCGCGGAGAGTGAACCAGTATTATTTAAGTCTAGTTTCTGCTGTACAGCGATCCCTTCCCGGATGTCCGGCTTGTGGATGGTTATGCATTAGAGTTAGTACAGTGTTAATTAGTGTATCAGGGACTACCCCCTTTGAAGAAATGTTAGTTTGCTTCTCAAGCTTCCTGAACAAAATGTCATCTACCACCTCAAACTATGTTAGTGGGATGGGTAATTCTGGTAGGTTACTCTCATCACCTGAAACCAAAGCATAAATGACCCTTGACCAAAATTTGTCTTTCTTTTGTTCAGTTTTAACAAGTTCCACATTGAAGTCTACTTCACTACTAGCGGGGATGACAGCAGCAGCTGATACATTGCGATATAAAGCATCTGCAACTCTATTGAAACGCCTAGGAAGATATTTAATTGTAGGCTGAAATTCTGAGATAGTTAGATACCATCTAGCTAATTGTCCTGTCAAATTTTTACTTTGAAAGAGACCACAAACAGGTTGATGATCTGTATATACCGTGATAGGATACCCCAGAATTATTTCCCTGAAGATCTTTTAAGGCCCACACAACTGCCATTCACAACACGACTGTTATATGCACAAACCTTGCAACGACCTTTAGTGGTATGTTGCAAGAGCACTACGCCTAGGCCATCATTTGATGCGTCAGTACAGAGAAAAAGGGAGGTTATAGTTTGGGTAACTTAAAATTGGAGCAATTGTGAGCCTAAGTTTTAACTGATCAAAGCTGTCTTGCTCTGTTTGCGACTTAAGAGTCTTGTTAGTGGGCTTGCGGTTTTAGCAAAATTCATTATGAATGACCGATAGTATGAACATAATCCAAGGAAACTCCTTATTTGCATTACTGTAGTAGATTGAGGGAATCCCTTTACTGCTTTAATCTTGGAATCCAAAGTGTGAATTCCTTTACTATTTACTTTATGACCCAAAAATTCGATTTCAGCTTTAAGGAATTTACATTTTGGCAATTTGACCTTTAATCCAGCATCCTGTAGTCGTTGCAAGACTCTTTCTAATTTTTGCAGGTGTGAATTTACATCAGGGCTGACAATAATTAATTCATCTAAGTATGCAACAACATCTTGAGTCATGTCATTGAAGATAGTATTTATCATCCTTTGGAAAGTTAGGGGTGCATTGGATAAACCAAAGGGCATTCTCTTACAAATTGCCAATGACCATTAGGGGTGCTGAAAGCAGTAATAGGTTTGGATTAGTCATCTAATTCTACTTGCCAATAACCACTAATTAAGTCAAGACTAGTAAAGATTCCGTTATTTTCCCCAATCTCCATGAGGATATCTTTAAGTACAGGTAATGGGTACCTATCCTTGACAGTTTTCTCATTTATCTTCCCAAAATCAATAACAGGGCGGAAATCACCTGTTTTCTTAGTCACTAAGAATAATGGGCTGTTATAAGGACTGTTTGAAGGCTCAATGATTCCTTCTGTAGACATATCATACACCATTTTATTCATTACTTATCTTTGACTATGAGGTAATCTGTTAGCGTTCATATATACTGGATCTGTGTCTGTTAATGATATGTGATGTTTAACTACTGTTGTTTTTCCCAACAGCTCACCAGGTAAGGCAATAGCCGACCTGTGATTTGCTAATATGTGGAAAAGCTGTGTGCGATGTGAAGGAAAATCATTTACTTGTACATGCTCATATAATTCATTAATGGTTTGCCTAAGTTGCAATTCATCAACAGTGTGAATGTTGGCTAAGGGAGGAGATTCTGTTTCCATCTGTATTGGTTTAAGAAACATGTAGCACCCCTATTTTTATATATATTGTTATTTAGAGTATTTACGGGTAATAGGGTAGGATTTTAGTATAAGATTGTACGGAGTAGGAAAATAAGTAATGATTCAGAGGTGAATGAAAAATATTAATTGGAGTACAGGGAGTAACCTGCAGTTATAATTATAACTTATAATTATGAACATAACGCTCCTATGATGGTACCTGCACTTTAACTGTAACTTACTTAGATAAATTATTTTAGTAGGATGGTCTATTAGGATCTAGTCAGGACGATACAATTTCTTGCTGGCGGAACAATACATGTCTTGTATATGTATACTACAGTAATATAATACTTTAACCAAGGAAGAAGGCAATGTATTTGAGCACAGGAATATGTGTAAATTATGGTATGTAACTGAATATACACCAGTAAGGGTGAACTGATGAAAATGCCAAAAAATGGAATACGTTGGTCACTACTTTGCTTGAAGGTGGGAGTGGAGAGGAGAGAAGGCAGTATGTCGACTTATCTTTTCCTCATTGTATTCTCGTCTGCTGGTGTGACAGGTAGGAGCGAACTGAGGCTCTAGTATCTCTGATATATATCAGATATATTGTGAATATTTTGAATGGTGAATTAGTTAGTCCAGTGATTGAAGATTGTGTGTTCACGTAAGGACATAGTAACTAATGTATAGTTGTGGCTCTCGCTCAAACAAACCCTTGGTATAGAGTGACCCACATGGCACCTAAAGATTAATGAAACATTGCTGGCAATTTTAAAATTTCATCATTCTAATATTGAGATTAGGATGTGATTTTTTTATTATTATTATTATTATTATTGTATTAGTTGTATTTCGGCATCATTGTGAAAAATTTATTATTAGGTATTATTTGGGATATTGTGGGAGGGGGGACACTTCATTGTAATATATATATTTTTGTTAATGTGTGTTTAGCTGTGTCAACTGGCGAGACACGGAATTCTTCCTGTTCTAGTTGACAGAACGGGGAGTAGGAACTAATAATAAGGGAAGGGGAAAATATTCTTTTATTATTATTATATAAATATAAATAATATAAATATAAATGTACTCGTGTGATAATATTATAAATAAACGGGTTTATAATTAGTTGAGTATTTCCGTCACCGATATAACAAATAGACTGTGATCCTATATAGATATTAGTTCTCAATTCACAACACTGATCGTATCCCCGTTAAAATCTTAGTCTGGGTTGCTTACTCACGAGCCTCCCTAAAGTAACGCTATGCTACCCCTCCGGTGTGTGTTCACTTGGTTCCTCTGATCGACTTTGGTCTGGTGGTGGCAGCGTATACCCAGTACTGAAGAGGAGCTGGACTTGTCCTTTGTATGAATTATTTTTGGTATTCTCAAGGCAAGTTCTGTTCCTCATCAATCTCTTGTTTCATTTTCCAGACCAGCTTGATCATCGAGAGGATAGAGTAGCATACACTGGTGGTTTTTGCTTTGTTAAGGGCAGTGGGTTTTTGTTTTCCTCCCACAGTAAAGTAAATAAGTAATATTAATAAGGGGAACAAAAACCTTCCGTTACAAACAATAAGAAAGTCATCTATGTATGTACTGGCTGTTCAACCTTGTTAAAAATTAGAGCTTCAATGAAGTTGTCTTCTTGTACCAGAGAAAATATGGATTCCATACCGACATTATTTATTTTACAAGTTTCACTTAAGGATATGGTTTGATTTCCCACATAATTGTCACCTTTCACTTTCACCTGAATGATAGCAAACCCTTTTCTTGGTCAGTTTACCGTACTTTTGACACTGCCTGCCAGTCGAGTCTGTGAGTGACTGACTGCTCTTGCCCCTGAGCCCACAGCTGTGCACTGCTGACTCAGCGGGTGGCAAGGGTACACCCGACCTTGAAATATTTCTGACTGGAGGGATATTGCAATGTCAAGGTTATGTGGGTTTTCCTTTAACAGCTGTTTAAATGTTACTTCAGATATTAATGATACACAAGCTCCTGTATCAACAGCTAATGAGACATTTGTATTCCCAATGTTCTCCCTCAAAACTGCTACTACTGTCTGAGTCCTCTGGTGAACCCCCTGGGAATATAGTGTTTGTCGTTCTAAATTTCTTAAACATGTCCCGTTAGAATTAATTCCTATACACTCACCACAACATATAATAAAAATTATAAAAAATACATAGGCATATAAAAATACCCCAACAACATGTTACTATTGTGTGTGTATGTTCACTGTGTATGTGTATAGAATTAAAATAAGTAACCAATGGAGAATTGAAGATTACAGATGCTCAGTACACGTAGGAAAGAAATGTGTAAATGCCACACACCCCCAGAGCAAACGCTGGCCAGTCGTTCCTCTCACAGCCCCCGTTCACTCTTCTGGTTCACCCTTCCTTAAGTCCGTCCTTGTTCCTTCCCAGATGAGAGTACCCACAACAGACAAATCCTCCTTTTCCCTGGGAATACACACAGGGAAAAATGCCTGATTAAAGTAGGTTAGGTTACACAGCCACCATTAGCTGGCAACCCACAGCTGGTATCGCTCTGGCTCGCTCTCGCTCCGTCAGTGTTGCCAACGAGGAAAGGGCCCAAGCCGCCCCCACCTACACAATTATTCTGTTGGAATATAGAATTAAAACAGGACACTGTGAATGTTACGTATCCCTTACCGCTGCCACCATCATGTACTTGTGGGGTCGTCCAAACTTCCGCCTCAGCTTCTCTCGGAAATACCTGCTGGACACTCTCACTTATTCTTTGGGCTAGTATTACTTACTACCCTGATGTAGACCTCTGGGGTGGGATCTTCAAAGCATCGTAACTGCAGTTATGATTCTCGTAGCGCCATATTTGCTCGTAAGTTGCTCATAACCGCTACGATCGTATCTTCAAAGCCTCGTAAGGGAGTTTCCGTCCGCCATTATGCGCCATATTTGCTCGTAGCACTACGAGAACTGAAAAGCACCCTTTAGGCTGATAGCAGAGTCGCGTAGTCGATAAACAACCCGTAAATAGTGAGATTTGAGTTTATTTACACTTGGCGCCGCCGACACAGGCGACATAATGGTTGTTGTTGTTGTCACTTATCGGTAAATATAAACAAGAGGAGGGGATTCAGTGAGCAGCTTAGGAGAATGGAGCTGCAAGTGTCAATTTAAACTGATGCACTGTGAAATAGAAAGTTACAAATACTTTTTTTGTGTATCATTACTTTTGGAGTGTTTAAGAATAATAGGATATAATGGTGACTTACTAATTGCAGGAAAGTGGCTTCCAGTTACCTGCAAACAAAGCAGAAATTCTTCATTGCATAGTTAGACCTAACTTAATCCATGTAGTATGAGTCTTTAATCCATAGTCCTTTGCATGAAGTGGATATTCTTAAGGTTAATAAACTTTCTTTATGATTGATTGACTTTCTAATGAAAATATTACAAGCACATTAATGTGATGTGTGAGCTGGTAACATTTAAATAACTGGAATTATATACCTACTGATATATTCTGGAGATGAGTAAAAGGTTGACCATATTCCCGAATCTAAAGACAAAAATATGTCTCAGAATTAACTAATGCAAATATTATCATGTTGTAAAAGTCTCAATAACATGTACCGTACATGAACCTTTCCAACCAATTCAATTAATTTTATTGAACAGTATAATTTAATACATATTTTTCACCTGTTCTCATATTACATAAGACTTGTATTTTTCTAAAATAAATGCTTTTCAACAGCATATAACAAATATGTGACTGGTATTGGTTTTTCTAAATGTTTTAATTATAGACTATAAAAAAACCTACATTTTATTTACATATGACACCTGTAAAGTTTACAGAAATCCATGATACCTCCCTAGCTATTTGTACTATTAGTTTCCTGCATTATCACAATTCATTACATTATATATACCTGAGTAAAAACCTGCAAATTTATGATATTGGAAAGCTGTTTGAACTCATGTACTTTCCAACAATGACTGAAAACAAAAAAACACCAATTCCTTAATGACTACAGTACTTGTTTGGCACTCTTCACATTGCTTGGACATATCACAAATATGGCAGAGAAATTATTAAAATACAATAAGATTAAAGCCACAGTACGGCATAAGTATATCCTTATAGTTAATCTTCAAACCTTGATGTAAATAAAACTAAGACATTAATATTATTAGCCAAAGATAAGAATGCATGAAAAAAAAGTTGATTTTACTCAAAGAATAATAAATCTAACATGAAATGTGAATGTTAAAAGCTATATTTGAAAGACAAAATATATAATGAAAATAAATAATGTAATTTCTTAAAAAACATAAGCAGAAGTTAACAATAATTTAGACTGAAACCTACACACAAACCACACAACTAAAAACATACTTGCACACTAATAACTCTGTCACAAAATATAACCCAACTTAAACCACACTAATCATTAAAAAAAAAAATCACACACACACAACAAAACACACTTGAAAACAAATCACCTTTTCTCGATAGCCTTTTTAATGTTCACCAAAGTTTCTGATATTGTGGCTATATTTTCTGCAAGATCCATCAAAATATCCCTTATAGTCTTATGGACAACTAGTATATCTGGAGCTAGCGTAGCTTCCAGATGAGCTGTCACACCTCCAGCTGACCTAGAGGAAGGGCGACTTGAGGCTACAGAGCTGTGGTACGAATGCTCCTCACTTGGTGGTAGGTTTTACCAGCTTCGGCAAGCTGTCGCCAGTCAAAACTTCACAGTCTTCCACTGTAACTGGACCGAAGTCCTGCCAACTTGGCCCAGGTCTAGGTGAAGGGGCCCTTGATGGCAGTCCTGGGTCATCCACATCACCTTATTATGAAATTATGAAAATTAGCAACTTTCATATAATTTTAGAGAAATATTAAGGATTATCGTTATGAATTAAAATTGTAAAGTCACTCTTAAAGAAAGCAGTATATAATTAGTCATACATATAAGTACAGCAGCAGTACTGCAATTTTTACTTGGTTAAAGTACTCATATGATACATATATGGAATCTAACAAAGCATCACAAATTTAGTTTTGATTAACATGGCTCCAATTTTTTCGACTACATGAACTGCTAACAGGAGTTATTTATATGATACACAAAATGTATAAATCACTATGTACTTGACTCCTGTATATTGGGTCATCACTGTACATGTACCGTATTTACTGAAGGTATGGATATATGAGAACATCTTGTATATTTGTTCCTAGGACTAAGGCCTTATGATTTGCACTGTTTAACTTTGAATGGAATTGAGAGGTAATGCTGCTCAAAATGTATGTTTTATATATATAAACTCTCAATGGAATTACTTCACATAGTGCCAATGAGGGAAGATTTCCATATTACTAGCCTAGATGAACAGCAGGATATTTTTTACTGTTATATACTGTACATACTGCCTGGGTCTTGGAGTCCACAGAAATACCCGACACTTGCACTTCTTTAATGACTTGAGCCATAGCCTCTTCTATGTGGGTGAATGTCTTTGTGTCACTAGTGTCACCACCTGAAATATAACGAAAAATGGTACATAATTCAATAACAAAGCAGAACCAAGCAGAATAAATTACAATACCTGCTGGTTATGGTATTAAAATGGTACTGTATGTAAATCAGGCAATGGACACTCCCCCCCCCCCCATCCTTCAACCCATGTGTGCCCATGCCAACAGCTGAATCCATAATATAAATAATGCTTATATAATTTATTTCCTTGATCTGTCTTTCAATAAAACTGTTTGAAGTCTTAGTTATTATATTGCACTTGCCAGATTTCACTACATATGGTATATTTCTGCCTGTTACTTGGTAATGGCAATCAACTGTACAGATTTTGAGATTAATATAGAAACCACTGTAGGTAGGTGTACAGGAAATAAAACAGTGACAGTAGAAGTTAAAAGAATATAATGTCCTCCCAGTCAATGTCTTTGATTTATTTTCATGACAACCAGCTACCAGTAAACTATTTGTATCATGCTGTTCTTGATTTACAGTACGTAACCTAACCTATCTTAAACTAAACTAGCCAACCCTAACCTAACCAAAAATCTATATACAATATACCAGTAATTGGCGTGATATTAAAAATATGCCCGGGGGGGGGGGGGGCAGCTGCCTTATCTCTAATGTTGTGTTAAATGTTTATCAACACAGTATAATAATTCACTTACCTGTCTTTTGCTGTTAATTCCTGTCTGATGTAACTTGGTGACTGTGTCATCTCTATCAGCTGGTGGTGTTGACATCTGAGACAATGTTTATTTGTTGACATTGTAATGCTACGTTATGATTGGCTTACAGTACCAAGGACATATTGTTTCCTTCATTGTGATTGGCTGAGAGCCAGTCAGCTGGGTGGCGGGATGAACAAAACACACGGAACGAAACGGGCAGCGACGCTCACTACGAGGATATCATCGTGAGCTACGAGGGAGGTTATGAAGCTTTGGAGATACCAACTTATGATCCTCGTAAGCCACGATCAAATATGGCGGCTACGAGATAGTAAAGGTGATCGTAGCGCCACCAACTTACGATGCTTTGAAGATCCCACCCCTGGTTTCAGCCAACTTACCACAGTTGCTCTGAAATACCGCTCTAGTCTTCCTGGGGAACTAAGTTAGTTACTCAAGGTTTAGAGTAAACTCGTGGACTTGTCTCAATTTACTGAAGTATATCAGGTACAGGTTACAGGTTATATACACAACTTGTGTCTCTCTAAGATAATGTAGGAAGGTGAACCTGTTATCGCCAGGGCTGGGTGTGTAGTGCGCTTTTCCTCTCTCACACACCTTGCTCGTGGTATACAGTGCCACACCCTTCCCAAGATGATAGATTGCAATGATGATATTTACAATGCTAAGCTTATATATGAAATATAGATAAGTTAGATACAAGTTTATATAAGAATAATGTGAGTAAATATATATTGTCCCTTTCTCTACGTACAAGATGACAATATGGAGTTTATTATAGTATAGAGATTAACATATAGATAATTACAGAGTGAATCTAGCAATCAGTAGCTCAGCATGGAAGATTCCCTCACGCTGCTACTCAGCACTTTTCACAGGATGTTGTGTCTAATGAAACTGGCTTGAACTGCTTTCAGCCCTAACGGTATGTTCCACCACCCATGGGTGTATCATGTATCGCGAACGTGAACACAGGCGCGGATACAAGCAGTACTACCACTACTACTATACTTACACTATAGTATAGCCTAGTGAGGTGAATACTTCAACTTCAACTACAGTGAGAGACTATATTAGCAGCTAAAATAACTTCAGCTACAGTGCAGCTACAGTGCTTCATTCAACATATCAACATTCTTCAGTTGACGGTGCTAACATCCAGGAACGGACGATGGTTTCGTAATTGGTACTACGTCACAAGACTACTGGAATATTATCCAAGTAATTATCAAAGCCTACTCAACTATCCATGGTCAGTAGCTTAGGTACATATATTTACAAATACATACACATCCTAACATCATTACATTAGGATATATAAATATATAAACGTATTACCAAATATCTCCTCATTACAAATTCTATGTATTCATAATTTAGAGTACTATATGCGTATATCTTCACGTATATATACTAGAAGGAATGTTCTTTGTGAATCTTCAAGCAGAGTGACAGGTAATGAAAGGAAAAAAAATACGGTACCGTACTGTTTTCGCTTCGTAAGCTTAAACATAGTTTAGCAGTATTTGAAAGTAATGAAAGCTTAGTTGATTCAACAGAAATCACTAATTTAAGTGTAAGTACAATAGAAAGTGTAAGTTCTCCATTGAGTTAAAATATTCCTGCACTAGATTTAGACATAAAAGATCTACTTCATTAACTGACTTGTTTACTAGTTTTACCTCTAACATTTCACCTAGTAAAACCATATCATGACGTACTTACTCAACAGCTTTACATACTAACACATCATCACACACAATGGCAACTAACACTGCTACTATTATTGTTCTTCCCCAAGCTCATACAGTGAAGGAATTCACTGGGGACGATGATAACTATAATATCCATACTTTTCTAAGGGTTTGTGAAGATAATATGCTTCCTGCAGGGATTATAGATGACAAAGACAAAATAAGGTTCATACGTGGACATATTAAACCAGACTCCAATGCTAGCACATTACTAACTGCAACTGCTTTCACGGATCCAGATAACTTAAATAATTTTAAACAGTTTTGTGAAGGCCTCATAGATGTTTTCGGTGGGGGGCAGTTTGGCGGTCCACTAGCGTGGGTACACAGAATGGTTAGGACAGTGAGTAATTGTGGAACAGCTAATTCAAGTACGGCTCTAGCATTAGCAGGTTCGACCATTAGCGATGCTAAACAACTCTTAAAAGGATCAGAACACACAAGGTAACATGAAAGCGGATAATGTATACCAGATCATTGAGTACATAGAGTATGTGTTGCTTTTAACAGAGGAATCCAGGCTTGAAGCTGCTAAAATAGAATATAAACCAAGTGACAGATTGGTCAAATATGCAGCTAAGGTTAGTCAAAAAGAACCTCTTAATGTACCTAGAGCCCTACCTGTAGCCGTGATCACTGACACAGACACTCAGCAGAGCACTTCACAGACACAACACACTAAGAACTTCACACTTCAGAGTTCGAAGAAGAAACCTTATTGTAAAATCTGCAGAAAATATGGACACAGCCTAGATAAGTGTTACTTTAATAAGAATAATCGCTCAAATGCCAAAAGTAAGGATAATAGTAATAAAGTAGCAAGTGAAAGAGACAACAAGCCCAGTAACAAGTATTGCATTATTCATAATAGTGTGACACATAACACAGATGAATGTAGAGTGACACTAAATGTAAGAGACCAAATAAATAATAAACGTGCAAATACAGGTGACGATTAAAAAAACAAACAAAAACAATTTAATCACACCTAAACAAATAAATATACTTGTTTCTGCCGTGGGTAAAGTTGATGTACTATCACTTCCTTGTAACATTGGGAATACAAATGTCTCATTAGCTGTTGATACAGGAGCTTGTGTATCATTACTATCTGAAGTAACACTTAAATAGCTGTTAAAGGAAAACCCACAGGAACGATGGTCTATTCAACCATCAGATTTAAACTTAACTGCCTTATCTGGTAGTAAATTAATCATTAAAGGAATGGTCCAATTTGCTATTACATTTTTATCGAATAGTCAGAGACTAAAATGCACCTTCTACATTTGTGAAAACTTCAGTTTGCCAACTGATGGATTGTTAGGTTTAAAAGAACTGACACATCATAACCTTGACATTGCAATATCCATCCAGTCAGAAATATTTCAAGGTCAAGTGTACCCATGTCAACCGCGGAGTCAGCAGTGCACAGCTGTAAGCTCGGGTACGAGAGCAAGTGACTCACAGACTCGACTGGCAGGCAGTGTCAAAAGTACGGTAAATTTGCCAAGTAAAGGGTTTGCTATCATAAAGGTGAAAGTAAAAGGTGACAATTATGTGGGAAATCAAACCATATCCTTAAGTGAAACTTGTAAAATAAATAATGTCGGTATGGAATCCATATTTTCTCTGGTACAAAAAGACAACTTCATTGAAGCTCTAATTTTTAACAAGGTTGATCAGGCAGTGAAAATAAAACCAGGTACAGTCGGCAAAAAAAGTTTCGTTACCATCCTTTTAACACTGTGAGTGTTTTATATACCTCCGTCACCCTCCCTGCCAGTCAGTGTCTAATGGGCAGGCAAGTAGGAATGACGTGCTTTCACCCAGTGCTACTTTTTCTGGGTATTTCACGGTTATTCTTGTTCTAAAAAACTCAAACGCATTTCCTTATGTTTAATAATGAATAGTTAAATAGTAATAGTTGTTGACCACTCAAAATTAAGATTAAAATCAGCTAAACTTTTGATATAAAAAAACTGTCACTGTCGCAGCCCGAATAATGATATTAAAATTAACGTAGGGGTGGTAACAAAACTTTTTTTGCCGACTGTACATACATAGGTGACTTTCTTGTGTTTCTATAACCAATACAGATGGAAAAAGAATTTCCTCCCTTAGTCAACATACACACTGCTGATGAATTGCAACTTAGGCAAACTATTAATGAATTATATGAGCATGTACAAGTAAATGATTTTCCTTCACATCGCACACAGCTTTTACACATATTAGCAAATCACAGGTCGGCTATTGCCTTACCTGGTGAGCGGTTGGGGAAAACAACACTAGTTAAATATCACATATCATTAACAGACACAGATCCAGTGTATGTGAACGCTAACAGATTACCTCATAGTCAAAGATAAGTAATGAATAAAATGGTGTATGATATGTCTACAGAAGGAATCATTGAGCCTTTAAACAGTCCTTATAACAGCCCATTATTCTTAGTGACTAAGAAAACAGGTGATTTCCGCCCTGTTACTGATTTTAGGAAGATAAATGAGAAAACTGTCAAGGATAGGTACCCATTACCTGTATTTAAAGATATCCTCATGGAGATTGGGGAAAATAACGGAGTATTACTAGTCTTGACCTAATTAGTGGTTATTGGCAAGTAGGATTAGATGACCAATCCAAACCTATTACTGCTTTTAGCACCCCTAATGGTCATTGGCAATTTGTCAGAATGCCATTAGGATTATCCATAACTTTCCAAAGGATGATAAATACTATCTTCAGCGACATGATTCAAGATGTTGTTGCTTACTTAGATGACTTAATTATTGTCACTCCTGATGTAAATTCACACCTACAAAAACTAGACAGAGTCTTACAACGACTGCAGGATGTTGGATTAAAGGTTAAACTGTCAAAATGTACATTCCTTAAAGCTGAAATAGAATTTTTGGGTCATAAAGTAAATAGTAAAGGAATTCACTCTTTGGTTTCCAAGATTAAAGCAGTAAAGGAATTCCCTCAACCTACTACAATAAAGCAAATAAGGAGTTTCCTTGGATTATCTTCATACTATCGGATATTCATAATGAATTTTGCTAAAATCGCCAGCCCACTAACAAGACTCTTCAAGAAAAATATCGAATTTAAGTAGTCACAGACAGAGCAAGATAGCTTTGATCAGTTAGAACTTAAGCTCACAACTGCTTTTATTTTAAGTTATCCAAACTATAACCTCCCATTTTCTCTCTGTACTTTCGCATCACAGGATGGTCTAGGCGCAGTGCTTATGCAGCATTCCACTGAGGGTCGTTGCAAGGTTAGTGCATATGCCAGTCGTGTTGTGAATGATGCAGAGAAGAAATACAGTGTCACTAACTTGGAGGCTATGTCAGTTGTGTGGGCCTTAAAGACCTTCAGGGAAATAATTCTGGGGTATCCTATCACCATATATACAGATCATCAACCTGTTTGTGGTCTCTTTCATGGTAAAAATTTGACAGGACAGTTAGCTAGATGGTATCTAACTATCTCAGAATTTCAGCCTACAATTAAATATCTTCCTAGGCGTTTCAATAGAGTTGCAGATGCTTTATATCGCAATGTATCAGCTGCTGCTGTCATCCCCGCTAGTAGTGAAGTAGACTTCAATGTGGAACTTGTTAAAACTGAACAAAAGAAAGACAAATTTTGGTCAAGGGTCATTTATGCTTTGGTTTCAGGTGACGAGAGTAACCTACCAGAATTACCCATCCCACTAATACAGTTTGAGGTGGTAGATGACATTTTGTTCAGGAAGCTTGAGAAGCAAACTAACATTTCTTCAAAGGGGGTAGTCCCTGATACACTAATTAACACTGTACTAACTCTAATGCATAACCATCCACAAGCCGGACATCCGGGAAGGGATCGCTGTATAGCAGAAACTAGACTTAAATATTATTGGTTCACTCTCTGCGCAGACGTGGAGAAACATATCAAGAATTGTGAATCATGCCATGCTCATAAAGGTAATACCATGGGTCCAGCCCCTATTTTAAATTACCCTATAACCTGAACAACCATGGGATGTAGTTGGTATAGATATACTTACCAATGAGTCATCAAGGCTCCAAATATTGTCTTGTATGTGTAGACCATTTCTCACGTTATGTGGTCATAACTCCTTTGCAGACAAAGACAACAGAAGAGGCTGCACACAAGCTCGTAACAAATTTACTTTGCCAGTACACCACACCTAAGGTGATACTAACAGACAATGGTAAAGAATTTTTTAATAGTTTGTTACGTAACATATGTGATCAATCATATCACATAAAACAGATTTTTATAACAGCATATCATCCAGCTAGTAATGGTCTTACTGAAAGAGCATATCGTAAGATACTAAAAGTCTTGCGACATATAGCTAATCCTATGCAAGGATCATGGGAAGACTGGATATCATTTACAGCAGCCTCTATCAATGGTTCCATAAATTCATCCGTGGGTAAGTCCCCGCATTATATCAAATATGGAACAGAAAAGCGACTTCCATATGACATAATTACTTGTAATTCTTCTCCAGCATATAATATGGATGATTACTCAGTTAGACAACTACAGGTGTTTAATAACATCCATAAGGAAGTCCGGAAACATTTACAGGGTAGTAGGCATGGGATGATGATTAAACAACATGCTGAAGCTGTAAAAATAGATGTTGCTGTTGGGGAAAATGTCATGGTAAAAGCTCCAGATAGAGTTTCAAAACTAACTCCAAAGTTGTAGGTCCATATGAAATAATAGATATATCCCATGGAAATAAAATAAAGGTCAAAGATATAAATACAGGGAAGGTAGAAATAGTGCATGTCGATAGGTGTAAAAAGATTAAATTAAATGACACACCTAGCACACAAACAGACCAACCACAAGAAATAATACACTCCACTCCCACATCTAGTACCACAAATATATACAGACAAAAACTTAGGTCTGCAAACAAAACTAAATAATGACATTTATTTCAGATGGGGAACAAGACACTATTACTGTTTTTGCTGAGCTCAGCGCTTGTTACATTTGCCCAACAAAACACAGTTCCGGCCGAAGCACTAAAGCCAGGTGCCTTGGTCGAACATAGAGGAAAAGTCTTGATAGTGGAAGATTTGGTTACGGTACAACTGGAAATTCACGGATTACTAGATATGCCAGAAATAATTGACAACCTTGGACAGCATGTAACAGAAGTACACCGACATATAGAAACTGTCACCACTCAAGTAAATATTTTTTATAACGAGGAAATGAACACTAGATCTGACGTTACTACTAACCCACTTCTAGAATACTTCTACAATAATATTAGACCTATCAAGATGACTCTACAATTACAGACAAACAGAGTAAATACGTTAATAAAATTAATTAACAATATGAAGCTTTCATTTCCAGAGGAACCACATGAAGTGCGGCAATCTGCCCATGCCCGTCGACAGAGTCGTGGTCTTTTTAACTTCATGGGACTTTTGAGTAAACCGTTTGGCACAGCCATAGCAGATGATGTAACTGCCTTAAGTAAAAATCTAAAAGTAACAATGGCCCTGGGGAAACAGAATAGGATAGTCTTCCAAACCTGAGGCACTTCAAAACCTAAAACAGAAAACCCATGAAATAATTGAAACAACTAACCAATTATCTTTGGTGGTAAACAAATTAGTTGGAATAATACCAGAAATTGAACAGGTCCAATTAATTAGTGAGTATATTGCAGCCATAGAGATAGCTGTACAGGAACTTACTGAGTTAAATGAAGTAATAATTAGTTACTTGGTAGATGCTGGATTGGGTAGAGTAAATTCTAAGTTGTTACCTCTACGACAGTTACAGTCAGCAGTGGAAATAGCCATCAATACCTATAAGCTAACTCCCATATTTATTATTTCAGACGTGGAATATTATTGTCCAATCATTGGATCAATCCTTACTGAATCAAATATATTAATTAATATTCCTTTTAAATCGCAGACGTCATTTAATATTTGGGAATTATGTCCTTTCCCAATTAAAGTAAATAATACACTGTTGGTTGTTGATAAATCACTTCAATACATTGTTGCATCAGAGGATTACACTGCAATTGATACCTTAGACAAAACTTCACTGGATGACTGTCTCACATCATACTTACATCTATATGTATGTCCTGCTTATATGTTTACCTTCAGCTTAGTAGAAAAAGCAAAATGTGAACTTTCATTCATTGTCCCTGAGTCCACTCTCCCAACTTCTTACTGTACTTTCACAACTGTCAGTAATGCTACTTTCTACCATGAACACTTCGGAACTAACCATTATTATTACTTTCAAAAGAGAACCAGTGTGACATTAATATGCAATGGTAAAGTCCAACACGTGTGGATGGATGGTTACTATATGGCCCCGGACCATTGTGAGGAGATAAGGAATGAGGATTTCCTTAACTTACCAACACATCACCATAAAGCATTTGTGTCAACGCTTTCTACGGAGTTAGAGTCTATTAACCTTGTAGTAAATATCTCTTTAGATAAAATAACTGTTGTTTCAGACAAAGTAAAGTTTCTTAAATACTTAAATGACTCAAAGTTTACCTCCACACTAGATGATTTGTTACCTATGCATCTATCAAAAGAAGTTGTAGTTCCTCTCCATATCATTCCTGCACTCACTTTAATTGTTTGTACAATTGTCTTCAGCTGGTGTATACGGAAGGTGTATGCTAGGTACCGACAATTATCTGCTCGTGAACGACAGAGACAAGTGACCGAAGGTAATGAGGATACAAATGTATAGGTTAATTACAAATTCTTACACATTTAGACAGGATGTATTTAATAAATATATATTGTACATGTTATAATCCTTATTCTCTGTAAAAATAATAATATAAAACTATCTACAGACTGCATGTATTACCAATAATATATATATTTATGTATGTAATATTCCTTCGAGAGCGAAGGATTGTTGTGGCCGAGCATTGTACCGATTAAAACTACATATAAATTACATATAATATACCTACATAGGTAGTGAGTCATACACCATGTACCTCAAATGATCACTCAAACTAACTGACCTAGACATAAACGGGTCCAAGACAGGATTAGATCTGATCATAGGAACCAAGCTTCCTCAGCAATACAGTAAGTGACGTTACAAGTCACGAGGTACAACACATAGAGCTCATAGTACGCTCCTATACGGACAGTCTGCCCTGATATACCTAAACCAACAGGTCTATCTCTCGGTTATCTCTCTCTCTTTAAAGTTAGCTCCTAAGTCTAACTTAACCCTTTTGTGAATCTGTACTACCACTTGGGTTATTAATAAAATCTTGTTAAACACAGAACAAGGCTTGCTAACTCTCCATACTATAATAATCATATTACCTATTCTAAAAATATACTCCGAAGAGACACAGCCAGTCACGCAACAACAACAACAACGACATCAACAAGACAGACTTGCGTAAGTGACCCCCCGTTTGCGCTAGCACAGACTGCCAAGTCATCAACGTACATCGAGTTGGCTATACCGTCCGGAAGGGATGAGGCAATGGCATTATTTTTTTTTTTTTTTTTCTATACCTCAACCTCGGGACTTTTATGCTGTCAGTAGCCCGTGACTCTTGCGAGGCCCCGAGATTATTGGGTGTCGCACTAGATGAGACAGTGGAGCATGGTGGTGATGTTGGTACCGTAGCTTCTCTTCTGCCCCACTAGATGACGACACCTTAATTATACACGTCACTATCTGGGGAGAGCAACTACACCGTCACTCACAGCATCTTGGAATATGGTCTGGCATCTTCTATGTTGTGAGTTGACGACGATGTAGGGGGTATTTTCTTGACGTGTCGGCGTAGCCAGGATAATTGACAAACAACTGGACCCATCAGTTCACCTCTGAAAAATCCCAGACGTTTCTCGTGGACTAGAACCAGGGCCTTTGCCATTCGCAGTCCGTCACTATATCCACTCTGCCATCGCCTCCCCCTAAATTGCTACTGCAAACAATGTGACACTGAGGATGCTTCCTGGGGGACGCCCTCCTCCTGTGCTACAGATACTGAGTGGGTTGTACCAACCCTCACAGAAAAACTGCGACCACTGAGAAACTCCTTAAGAAAGCGTGGAAAGTGACCCAGCAAGCCATATACATGGAGTTGCTGCAGGATGCCATAATGCCATGTAGTGTCATACGCTTTCTCTAAATCAAAGAATACACAGACAAGGTGTTGATGTCGTGCAAAGGCCTCACATGCAGCAGCTTCCAACCTGACCAGAGCGTCTGTAGTGGAACGGTGTTTACAAAAGCCAGACTGGGACGGAGACAGAAAATTACCCCGTTCCATGAAGTATACCAGTCTGACATTCACCATCTTCTCAAATAGTTTACAGAAACAGAAGGTCAAGGCAATTGGTCGGTAATTGAGTGCAACACTAGAGTCCTTGAACGGCTTGGGGAAAGGAAGGATGGTAGCAACCCTCCACCCAGAAGAGAAGACACCCTCCAGCCAGATTCTGTTATATAAAGCTAAAAGAAATGAGATCGCCTCCTCACCCAAGTGTCGCAACATTGCATATGGGATGTTGCCTGGCCCAGGAGAAGTGTCGCCGCAGAGAGAGAGAGCAGAATGCAGGTCTCTCAGGGTGAATATATGGTTATAACTTTCATTCTCGTTCCCTGAGAAATCCAGAACAGTACGCTCCTTGGCTCTTAACTCATGCCTGACAGCCAGAGGTCGAGAGTCACGGCTGGAGACTCTAACAAAAGACTCTGTCAAACCATCCATGATCTTAATACCATTGACCTTAAGAATAGGTGGAGAACTAGGAGAAAACTTCCCCACCATCTTACGGATTCTCCTGAACACTTGTGTAGGTGGAGTTTTAGTATTAATTGAAGACACATAGGCCTTCCAAGATGCACGTCGTGCCTCTTTTAAAACTCGTCTAGCCCGAGCCCTTGCCCGTCGGAACTCCTCTAAAAGAGTAGGTTCCCCACGATTGCGACGAAGGCGAGAGAAAGCAGCGCGCTTCTCCCGCACAGCAGTGGTGCAGACTGGTGACCACCAAGGGACAGGACGTTTGGGGAAGTAGCCAGAAGTTCTAGGGATAGAGTTGAGAGCATATCAGTGAAATATGTTACAGCCTCGTTAGAACCACCAAAATCGACTACGGAGGAGAAGTTAGCTCTTTAAAAAACTGCCAGTCAGCCTTCTCTAATTTCCACCTAGGAAGACGAGACTGTGGTTCGTACCTGTTACCTTCTAAAAGTATAGGGAAATGGTCACTGCCATATAAATCAGGCAACACTCTCCAAGTAAAATCCAACAGAGCACTGGGTGAGCAAATGGAAATGTCAATATTGGTAAAAGTTCCAGTTGAGCTATTAAAATGTGTCACATCTCCCGTATTTAAAACCCCTAATCCCTCATCCTCAATAAAAGAAGCCAATAAAACACCCCTGGGGTTGACTGAACTGTCACTCCACAGAGGATGAAGACCATTAAAATCACCCAGTAAAATAAAGAGAGAGGGAAAGTCCCCTACAAGACGGTTGAGTTCACCCCTCTCAACTGTAACACTGGGAGGAAGGTATAGACTGCACACAGTGTAGGGGCAATCCATAAAAACCTTAACTGCAACAGCCTGGAGCGGAGTGTCAAGCTCCAGGCTCGTGCATGGAATATCACGGCGAACTAGGATGGCAGAGCCACCATGGTGACCCTGCCCTTCAAATTAATTGGAATAAAATGCAAAGTATGCTGGAGGACTGGCAGGAATGTAGTCTCCAAGCATTGTCTCTTGGAGAAAAACACATGCAGGAGAGAAGCTAGAGAGAAGAAAGCGCAGTTCCTCCCAAGAAGCACGCAAGCCACGGCAATTCCACTGAAGGACCTTGAACAGTGTTACTTTAGTACTGATTTTTGGGAAGCCTCACAGAGGTTCTTCCCACTACCACCTTGACCTGAGGGTTTACTCAAACGATAAGTTTTATCTAATCCTGGGCTACTAGAAAAGGGCGAACCTGAGGAATAGTACTTGGGGCAGTAATTGGGACCCGTCGACGAGTCCCTGAATCATCTCATATGTTACAAGAAGGTGAAGGTATATGAGCTGGGATATTCTTTGAAACAATTACATTGGTATTGTCCTGTACAGCAGTGGTATCACTGACACAGGCAGATACATCAACATCCATAATACAAGTGGTAGAATCACTCCACTGCTCAAGCAGAAGAGAAACTGAATCTTTTGAAGTCACAACATCCGAGGCATCAACATTCACTTCACGCCCCTCTGATGCTCCAAAAGGAAGCTTGCGAGGGGGACATCTGTTGAATCAAGAGATTCATCAGAGCCACGAGAATGCTTCTGGTGAAATTGAGAGGAAACTATGGAAGAGTCCACAGAGACGGTTGCCTTGCAAGGAGGAACATCTATGGAGTCAAGTGCCTCAGAGGAACTACGAAGGCGACTCTGTGGCAGTTTAGCTAATTTAAGTTTCCTTTTTGGAGAGCGTATGGCAGCGTGAACCTCTACCACATGGACACCTTTAGCTAAAATCTGAGAATTATCATCAGTTGAAGGGTCACCAGAATGAGTGTCTGATAAAGTTTCGAAGACAGAGAAACTATTATTTAGTGAAACCTTAGAAACGCTCTCACTAGAGCAGAAAGCAGCTGCCTCCTGAGAGAGTTGAGAGGGTGCTGCAACCTATTTAGGGCGAAGGGAGGAGGCGTATGTCTTCACACCATCATCCTTCTGTCGCCTGAAGTTGAGTTGCCGTCTGGCACTACCAATGCTGACGAATAGGGTATTAGCCAAGTGGAGGATATCCTGTTCAAGGAGGTACATCTTACATTGGCAAGAACGTAAGGGGTGAGCATCCCTCCAGTAAAAGCAATAACTCTCTGACTGACATTCAGAAGTAAGATGTGAGTCAAGAGCAGAACAATTACCACACCGGGAACGGTTGTTGCAGTTTCACCTCCCATGACCAAACTCAAAACAACAGAAACACTGTAAGGGACGCTCATCAAAAGGCTTCACCTCAAATGAGGCGGGGTTAATATTAATGCAATCTGGGATATGCGAGCCATAGAAAGTGAGGATGATCATATTTTTACTGCCCTTCATCTTTGTTACTCGTTGGACACTAACTGGGAACATAGCGAGAATGTCCTCTTCTGAGAATTCATACAGGTCCTCATTATATATACGTCCCTTGCTATAATTAAATGTTCGATGTGGTTTAATAGATTCAAACATGCTATCAGAAGGACAGGGGAGATTGAGGAGCATCATGGCCTGTGCAAGATCTTTGGCTCTGATTAAAACGCCCTTACCATATTTCTTTATGTGGCCCATTGGTAGTAATCCAATTTCTTTCTCCAGATACCGGGAAGCATGGATAAGGTTACCACGTCCCTCCCTGTAGTAGGCCACAAACCAAAAGGGTGTAGGAACCCGACTTTCCTTAGGGACATGCTCTACAGAGTCATCAAAGATGTTAGGGCAGTAGTCATTGTCACTGTCAACTACATTGGTGGAGCGCATCATCTGAACTTTGCAGTGAGCATCCCCCACAATCAGAGAATCTTTTGCCTCAAAAGCTGCTTTGGCAGCAGCATTTGTATGGAAAGTAATATAGCACCGATTAGACCTACAGTCACTGTCATAAGTGATTCGGATACGAAGAACCACTCCAAAACACTTAAAAATTGAGTGGATAGAGCCATAGGAAAGGGATGCAAGTATATTTGTTAACATTAATGTGTCAAAACTGCTAACAGGGTTCGTCGACACAACACCCGACCTGCTAGGTCTAGTCTTATTTGCAGACTTCTGCATACTACCACGACCAGAGAGTGACGTCTCGAGGGCCTGGTCGACCACCGCTCGAGGAAGAGATTGGGGCTTTTCTTTATCCATATATAATTGACTTGGTGTTTTTGGCCCCAGGAGCCAAGAGCTACTACCTACCGGGCAGATGAGGGGACCGAGCGCTGGTCGCCGTGGGCGGGGTACCTCTTCCCCCACGGGGCCACTTGTTTTAAAATGCAGCCCCAATGGCTCGAAAGTTTGCCCACGACGGTACTGAGACCCCCTTCCCCAACATCTTCCGGCCCAGACACCCAACCATCCAACACAGGATGGCCCTTAGAGGGTGGTCCCTCTGGATGGCAGCACTGTTGGCCCGTACTGGCAGCCTATTGCTTGGGAGCCATTTAGTCTGGTCTCTCATTGGCGGCCTAACTAGCATGGGAAGCTCTCTCTCCCCGAAATCGGGGCAGAGCAGGGGCCGGAGCCCCCTCTAGTCTAGCTCGCCAGGTCTCAGAGAAACGCAAGCCCCCCCACCACGTCAAGGCGTTTCCCGTTGAAGGAGTTTCGTGAGAAGTAAGTTTCACAAATCTATCAATCTAAACTGGTTTTTTGCTTCATTGGAACCCATCCAAAATAGGAATGATATAATATTACGGTCAAAGGTTCTGCATCACCTTAGAAAGAAACGGACTCTACATAATTATTTCAACTACTATGTACTTCACAAGTGATTAATTAAGGCACTTGTCTCTTGACTCGAAGGGATAACAGCTTAATTCTTAGGCAACACCAGACAACTGACACGAATGTTCAACTCTCAAATGTAAACAAGGAACGAGATCTCGATGTCACAATAACAAATGACTTCAAACCTGGACATCAGTGTTCAGAAGTAGTGAAAACAGCAAACAAACTACCAGTATTTATCGGTAGAACTTTTGAATTCAAGTCAGAAGAAATTATTATTACATTATATAACTCACTCCTACGTCCTTACTTCGAATATTGTGTACAGCTGTGGTCACCGGACTACAAGAAAGACATTGCAAAACTGGAGGGAGTATAACGCAGAATAACTAATATTATCCCTTGATTACGAAACAAGCCATAAGAGGAGCAACTGAAGGACTTAAATCTATATAGCCTTAGCAAACGGCGACGAAGAGGAGACCTTATAGAAGTTTTCAAAATATTCAAAGGTTTCAGTAATTTTAATGCCAGTAATTACTTCAGTATCGACAATAAAAATATTACCAGAAACGATGGGGTCAAGATCGTCGGGAAACGTTTAAACACGAATGAAGCAAAATTTTTCTTTTTTAACGGTATCGTAAGCATTTGGAACAGACTACCCTCTGCTGTTGTAAACTGTGCAACAGTAGAGTCGGTCAAAAGTCACCTAGACAAGTATCTAGCAAATAACCCGAACCTCCAACTATTCACACTCGAATAAAATTAGCAACATGACCTCCACTTACTTACCATACTCGGACAACAGTAGAATAATCACAAACTCACCACGTCACTGTGAATGTATGTGCAAGTATATATATATATATATATATATATATATATATATATATATATATATATATATATATATATATATATATATATATATATATATATATATATATACAATCTGCTTCGTATCTTCGTTTGATAGCCGTCATTCAAAAAGACCCCAGGCCTCGTCTCATGGTCTGCCGAGGGGGTAGACTTTTCATGGTCTGCTATTGTACGTGTGTGTATATGTATATGTACGCGCATGTGTGTATATATATAAGTATAAAAATATATATAGCATAATACATTATACCACCGACACAAATAACACCACACGTGGAAAGCAAATGGATTTAAATCAGGTGACTTGGTGGCCATGACAGTCTCTGCCTGGAGTAAGTATCCACCCACTCCCAGCCAACCCCGTTATGTGGCACCATCGCAACCAGGGATGCGAGGGATGAAGTAAGGAGAGACTTATCAACCTGAGGTGAATCAGCAAAACACTGTCTTCCCTCCACCTTCTCTCTGGCTCAAGTAACTGATTCGACTCAGGTTGACGAGTCTTGCCCTACTTCACTTTTAGTATCCTCGGTAGCGATGGTGCCACATTTCTGGGTTGGCTGGGAGTGGGTGGATACTCACTTTGGCCGAAACTATACTTACCACATCAAAAAATAACCTTAACTTTCTTTTTCTAATCTATTGTTAACTTCATACATGTAATAACTTCGATATTATAAATACTCACCCAAAATTTAATAAATTATCTTCGTCATATTTTCATCTGCTGAATACGTCCTATGATTTGTGAAAAGAATTTTTGAAACACCCAGTATAATAAACTGTCTACTACAAGTTCAATTACATGTTTACTTGATTATGTACATTATTTTTCTCACAGGGGGAAGGGTACCTATATGGAACGGAGAATGCTAAGTACTTCAGCAGTGATTGCTAAAAGAGCCAGGATAGTGTGGTTATGGATGAGAGGGGAATCAGCTAGGTCCATCTCTCAACAGACCGGCTCCAGCCTGTCTACTGTGTACCGATGGATTCGCAGATGGCAGAAAGGTTCAATATATGCCAAACCCTTCCACAGGACTCTTCAGGAAGTGCAATTAGCTGAAGAACAAAGATTAATAACTATACAGAGGATGAATCCACATTTTAGAGCAATTGGAGAAATAAAATCACTTGGATACTTATCTCTTGCATCTCTAATACAGTCATCAGCACTTCGAACCCGAAAGAAAACAATACAAAGAGACACACAAAGTGAAAGTCTTAATAATTGCCCCCAAATCCTGTACCATTGCAGTCCGCAAAAATGTTGGCCAACATGGTGTGGAGCGATAGGACAATAGTTAATTAACAATACTAATGAACATGACGCAGGGAAATATGATTCTAGTAGTGTGCATGTGTGGGTTGAATTTTAATTCTTGTTTCCAGTTCCAGAGAATAACTTTAGAGGACATGTTCATGAAAACTTTTGTAGTTATAACTCACGAGAAAATGTGCAGTTGCCAAAATCGATTCACAGAGTTCTTTAATAACAGGATAATGATTATTAGATTTTAGGAAATAGTGCTACAGGCCATTGCATCCTCCTCTGCATAATGTTTCATCTTGTATTGAAGACTTACTGTACAGCCATGGTTGATAGTGCTGGACCAGGGTCCAAGGAGTGTTGGAGAGCAACTAGACATTGTTCGAACAAGTGAATTTTCCAAACTATTCTCAACGTTGAGAGAGGTTTAGAAGACTCACTTTTTCGAACTCTGTTCAGTTGCTCTCCAACACTCCTTGGACCCTGGTCCAGCACTATCAACCATGGCTGTACATATTATTTTAAATAAATATGCATCCTAGTAGCAATAAATTAAATTCATGCATCATTCTAAGATTATAATTATTATGTCCAGTAATATTTGTAGTTAGACGAAAATATGTTAACATGTTTGCGGAATAAATAGCATATCAATAAAACAGAAAATTCATTACCCATTGTAGCAGCTGCTAGCAATGGCAGCCTCTTTTCCTTGCCTATACCTCCTAGTAAAGTCTAGGCTATTCTCCTTTTAAAAGGTTGTCATATTCTCTTCCAAGTTTAAGGAAGGCAGGAAGTAAAGTTTGTTGTGGTCAGTTAAGATCTGATTTTTTTTTCTTTTTTTTTTTTGTGGGCATTAAAGCAGCATATAATTCTCTTTCTTCTATCTCATTCCTTCCTCCCTCTTTTTCCGGCCACATAGGGCCCATTGCCGCCGGAGAATACTGATGTTGATTTTGAGAAGCTGGTCTCTGGTGTTGTCCTGCTGGACCAGACTCCCCTGACCTGGAAGATGTCGGGGTCCTGGCAACGGGAGATGTGTTGGTGAAAAAGGTTGAGGCGAGGAGAGGCGGACATCCACCAGTCCACGGTGACTGTGGGTGCTGGGTTGGTCGGTAGCATGGCAGTCATCCTCCTCCTCTTCTCTTCTTCACCGTTTGCCATTTCTCTTCATCTTCCAGGTCCATGTTGTCAGTGGTGTCCTCTCTCATGGTGCTGGTGGAGGTGGAGCAGGGACTGGTGTTGGTGTCCTGAGTGTCTCCTTCCGTTTTCGAGTCTAGTTGGGAAGGCTCAGGTGGTGCCTTCCCACTTTTCGCCCAGTTGAGTGGGTGAGGCAGCATTAACCGGCAATGGGGGTGGGCTGGAGGTGGGGTTGGTGGCACGCCGCTCTGCTCCTCCCTCATCGTGCAGGCTTGCTGCCTCTTTCTTGGTGGTGGTGATGGTAGTAGTGGTGGTGGATGGTTGTAAATTAGGAGAAATGGCTATTGGTGGCAAGCCATTTCTCCTGAAGATGTCTATGATGAGGTCAGAGTGACGACCCAACCTTTCTGCAGCTAAGACAACAGCAGTCTGTGACGATGTTTGCCTGCTGCTGTCGTTGCTGCAAAGGCTGGGTGTCGTTCGTCCTCCTCCCATGGGCGTGGAGTGAGCCTAGGACCTTTCCACCATTAGGTCCTGCTACATTGGTCACCTCCACGCCCTTCCTTCCTTCACCCACAGTGAAGGACACCTCCTCTCCATTCCCTAGTGATGGTGGTGAGTTGGTGGCGGCAGAGAGAAAGATACCCTTCGATGTGGACAAAGTAATATTGGTTGTTGTTCGTCACGAACCTATAGCCCTTCAAGTGGTTGAATTACTTCATCTTGCCAACAAGACGGTCATCAGGGGAATTGGTGGTGTTGGCTGTCGGTGTGGACTGGACCATGGGTTGTTCTCTCGAAAAGCAAACACTCCCGATTCATTGGTTGTTGTTGTTGTAAATTTGGCTTAATGCCTATCACCTATTTTTGGGCATTAAGGCAGCTTCCATTTTTTTTTTTTCTTTTAGCCTCCACGCCCTTCCTCCCTTCATCCACAGTGAAGGACACATCCTCTCCATCAACCAGTGATGGTGGTGAGGTAGTGGCAGCAGAGAGAAGGATGCCCTTCCTGTGAACTTCCCCCTGCCAACATGACTGTCGGCAGGGGAAGTGGTGTTCTTGGTTGTAGGTGTTAATTGGACCATGGCTGGTTATAGAATCGCCGAATTATTGGAGTGTGTGTGTTATTCGTCTTAACGCCTATCGACTACACAATGGTCATCAAGGCAATATTTTAATAAAATGATAAAGTTGGTGTATGTGTGTGTATGTGGAGAAGTGTACGTGTATGTCAAGGTGAGTGTGTGTGTCAGGGTTTACGTGTGGCTAGGTTATTTTGATGTTTTGTTCTCCTTTGCGAGGTGATGGTCGGCAGGGATGATATTTGTTGTATTGATGATTTGGAGAGTGAGCAAGCAGACGGTGTTACTTTGCTTGTCAACACATCCCGAACCTGGTCCCAGTAGCGTGAGGTGTACAGGAAGAAGAGGTCAAGACGTGGAGAGGCAGACATCCACCACTCCATGGTGACAGCAGGTGGTTGTGGTGTTCGTAGACTGTCTGTCCTTCTCCTTCTCTTCCTCTTCCCCGCTGTCTGCTATCTCCCTTCATCCTCCAGATCCATGTTGTCGTCGGTGGATCATCTTTGGTGGTGGTGGGGGTGGAGTAGGAACCGGTGTCAGATTCCTCCTCCGTCTCGGGGTCCTGTTGGGCAGGCTCAGGTGGTGGTGCCTTACCAACATTCCCCCGGTCCAGTGGACGAAACAACACTAATCGGCGACGGAGGTGGGCCGAAGGCAGGGTTCTTGGCTCATCCGCTCTGTTCCTCCTCCGTTGTGCCGGCTTGCTGTCTCGTTTCTTGGTGGTGGTAGTGGTGGTGGGTGGTTGTAGATCAGGAGAAATGGTGATTGGTAGCAAACTATTTCTCTTGAAGATGCCGTGGAGGAGGTCAGAAATACGACTTAGCCCTTCTGCAGCTAAGGCTACAGCAGCCTTGGTACTGCCGTCGCTGCGGTGGTTGGGCGTCAGCCGTCTTCCTTCCATGGGCATGGAGTGAGCCTACGACCTGCCCTCCAACAGATCCGGCTACGTTTGTAGCCTCCACAGCGAAGGACACCTCCTCTTCGTTCCCCAGTGATGAAGGTGAGGTGGTGGCAGCAGAGAAAAGGATGCCCTTCCTGTGAACGAAGTAATCTCGCTCGTCGCAGGTAACAAAGCCATAGTCTTACAAATGGTTAAACTCTTTCACCCTGCCAAAAAGACGGTCGGCAAGGGAAGTGGTGGTGTTGGTAGTTGGTGTTGACTGGACCATGGCTGGTTGTAGAATCCACCCCCTGCCTCTGCCCTTCTCACCCTCTCTCATCCCCTCTCCTCTCCCGAGGCTCTCTCTGAGATATGCCATCATACAACGCCTTTATTCATTCTTTCATCTTAGCCTTCAGAAGTGGGTGTGTATATTTGTATTATTTTTATTATATTGCAGGTGTGTTGTTACGAAAAGAAATACACACACGAACTTTCATGCCACATAGTTATCTCAGTATTGTGAGCAATTACTGCTATGCCAAGGAACATGGCAAGGCCTTACTTAACGCACCCGAGCAAGGCCAAGAGGTCGTCACGGTAATGAACACAAAACAAGTGAGCTGTGTGTTTACAATGATCAAAATACAGTAGCTATACCGCAGATGATAACCACTAGAAGTGCAATGAAGTTGTTAGAAGTAAGATGCTTTTAAATTTTACAGTTAAAAATAGATTGAAGACTTTAGTTAAACTCGTTATCAGATTTGTTGTGCGGTTGTTGGAGGGTAGGGAGCGATCGCCCTTCTTCGGAATAGGTTGAATCAGAGGAAAGAGAAAGAAAATTTTAAGGAATAATAAAGTAACTGGAGAGATTTTAAGAAAGGTGTCTGCACGAGCAGGTAGAGTTATACAAAGAGTTGTTTATATTACACATAGAGAAAGAATATGGAATACATACATCCATGCCAAAAAGGATCACTGCTGTACACACAAGGAAGCATTTATGGACATATAAAATACGTTTATTTCGGTGTTCCCTATAACCCAATTCATTTTGTACACAAGTTCTTTGACTACCCTACTGTATGTATATATATATATATATATATATATATATATATATATATATATATATATATATATATATATATATATATATATATATATATATATATATATATATATATATATATATATATATATATATATATATATATATATATATATATATGCAGAAAGCTCACTTCACCGTGAAATATAATATATATATATATATATATATATATATATATATATATATATATATATATATAACGAAGTGGATGAAGATTTAAATTATATTATTGGTAAACTATTTCTTACCATATCCCGGACTTACAATATTATAGACATCTCCGATGTGTTGGTGGCACTTTAGAGGTCTTTAGAGATTTAATCTATCTCGTTTAATATCTCACTTATCTACAATTAATTTAATTGAGGGTTCTTCTCGTTATTTATGCATATATAGTAGTAGCAGTTACGCAGGTTTACACAAAGACCAATTACGTTACTTTACTATATCAATTTTTCAGTCAAACACCAATAATTATTAATAAAACAATTACAAAATAAATTATATCCACATGCATACACTTTCACATGAATCGAAATATTAGCTAGTCAATAAATATTGCAAGAATCAACGATTAAGGTACTCGTTTCCTTCTTCGATAATCCTCGGTTGATTGATTGATTTATTAATGCCATGAGGCATTTGGCGGCGCAACAGCTATGGTCATATACCGCCCAACAGAAAATAGTCATCTACATCAATAATAAAATATTTACACAAACTAAAAAAACAGCCTTCTCCACCCCTATAGGGATAGGCAACATGATTAAAAGAACATATAAACTAAAAGGCACATTTATTCTAAAAGAACCTGACTAATTCAAGCAAGATATATAAAAGATCAAAATTTAAAAAAAAATGTTGAACTAACTAAAAAGCCATAAATATAATAAAATTCACAAAGGTAAGGGTGTTCCATCCCACACTACAAGCCTCCTCCCCGGGCACCTGGGAGAGACTGTTGTGCACCGTCACCCACCCGATACTCGGAGAGGTGCCTACGACGAAGGTCCACAAGGCTAGGACACTCGACAATAAGATGCAGTACTGTCAGAGGGACCAGACAATCATCACAGTAGGGAGGGTGAGCCCTCTCCATTAAAAGTCATGAGTCATTAGTGAGTGGCCAATGCAGAGACAAGAGGTGACGGAGATCAAGAGGTGGCTCATCAGCATCCACCAGGAGACTGGGGATTGGGGACGACCTGAAGGCTCTGGTTGCCTGATGTACGCCAGCATGATGAAGAGGGTCTAAGACTCTGAAACAGGCATCGACACATAGTCGTGTTTTGACCTAATAAGAACATGGTATAGGCGGAGGAGGGTGGCCCGATCAGCCACCCAGGACGTATGGCCCAGGACCCTCGACAGGTTAAGAGCCTTGAGGCAAGAGACCTTAGGTGAACATAAGTGGGGAACCCAAGTCAAACGTTTGTCAAAAAGGAGACCTAAAAAGTGAGTCTCCTCGACACAACGTATCCGATGACCATACATGAATAGGTCCGGATCGGGGTGGACACCTCAGATGCGGCAGAAGTGCATAGCAACTGTTTTGGTAGGAGAAAATCGAAACCCATGAGAACCAGCCCAACGCGAAACCCTGTCAAGGGCGAGCTGCATGCGCCACTCCACCACTGACATTTGGGAAGCAGCAAACCAGACCGCCAGGTCGTTAACGTACATGGAATTGGCTATACCGTCTGGAAGGGATGAGGCAATGGCATTAATTGCTACTGCAAACAATGTGACACTGAGGATGCTTCCCTGGGGGACGCCCTCCTCCAGTGCAACGGATGCTGAAAAGGCTGTACCAACCTTCACAGATAAATTGCGACCACTGAGAAACTCCTTCAGAAAGCGTGGAAGGCGACCACGCAGGCCATATGCATGTAGTTTCTGTAGGATGCCATATTGCCATGTAGTGTCATACGCTTTCTCTAGATCAAAGAATACACAGACAAGGTGTTGATGTCGTGCAAAAGCCCCACATGCAGTAGCTTCCAACCTGACCAGAGCGTCTGTAGTGGAACGGTGTTTACGAAAGCCAGACTGGGACGGAGACAGAAAAAGAACCTGTTCGAGGAAGTATACCAGTCTGACAGGAGGTCAAGGCAATCGGTCTGTAATTAAGGGCAACAATAGAGTCCTTGCCCGGCTTGGGTAGAGGAAGGATGGTAGCAACCCTTCACCCAGAAGGGAAGACACCTTCTAGCCAGATTCTGTTATATAAAGCTAGAAGAAATAAGATCGCCTCCTCACACGAATGTCGCAACATTGCATATGGGATATTGTCTGGCCCAGGAGAAGTGTTGCAGCAGAGAGAGAGAGAGCAGAGTGCAGGTCTCTCAGGGTGAATATATGGTTATAACTTCCATTCTCGTTCCCTGAGAAATCCAGGACAGTGCGTTCCTTGGCTCTTAACTCATGCCTGACAGCCAGACTCTAGCAAAAGCCTCCACCATGGTATTGGCCACTGTCAAACCATCCATTATCTTAATTCCATTGATCTTAAGAACAGATGGAGATCTAGGAGAAAACTTCCCCGCCACCTTACGAACTCTCCTGAACACTTGTGTGAGTGGAGTTATAGCATTAATTGAAGACACATAGGCCTTCCAAGATGCACGTCGTGCCTCTTTTAAAACTCGTCTAGTTCGAGCACTTGCCCTTGTCTCTAAAAGAATTGGGTCCACACGATTGCGACGAAGGCGAGAGAAAGCAGCGCCCTTCTCCCACACAGCAGTAGTGCATACTGGTGACCACCATGGGACAGTAGACGAGTCCCTGAAGCATCTGATAATTTAGAAGAAGGTGAAGGTAGATGAGCAATAACATTGGTATTGTCCTGTACAACAGTGGTATCACTGAAACAGGCAGATACATCAACATCCGTAATATAGGTGGAAGAATCACTCCGCTGTTTAAGCGGAAGAGAATCTGAATCTTCTGAAGTCACAACATCTGAGGTATCCACATTCACTTCACGCCCCTCTGATGATCCAGAAAGAAGCTTGCGAGGGGGGACATCTGTTGAATCAAGAGATTTATCAGAGCCACGAAAACACTTCTGGTGTAATTGAGAGGAAACTATGGAAGAGTTTACAGAGGAACCATGAAGGCGTCTCTGTGGCAGTTTAGCTAACTTAAGTTTCCTTTTTGGAGAGCGTGTGGCAGCGTGAACCTCTACCTCATGGACACCTTTAGCTAAAGTCTGAGAATTGTTATCAGTTGAAGGGTCACCAGAATGAGTGTCTGATACAGTTTCCAAGACAGAGAAACTATATGTATGGTAACCTTTGAAACGCTCTCGCTAGAGCAAGAAGCAGCCACTTCTTGAGAGAGTTGAGAGGGTGCTGCAACCGATTTAGGGCTAAGGGAGAAGGCGTATGTCTTCACACCACCATCCTTCTGTCGCCTGAAGTTGAGTTGCCATCTGGCACTACAAATGCTGATGAATTGGGTGTTAGCCAAGTGGAGGATATCTTGTTCAAGGAGGTACATCTTACATTGGCTAGAACTTTAGGGGTGAGCATCCCTGCAGCAGAAGCAATATCTCTCTGACTGACACTCAGAAGTAAGATGTGAGTCAAGAACAGAACAATTATCACACTGGGAACGGTTGTTGTAGTTCCTACTCCCATGACCAAACTCATAACAACAGAAACACTGCAAAGGACGCTTAACAAAAGGCTTCACCTCAAATGAGGTGGGGTTAATGTTAATACGATCTGGGATATGCGAGCCATAGAAAGCGAGGATGATTATATTTTTACTGCCCTTCATCTTTGTGTGTGTGTTTTTTTTTATATATATATATATATATTAAAAAAAAGATGGGGGCTAAAGGCCACGGGCCCGCTCTCTGTCCCCGTCTACATAGTCGTTAGTGGGAGTGTCCAAAATCATGTCCAATTTCGTTCGAGATGCCTAGACACATTGCGTTTGAAAGAACATAAGTCGTAGTAAGGTGGAAAGATGGATGAAGGTAGAGTGTTCCAGAGTTGACCAGTTGTGTATATGAAAGACTGAGAGTACCGGTTAACTCTTGCATAAGGGAGTTGGACAGAAAAGGGGTGAGAACGAGAGGCTTGACGAGTGTTGCATGCTCTCCTGAGGGGAGGAAGCATAGATAGATAGTTTATTGACTACAAACATATATATTTTTACAAGTTGAATTTAAAGGTAGTTAAACAATTGTACCATCAATTACATATTGTCAGCTAGTTGTAGTCCACAATGGTAAATATTACTCCGAAACAAACCCTAACAACTACTACAAAACTAATCATACAATCGCAATAGATCATGAACAATCTTGCACATAACATCATCACTGAATTTACAAAGTAAATCATCCAAAGTGTTAAATAAATAACCATCTTTTCAGTGCCTAGTTACAGGACAGTTTTCCACGACATGAATCTCTGTCTGGACTGAGCCACACAGATAGATAGATAGTTTATTGACTACAAACAGAATACATATTTTTACGAGTTGAAATTAAAGGCAGTTATACAATTATACCATCAGTTACATATTGTCAGCTAGTTGTAGTCCACAATGGTAAATATTACTCCGAAACAAAACCCCAACAACAACTACAAAACTAATCATACGACCGCAATATATCATGAACAATCTTGCACATAACATCATTACTGAATTTACAAAATAAATCATCCAAAGTGTTAAATAAATAACCATCCCTTAAGTGCCCAGTTACAGGACAGATTTCCACGACATGTTTCTCTGTCTGGACTGAGCCACACACACACACACGTTCCTCCACAGGGAGGGAGCCCCGCCCCCGTCTATTCCACCGTCCCGTCTCGATAGCCAGTGAATGCCCTGAAACCCTGAACCTCGTGAACGAGATTCTGTGTAGATCATTAATTGTGTGTCTCACTTTATATATATCATGCACTTTCATCGTAGGATTAATATCCTTATAAACATTACATCTAGATGTATCTAATGACAAAATAGCTCTATGTACATTTCTTACCAATAATGACATGTCCGAGACTTCATCCTGGGTGTATCTTTTTACAATTTTGGCGACAGGTGTATTCATTGCATTAATAATTGTACCAACGAGAATGAAGGGATCATCATTCATGCCAGACCTTTCTTGCCATAACTTGTGAAAAAATTTGTGCTGTTTGTGTTGTAAGAGGTCTGACAAGGTTGGGTAGCCAAGTTCAGCATAACAGACAAGATTGGGGGTATTCTTTCTCACCCCCAGCAACATTTTCATAGCCCAATGGTACAGTTTGATAACAGGTTTCGTGTCAGCACCGAACCATGATTCACATCCATACAACAGTGATGATGTGAGGGCTGCGTCAAACACACGACGTTTAACGATGAAAGGAACATTGTTGTTTTTCCCTATAAAGGAAACAAATTTCAGAACTTGACAGATCTTCACCTTGGCATGCTCTTTCACTGCTGATGAAACCGAGCCATCACATGTAAAGGGGGAACCTAGATACACATAACTGTCACAATACTCCACAACAAGGTCATCCACACACAGCGGTTCCCTGTCACCAGCTTCACCATTAACAACATAAAATTTAGTCTTTCCTACATTCACTTTCATACCGTACTCTTGACAAAATTTTGTTAATACATCCAGTTTATTCACAATACCAGTCCGTGTCGATGACAATAAAACAGTGTCGTCCATTAACATTAGTATGTGTAGCCATTGCAGAAAGAGTTCAGGTTGGCATTCATTTTTAACTCTTTTTATCAATTCACTAACAAATATGATAAACAAGAAACATGAGGTTGACAATCCCTGCCTTACACCCTGAGTAGCTGTGACCACCGCGGAGCCCATGATGCTCTCCGTGACGCTGTACATTGCCATCAGTGCCGCCAACATTACCCTGCCACACCCTGCTTGCTTCAACACCTCAAACATTTTATGGCGAGGAACAAGATCGTATGCCTTGGAAAAATCAATGAAGGTTACAAATAATTTAATTCTCTTTCTCCGTACTATATCTGTTAGGAGTCTCAAGGTTACAACATGCTCCAGACATCCACTCTGTCTCTGCGCACCAGCTTGTTCGCTATAAGGAGTGAACCAGTGGTAGAGGCGCTCACACAAAACCATGTCATAGAGTTTAGTTATTGAATTGGTCACACTAATGCCTCGATAATTGCTTGGGTCAAGTCTGTCACCTTTCTTAAATACTGTAAACAGCTTGGCCCTTGTCCAAGACGTAGGGTACTGACCAGGGAGAAAAACATTATTAAATAGAGAGACCAGGTTGAGGATCCAGTGTGCAGGGAGCATCGAGACAACGCCTGGAGTTAGACCGTCAGGTCCACACGCCTTGTCGGGCTTCATTTTCCGGATTTGATGTTCCACTTCCTGGGGAGTAATTGGATCATCAAGAACGGGAATATTTACATTAGTGACAATACCAGGGTAGTTGGTGGTAACAAGCTTCGGGTTAAGCACCGTCTCAAAATGTGTCTTGAACTCCTCATCACTGGGTCGGCTCTCGGCAACACTACTGATCGCATTTACATTTCCCTTCCAGTCAATCGCTCTCCAAACTCTCGAGTCATCTCCATCCTGCAGCAGTCTTTCCCATCTACCCAAAATACTATCACTGCAAAAGTTGTCAATCACACGGTCCTCACTCTTCCTCACACATTCATACAAAGCTTCTGTCACACCATCAGCCATCACGTTCACATCATCATTAACAGGTAAAACACATTGATGTAGGTTAACCTCAAACATAGTCTTAACAATATTACCATATATCACAGGCTTCTTACTGAGCTTAGGTCTACTCAGGGGGCTATGAAGCGCCGAATGGTCTCCCAGCGACTCTGCCCTCATCAGAATGTCATCTAAGTCAGTGCCAATACTCGAAAAAGTCACAACAATTGGGGCATGGTCAGAAGGGAGGTCATTCCGCTGCAGAACACTGAAATCATTTACATGCTTCAACAAGTCAATCGAGGCAACACAAGTGTCAAGCTCGGATATCCAGGTGTCTCTCTTCTTGTAAGTCTTATTACTTTTGTAATGCTTATCAGGGGTCATAAGATTATTAATAACTACTAAGTTATTCTCAATACAAACATTGAATAACACTTCAGCATTGTTATTAGCCGTTTTAGTATCGTCATGCAGAACAGGATAAGACAAATCAGGGGTCGAAACAGACTCGAACAGCTGAGCGGATCGAATACCGGCGGGAAGGTCTTTCACCAGACTTCCGAACCTACAGTTCATATCCCCCATTATAACAAAACCATTGGTCATGTTACTGGAAAACAATTTCTCTTGGATAGCAGCAAAGGATGCATGTGAATAGTATGGGGAGTCACACGGTGGGATATAACAGAATCCCATCAAAACACCTTGTAGATTCTTAAATTTTAGCCACACTTGGTCACCAATACTCACATCGACAGAATGAACTAGGCTCACTAGATTGTTCCTTACACACACCACTGTGCCACCTCTTTCTGCTGATCCAACTATAGCACTGCAATATGTCACATACCCTGGAAACTCAACTGCTAATCTTGTTTTAACTTCATTGAGACATATAATATCATATTGACATAACAACAACCTGACAGATTCTTTCTCCAACTTTGTGCGTACTCCATTAATGTTCCAAGATACTATTTTTAGGTCATTTACATTACGAGGTTGTCAAAAGGCCTGTAGGTTCCAGCTGTCGATTACGACGCCGTCTCGATACAGTTTCCTTTCCCTGGTGTTGAAATGAATGACACAGCCCGCGTTCCCTGCTCGTTCCTTCTCCGTCCTCTCAGTGTCGTACAACCTCTTCCATTCCTTTCTCACTGCCGGATGAATATCTTCCTTCACATAGATCTTCTTAAAATCCTCAGCGGCTGTCTTCAAATTCTTAGCTCGCTCCAGGATGTGTTGCCTCTGCGATTCATCGTTGAGAGTCAACAGGATAGGGGGGCACCGGCGGTTCCTACTGTCCTGCGCCGTACCTCCTAACCTGCGATGAGTCCCAACAACGTTGTTTACACCAAGCTTTTCCCATACCTTGTTTAGCTTGCTTTCGTCATCGACTGCTCCACTGAGGGATTCCTGCTCGCCAGGTACCCCTAGGATGACAATATTCGCCCTCCTCTCCTTGCGATCCAAGGCTTCAAGGTAAAACTGCTGCTTGCAGATGATGTCAGCTTGTTTGTCGATCTTGGCTTCTAAGGCATCCATCTTCTTGTTGATGACGCTTGTGGGCGAAACCACGAGTTTCTTTATCTTGTCTAGTTCTTCCATCACCTCACTCAATTTCTTGCTTATGCTTGCAGAGCCTTCATCACTATCTCTCATTGTCATGATCATATCGACCAGTTCACTTTTCCTTAGGTTCTCGAGCTGGTTCCGGGGTATCGTCTTTGGCTCAGACACCTGCTTTGCCATGGTCACTGAGCTAGAGCGGACACGTCTTCACACCACGGTGTCTGAGCACACACACACACATACATTGAGAGAGTTCAGAAGAGCACAAACATGCTATCAGAAGGACAGGGGAGATTGAGGAGCATCATAGCCTGTGTAAGATCTTTGGCTGTGATTAAAACACCCTTACCGTATTTGTTATGTGGTCCATTGGTAGTAATCCAATTTCTTTCTCCAGATACCGGGAAGCATGGATAAGGTTACCACGTCCCTCCCTGTAGCAAGCTACAAACCAAAAGGGTGTAGGAACCCGACGCTCCTTAGGGACATGCTCTACAGAGTCATCAAAGATGTTAGGGCAGTAGTCATTTTCACTGTCAACTAGATTTGTAAACCGCATCATCTGAACTTTGCAGTGAGTATCCCCCACAATCAGAGAATCTTTTGTCTCTAAAGCTGCTTTGGCAGCAGCAATTGTGTTGAAAGTAATATAGCACCCATTAGACCTACAGTCACTGTCATAATTGATTCGGATACGAAGAACCACTCCAAAACACTTAAAAATGGAGTGGATAGCGCCATAGGAAAAGGATGCAAGTACGTTCGTTAACATCAACGTGTCCAAACCGCTAACAGGGTTCATCGACACAACACCCAACCTGTTGGGTCTACTCTTATTTGCAGCCTTCTGCATACCACCACGACCAGAGAGTGACGTCACCATTCGAGGAAGAGATTGGGGCTTTTCGTTATCCATATATTATTGATTTTGTTATATTGGCCCCAGGAGCCAAGAGCTACTACCTACCAGGCAGATGAGGGGACCGAGCACTGGTCACCGTGGGTACCTCTTCCCCCACGGGGCCACTCGTTTTAAAAAGCAGCCCAAATGGCTCGAAAGTTTGCCCACAACGATGCTAAGACCCCCTTCCCCAACATTTCCCGGCCCAGACACCCAACCATCCAACAAAGGACGGCCCCTAGAGGGCGGTCCCTCTGGAGTGCAGCACTGTTGGCAGCCTATTGCATAGGAACCATTTAGTCTGGTCTCTCACTGGTGACCTTACTAGCATGGGAAGCCCTCTCTCCTAGAAATCGGGGCAGAGCAGGGGCTGGAACCCCCTCTAGTCCAGCTCGCCAGGTCTGCGAGAAACGCAAACCCCCCCCCCCCACCACCACCACCACGTCAAGGCGGTTGGTCCCGTTGGTGGGGGGGATAATCCTCGGGTTATTCATAGTTTTTTTCTACACATTTTTATGCAGGAATCCTAATCTTACGTTAATTGTATAATTAAGCAAGTCTAACACTGTAAATTATTAATTAGGTGCTGTTCCAAGACCTTTCTACTCGATTACTTTAATTAATAATTCAAATTAAAGCTACACTGGTTCGATTATATTTTTCAGATCGTTTCCTAGACTTTCAGAAATAATTTCTTCACACTTTTGCTGCTACTTTCAATGCAGTTCACGCCTGTATCACTCGTAAATTTAATTCTTACCTTATGAGGTTCGTCGTAGTCTCTAGGCACCTCTATCAGCTTCGTGCAGCCAGCTACTCTCTCCTCTACACCCTTGCTTACCTGCCCCAACCAATTGGCTAAACAACCAGTTAGGGATTAGACTTGAAGCCTTGTGAATACTCTGGTATCAAACCGAGATACTCGACCTCTGACTATCTCTCGGTCAAACGAGAGACAAAAGAATTCCAGCCTGCCACAGGCAGGCAACCCGCTGTCCTGGGTGGTGTGAGATGGTGGTGACTATAGGGTCCGCAGACTCCGCACATCCTTGAATACTGCACCAGCTTCCCTCACACACTCGTTCGATTACCCTACATCTGGCTATCTTAACATCCTGTCTAATAATACACACCAGTCATACATGCAACTCAATTAGCGACATATATGTAAATTTCTATAATTTTCCCACTTCATGATACCGTATGTAACTCGAGAAATCAACTGTCCTAGGTATAACTTATTTCCTTCGATTTTATATATAGACAAGGGATACGGACACAAGTAGGACAGTTAGAAAATGCTACTGTAGTTCAGATACCTTCTGAGAAAGGCGCTGTGTGTGATAATAAATCTGTACCGTACCACGTAGATAAAGTACTAGCTAGCTAACGCAACCAGCGGAATCAACTCCGCCCAGTTATTCATTGTCTATGCTACGAATTTATTATAATTATTATGCCACTATCAATCGACTCATGACAATATATAGCCTATATATACATATATAATTCCTCTAATTACTGTCTTTCTTTAATATGGTAGTGTAATACTGAAGCCAGTACATAACCGGGATTATTTTGTCCTTTCTGCTATAGCTACACTGGGAATGGAGTTAAAGGAGCTGCTGGTCCTGTTACTGACTGTTGTGATTGCGAAGACCTACTCTGGACCTTTGAATGAAGAACACACAGAGGTGACGATGAATCACATATTGAGGCAACATATATCTGGTTGTCATTTGATACTGCTGACCACTACGCCTCACTCGTCTATGGCATTGACTCTTTTCAGGTAATACAAATTACTACATCGGCACGAAGATATGACTGGTTCAGAGTAGAATGAAAATTACACAAAACTATATAGGGTCACTTTATATCTTTCCCTGATCATATGAAATTCACTAATAAAGTAGTATATGAATTGTAAAGGAACGGGGATAGAACTCTTACACCCGCACACAAGAAAACAAAAAGAAACCCAGATATAAAACTATACACTTATTTACAACAAACACTTAATACAAAAATTAAATTAGACCCTAAAGCACTCTTCCAGGTTAATTAACCCAACTTATAGTAACTAGGGAATTACACTGCTGAATAAAGACTTTTCTGAGTCAGTACTTTAGGACTTCAGAGAGTCCTAGGTACACGCCAGGGAAGCATATTCTCGTTCTGTGAAACATTTTAGACACCTTGAGCACCACCTCCTCCTTCTCGTGGCCTTTCAGCCAATTACACGGTAGCAATCCATGTACAATGTAGATAATCATATATTATTCATCTATTCATGCATAAAATACGTAAAAAAATGTGATTAAATGTATTGCTGGCATCCGATATGCTGCGCTGCTGTGTGATTTGCTGAAAGGCCACTGGAAGGAGGAGGGACTCAAGGTGACAAAAATGTTTCACAGAACGGGAATATGCGTCGGGGAACTGCGAAGAAACAGTGAGTCCGAATCCCACGCCTACGGGTCACAGGGATGACCATGGAAAATGGTCAATATAATAACTAATCAGATTAAGTCATTTTTCCCTGGCTTTAATAGCCCAATTAAATAATGACACAACATAGTCATAGAGCAAAATGGGGATATGTAATACTGGAATTTAAGCACTTGGTAAACCAATATTTACACTTATTAAAGTAAACGTTTAATCGAAAGAACCTTGCATGACAAAATCTGATCTGTTAGCTGAAGCCTGAAGTAGAGTGTTGTCTACTTGTGTTATTCAACATAACAATATGAAATATAATGTCACTGTCGTTTTTACGTACATATATATGGTAATTACAGGAATAGATAAGTGATGAAAATATTGTCTATCCTCACAATTCATGCAACACTGACTGGTCACTGGTCACTGGTGGTGGCTTGTGGGTGAGATGGCTGTAGCCAAGTCCCTGACTGCCAGCCACAGTGTTACCACCTCTAAACTAGCTTGCTAGGGACCGCGTAAATGTAAAAATTCTGCTGTCGAATGAATGCTACATCCATGATGCTCCAGACTTGTTGCTGGTGTCAAATTTTACTACACCCTCGAATTAAGGGTTAACCGGTGACGGGGGTGTGCGGGAATCGGGGTTCTGCAGCTAAGGCAACAGCAAGCAGTCTTGGTGCAAATGGTGATGATGTCTGCCTGCTGCTGCCTTTGCTGAGGTGGTTGGGCGTCGGTGTACCGGTTGGAACTACATATATCTACATATAATATACCTACATATAAGGTGGTGACTCATATACCATGTACCCTCACATGATCGCTCAAACTAGCTGACCTAGACATAAACCGGTCCATGGGAACCAAGCTTCCTCAGCAATAAGTGACGTTACAAGTCACGAGGTACAACACAGAGAGCTCCTACTGTACCTCCTATACGGTAGTATGCTAGAGATACCCGATCGCTACACAAGGGGTCTCATAGCCATCTCTCTCTCTTTAAAGTTAGCTCCTAAGTCTAACTTAACCCTTTTGTAAATCTGTACTACCACTTGGGTTATTAATAAAATCTTGTTAAACAAAGACAAGGTGTGCTAACTCTCCATACCATAATAATCACATAACCTATTCTAAAAATATACTCCGAACAGACACAGCCAGCCACGACAATAAACAACAGATTTGTGTAAGTGACCGTTCGCACTAGCACATCGGCCGTCTTCCTCCCACGAGCTTGGAGTGAGCTGAAGACTTTACCACCATCAATTCCGGCTACTTTGGTAGCCTCCACGCCCTTCCTCCACAGTTAAAGACACTTCTCCGTCCCTCAGTTATGGTGGTGAGGTGGTGGCGGCAGAGAGAAGGATGCCCTTCCTGTGGACGAAGTAGTCGTGGTAGTCTGCAGTCAAGCAACAATAGCCCTTAACAAAGTTGAACCACTTCACCCTGCCAGCAAGACAGCTGGCAGAGGAAGTGGTATTGTTGGCTGGAGGTGTTGCTGGGCTCATGGCTGAACGTTGACTCCTCTCTCTCCTGAAAGAAGATTTTGGGCTTTATGCCTATCGACAGATCATGTCGGTCATTCAGGCAGTCACGTCTTCCCCCGGTCTACAAGGTTGCAATCCTTGCTCTTACAGCCAGGTACCTACTTACTGCTAGGTGAACAGGAACATAAGGGGCTAGGAAAATTGTCCAACAATTCCACTGACTCGGGAATCGAACCCGGGATCTCACTTGCTAGTTGAGGATGATAATCATTACACCATCAGTAACCCTCCTCACTCTCCTGGGCCCACTTTCACCCTTATATTTCCTTTCAGACTCATCTCGAGAATGATGGAGACTTAAAACTGGACCCTAAATTGAAACTTGAGAGGTGAGAGATTGAAACACGAAGTTAAAATAGAGAGACCCTTGAGCAACACCTTGATTTTTTTTTTTTTTTACATGTTCCGACACTGGACATAGGTTTTGGTGGCCTTATAGTTAGTGCCTGAAACTCAAATCGGAAGAGTAAATAATCTCAGGCCCTCACCTGAGAGGTTCGATCTCCCGACTTTTGAATTTCAAGTCCAGAACGCTAACCACTCGGCCACCTCCCCAACTACGAGATATGCTCTGACCAAATCCTTATTACCTCTTAAAAGATCATAATAAGGGTGTAAACTGGCAGGGATAAAGACCATACATACAATTGGCTTCACTTCTGTGTCTACCACTTTGCATTGCCAATGTTGAACCGCCTAGAAATTTGAATCCCGAACCACGTGTGATCATGAGGCGAACCACTCATTACACAGTGAAATGGAAAGAGGGGTTGAGTTGAAATGCTAAAGCATCAACAGTGATCGAGTAGTATTATTTGCTGTATTATACAAAATTAATACCGAATTTATGTCACAGTATAATTGACATGCCAGCAATTGTTTATTAAATAATACTATATTTATGAGTCACTTAGTAAGTCATTTTAATCCTGCCAGTTACTAGTAAAGAGAAAGGAAATAATCAATACGAAAACCTACATAACCCTTAACGCTATCCGTGCTGAGGAGGTGACTTATGGATACCATCAATAGCTTTTCCACAAGTAAATACTGTTTTCTTATAAAAGCCTAATATTAAACATTTGTACTACCAAAACTCAAAAAATATAACCAATAATCACTCTGAGCGAAAAAAAAAACTGGGTTGAAATAGGCTCAGTATCACATTACAGTGTTTTTTATATTTTTTTGTTTCGAAACATTACGAAAAACACGTTAACAATTGACACACCGGACACAGCGATCATAGCGATATGGCAGGTGGTGTGACTTGTGGCTATATGAGTTGCCAGTTTGTCACTAGAACGTCAGTTACCTTCCATATATCAATGAGATAGGGTGTGTTTGGTTAGCTGTATTATTATTCTTCACTAAAATTCGATATATACTGTACACCCGAGCTCGTAAATTCGCGACCACGACCAATGTTTATGAGATTTGAGCTGGTAACATTTATTTAGTGAGGAATCAGAGTAGGTGGAACCACAGAGCTAAAAACCTAGAGCGCTGAACCCTGTGTTATTAGATAGGAGAGGCGTGTCACAACAGGCGAGCGCTCTATTGTATAGATACTTGCCCATTGAACTCCCGTACGTACTTGTATAGTATGTTTCTTTCCACCGTTATTGACATTTCCCTGATTTGTAAAGCATTGTATCTTGTTATCTAATTATAAAGGTTTTGTTAAATCAATTAACAAGGCTCAGATAATGTCCATACGGAAAATTATGCAAAGAAATTAAACTTAAACTGGTTTATTAAACAAGACAAATATATATAACTGTAATCTGTCTCCCTCTCCCTCCACTTACCTTACATACATACATACATATTACTCTAGTGTGACATTCATACATACATACATATTACTCTAGTGTGACATACATATATATTACTCTAGTGTGACATACATACATACAGTCGTGGTCAATAATAATCATCCACATATAGGTAACTTTAACAATTTACTGTGTAATGTTTTCATGTTCACATACTATTTTATTGTTTAAAGTAGTGTGTAGCTGTTTGTATTAAATTAAACGATGGCACTATACCTATTTATTGGAATGTTTATCAGCTAAGGAACAGAGGGAAGCTGTCAAAATCTTACGTGAGTTACTCCTATATGGATGATTATTTTTGACCACGGCTGTACATTCATACATACATATCACTCTAGTGTGACATACATACATACATATTATTCTAGTGTGACATATACATGCATACATATTACTCTAGTATGACATACATACATACACACATTCTAGTGTGACATGCATATATACACACATATTACTCTAGTGTGACATACATACATTCATACTGAACAATGTGAACATAAAATACTGATCATAATAGAGATTAAGTACGTTGTATATATATATTATAAGAAGGTGACTGTGGATGAGAGCCAACGATAATTTTGTTTATCTAACGCATTTCACCTATTAACCGAAATGTATTTATATTTAATCAGCCATTCACTGATATATCGGTTAAAGAAATACTTATTCATATATTGTGAGTCACTATAATGTAGTTAATATACCATATCATCAATAAAAGACCGGATAAATGAAATAATATCTTACCCTGGCATAATCTAACAGGCTGGCGGGTTGAGGGGAAGGGCAGGTATCATGGCCGCCAACCCACTTCCGGTGGCGACACGCCAGGGGGGGTTAGCGAGCTCTAGGTTTTTAGCTCTGTGGGTGGAACATAGTAGGGGGAAATGATACAATCTATATTCTAGGGGAGGTGGCCGAGTGGTTAGTGTTCTGGACTCGTAAAATAGAGGTCGGGAGATCGATCCTCTCAGGTGAGGGCGTGAGAATATTTACTCTTCCAATTTGAGTTTCAGGCACTAACAATAAGGCCACCGAACGTCGTAAAACACCCTCGCTGGTACCATAACAGCTGCAGTATTTGAGAATAACCCTCAATTCCCTCCCTCTGTGGCTGGGTACCAGTTCGGAAGTCGTGACGTGTATGTGTGAGCAGCAGTTGACCTGGGCCACGGTAACGGGCTTGATTAAGCCTATGTCCAGTGTCGGAACATAAAAAAAAAAAAAAAAAAAAAAAACTAATATTCCCTACACAGTGTTACCAGCTCAGATGACATAAGCATTTGGCAGATGACATAAGCAGACCAGGCAACACTGGGTGCACCTGTTTCCCCGCGCTCATGTGAATGTCGCCTGTGAGAGTGTTGCCAGGTCTGCTTGACAAAATTTTCATCGATTCAACATCAGAATTTCCCTTTTTACGTTAATTATTCCTAGTTTACTCCTGAACATTGATGGTCTTTTTGGTATTTCATCTGATAGAGATTTACCTGTTTTACTCTTGAACGAACTGTATATCATTTCCCTGTGTGGACTCCAAAATTCCCTAAAACAGAGAAATTTCCCTTCACCTGGCAACAATGGGTGCACCTTGGAGCGTCAAGTGACATCTTGACATTAAAATTACGTCCCCTGCAATAATTTCTGTCTTATCTACAATCTTATACCACCATGACATGCAGGAGGATTTTCTCTAAATCATCCATCATCGCCTTATAAAAAAAAGTGGTATAAACATTTTTAGTTGCTCATTTCACTTCAACTCGTATTTTATAGTTTATTTTTAATTAATTAATATTTTTTTCACGATAAAAGTAATCCTCTACAATTATTCTGTCAGGTTACCAAAGTGCCAAGTAGATATTACGCGAAATAAGTGAGGAACCAAGAAAAAAATAACAAATTGTACCGCAGAGAAATGCAATGCTTTGTCACAGCAAAGGGAAGCGCGGGAGCGGAGGTTGCCTGGAGAAACTGACCAATCACCGACGAGCAAGCTAGGATGGGACAGAGTATAGCGCATCCCACGGCAAATTTATTCCAGCATATTTAGCCATTTATTTTTATAACGTCCGTCACAGTGTCCTCCAGTGTTGATTATATATTTATAATTAATATTGTGAATATAGCTACATATTTATAAAAGTGTTAAAAAGAACACAATATAAAAAAAATAGGGCTGTACAACATTAGGCTTCAATACACGACGAATATACATATTAGGCTACACATATAACAAGTAAATAGGGTATAAGTAGCAGCGACATTCACCATTTCTTCTCATTACCATATTTTTATTAAAAAGAATTACTGTTGTTTACCAGATATTTAAGAAAAATATAAATATAAAGTAAGTACAAGGAATCATTTGTATTATAATGAGCAGACTAGGCTACACCTTGCCAAGCGGCAAGTGTAACACTGTCGCTGTCCCAGGCATTGTTTACATTCTGTCGGACCAAAACCTTTCGTTTTTCAAAACTATCGTTCAGTGTACAGTTCACAGCCCTAGGGTTGCAAAGCAACGATTGCCGTGTGAACCAGCGCTAATAGAGTTAAAATTTGTGTTCGTGCACCACCAACTTCATGATTATTATTTTGTTGTCGCTATGATTTTAACGTTGTCATGGTAGAGAATTGTAGCATTGCAAGGAAGAATAACCTGGTGGTAATGAACGTTCCTTAAAAAGTTTGTGTAATGAATTATTACCAGTACATATCTTGACAATATTTCCTCGTGAAGAGTTCACAAAAGGCTATACAAGCTGAAAACACATTCTTCCGGCTCTCTTCTTTCATATAGCTACATGATGGACTATAAAAGAGTGACGTTCATATCTACGTATGATATGCAGGTGCTCAATATAATCCAATTATACTGAATGAGTTTGAGCATCTTGAAGTGAGTGAAGAGAAAGAAAGAATGCCATACTGGTCCTTGAGGACATTAACACGAAAAAAAAAAATAATAAAGAAGATAAACAGTAACCAGAAGGAAAAAGGGACAGTTGAAGAATTTCAAGGGAATAGCTCGAGTCCGCAGGGGGGCAAACCTTTTAATGTACCATATCTAAAATTGTTAATATATTACCATGTTGTGCAATGAAACATTCCACCATCTATTCATTGTTGCAATATATTACAAGTAAGCCAATTTTGTTACTTGACCTCAGTCAAGACATTTTTTGACTAATTACTTTGTGATACTGGTTACCAACGGATACTGTTTTGTAGTGGAGGGCGACTTAACTACTCATGATCACTTTGCCATTTCTCCACACCCTGTCCCACACCTCACTCATAACCTCTTTCCATTAGCTTTCTCCTTTACCCATTTCCAGTACTCACTCTACTCCTCCATTTACCCACCACATTCTCCTTCACACTACCTCCAGCATCATTTTGTGTGGCCAAAAATGATTAGTGCGATTATGCAAACTGGACCTGAAAAGAAATAACGTGATGTTTTTTATGCAATTACAATCCATGCAATATGGTAGAATATTATATTAATCAGATGGAGTCAATAGATAGTAATGTCTAGGCCAGACAATCAGGCATTGGAGAACCATCACAAGTGTCGGAGAGAACAGTGTTCTAAAAACTGTGTTAAATTCATGCACACACCTTATGAGACACACTTTCCTTTACCGAACCCCTCTTTCCATCTCACTCTGTAGTGAGTGGTTCGTATCAGGATCACACGTGGTTAGGGATTCAAATTTCTGGGTGGCTCAACATTGGCAATGGTAAGTGGTTAACTGTACATACAAAAATAACATATATACAATTTCTCTTACATGAATGTTGGAAATTATCGTACAGTCGGCGGCAAATGTTCTGTTTCCTCCCTCAGCGCGTCTTGAAGGATGAAATAAAGGCCAAACATCGAATAAACACATTCACCAGGACAAAATTACACTATTCACAGGGTAAAATAGTAATCCTATCTTATTTTTTAGTTTACGAACCTGTGAAGCTTATATTTCCATACTTAATTTATGACTTGGCAGATTTGGCGACAGGACATTTGCCGCTGGCTGTACCTCACGCTAAGCTGCATCACCATAGTGACGATGTGACGTCACAGACCAGAAATTGATGAGCATTTTGGGAAAATGCTTCTATGCCTGTAAAGGTTTTTTTATTTTTATTTTTATGCTAGGTGTCAAGGTGTCTGGTATTTAGTGTGGTGGATTGCTAGTTGATCAACCCTGATGAAAGCTATACTGACAATCATAAAGCAAGTCATGACGAGTAAGGGGTTTTTGAAGTTTGCAATAGGAATTGATTCAAAGTCAAAGTCAAAAATCTTTATCTTGCCATAAAATATTACAGTACATAAATTATTAGTATGAGTGTTTCTTATTGTCCAGGCAGAGCTCCTTGAATGGCTAACCATTTTTAAAGAGCTCCTTTGTATTATTACTGTCTTGGATACAACAATTTAATTACTCCTTTCATATACATAAATGCGTATGTACATTAATTTTGTTCATTGAGAATATATTTTTTCATTTTCAATTTAAATGTAGTTTTGTTTTCTAGTGATCTTATATTTTCTGGGAGACTATTCCAAGCTAAGCATCCTGCGTATGCAACAAATATTTTAGCAGTTTCTGAGCGTGGTTGTGGAGGTCTTAATTTATTTTGATTCCTTAAATTCTGGCCATGGAGGTTTGAACATAATTCATATAAGATGACAACTGGAGTGTGTAGTTGATTATGTACAAATTTCAGTAGTTCTAGTCTATCGATGTCATAATATTTGAGAATTGGAGATTTGTAAATAACTGTTCAGTGTGATCTCTATATCCTGCCCATGAAAGTACTCTTATTATTCTTTTTTGAAATAACAATAATGGTTGAATGACAGTTTTCTATTCTGAACCCCAAGCAAGGTTACAATATTGGAAATAAGGATAAACTAAGCTGTAATATAGAATTATAAGTCCTTCTCTAGTTAAATTATCTTTTATCTTCCGAATTATTCCTAATGATCTTGATATTTTGTTTTGTATACAATTGACATGAACTTTCCATAATAACTTTTCATCCATGATTATTCCTAAAAACTTTACTGAATTTACTTTATTAATTACAGAAATATCTAATCTTACGTTAAACTCTTCATATACACGCTTATTGCCAGCAAATAAAATACAGTTTGTTTTTTTAACATTCAATGATAGTCTATTAGCTAATAACCATTTATATACTTTATCAAGTTCTTGATTAAGAACATGTTCTAGATTTTTAAGGTTTGGGTCTGAGTGGTAAATTGTTGTATCATCTGCAATTAAAATTGATTTCAAAGTATCTGTAGAAGCAACCACTCCATTAAATCATTCCTGACACCATAAAACTCTAACTTCTTTAACAATATATCATGATTAATTGTGTCGAAGGCTTTCTTTAAATCCAAAAATATTATGCTGTTTATTAATTGATTGTTGCTGCCTGTGGAGAATAGTTTTTCCTGAAACCAAATTGATCACTAGTTAATATATTATTTGTATCCAAATGTGCCAATAGTCTATCATACATTATTTTTTCTATAATTTTACTAATTGTTGAAAGTATAGAGATAGGTCTATAATTAGATGGTTGTAATTTATCACCATTTTTATAAATGGGGACAATTTTAGCAATTTCTAAGTTATTTGGAAACAAGCCACGTTGAAATGAATTGTTAATTAATTTAGATAGTACAGGTGATATTACATATGTAGAGACCTTTAAGACTTTTATATGAACATTATCATGACCTGGACATGAATCCTTCAATTGCCTTATAATTCTAGTAATTTCATCAGGAGTCGTGGGAATTAAATTTATGGAAGGGAAATTACCTTGTAAATATCGTTGAAATGAAACATCAGACTCTTGTAATTTACTGTCTAATTCATGTCCTATGGAAGAAAAGAAAGAATTTCATTACATATCATGGTAGGGTTAGATGTTACCACACCATTCACCACCAGTTGCTCAATGGCAGTTTTTGCATTCCGTTTAACTTGCAGCATATCAGTTATTATATTCCAAACTTTTTTTGTATTATCAAATGCCGCTTTAAATTTTGTTTTATAATAATCCCTTTTCGCAGTGTCTAACTTTCTGTTAACCATATTTCGATCATTTTTATATTCCACCCCATATGCCAAAGTTGTTCTGATAAATTTCTTATAAAGTTTATCAAAGCTTCCAAATCTTTATTGATCCAAGGTTTAATTATCTTTTTGTGAGGTAATGTTATATATGGCACGTGTGTATCCGTTGCTCGTACTATGCATTCTGTAATTTTTTTTAGCATTACCAGGCACTTCATCATTAATGTCACATTCTTCTATTAGTGATTCTAGTGTACTACATAAATCTCTATTGTTAACGTTACTGAAATTTCGGTCTTTAAATTTTTTTTGCTGTATTTTTACAACTGCCATTGAGCAAATGATGAAAGGTGAGAAATGATCAGTTACATCAGTTACTAATATTCCAGGTTTGATCCATACATGATCAATTAGTGAAGCACCTTGATCCGTTATTCTTGTTGGCTTGTTAATACATGAATAAAATCCATGGCTATATAGAATATGTGCACAGTCCTGTATACTTTTAACATTATCATGCTTTAATTAATTGATATTTATATCTCGTAATATATAGGAAAGTTTTCTAAGAACTTTGATTCCTAATAAATCTTCAAGCATAATATTAAATACATTAATATCAGAATTTGTCCTACGGTAGATGACTCCCACTATGAATGAGGACAATGATTCACATTCAACAAAACAGGACTCAAAAGAATCATTAGCAATACTAATGTCATCAATGACATCGCCACTCCTCCTCCTTGTCGATTTTTATTTTTTGTAAACATATTAAATCCCGTAATTCTGTATAAATGCTCGATATCGTCAGAGAGTCTAGTTTTACAGAAACAGATAATTTGCACTTCATTAATTAGTGGAATCAGGTGACTGTCAACAAACATATCTAGGTTGCTGGGTATACTCCTGATGTTATAGGTAAAGAATGTTGTATATCTAGGGTACGTACAGTCGGCGGCAGAAGTCCTGTCGCCTCACCTGCTTCACCGAGACAAGCAGTGTTCATGGATTCGAGAAATACACACGTTTTCTACACCTAATAATCTAGTCTATGAACATCGCGTGCCTCGGTGAAGCAAGTGAGGCGACAGGACTTATGCCGCCGACTGTACATATGAGTGGTTCAAGTTCGTCCTGCTTATAGTAAATAGTTTCTGAGACGAAGTGTAAACTCTCTAACTCTCCAGCATCATGACTACGAAGGCCAAGGTCATAGTCTACATCTGAAGTATGATTATAACTAAAGTTAAGGTTTTAATAATTATTTATACATAAACTGTTTTCATTAGTATTGATATCAAATAAATTTCGAAACTGACTGTCATCAATATCGTTGAAAGGAAAGATGTACATATTTTAAGAAAAGAATAACACCCAGTTTACCATAGCCCTACAGGTAGTGGTTGTTTACTTCTTCTTAGTAGCTGCCCTCCTTGGCCTTTCCTCCCTCTCCGGTCCATGCCCGCCAACATCACTCACTCCACTACCTCCAGCAGTTGTCAGGTACTCTCCAAGGGTTAACGCAGCAGAGGCCGAGGGAGCAGATACCCCTGCAGCTGGGGCAGGGGCAGGGAAAGCAATCGCCGGGCCGGAGTCTGTAGATACTACTGTAGTGGCCGCTCCCTGTTCCTTTTAGACTGGGCTGTAACTTCGGAATCATGTGACCCTGTAGGCATTTTTGAGGAAAAGTGGGCAACCAGCACTTTTTGAAAGTTCAAGGTGTCCCAAACAAGAATCCACCGGTTGCCCTTCAAATAAGGCCCCTGGTTTTCTATATTTCCTCCTCCAGGTTACCCCAACCCCCCATGGTAAATTGGATGTTAGACGCTGTTGCCTATCCTGGTTTAGGCTCATAGTTAGGGCACTTCCCAATGTTCAATAATATTGTGTTTGGTATCATTTTAAAGGGGACATTTGTAGCTTTCATTCAAATCCAATTATAAACCTTTCTGACATACATGGAGGCCACTAGAGCTCCTCAAGCCACAAAGAACTTTTTTTTTCACAATTTCCGCCTAAGTTATTTTCTTTGTTTTAACCCTATGGTACCTAGGAACACCAGAGATACAAAAAACAGATACTGCAATACTCACTTGCCTATGGAGTTTCAGAAAATGTATAATATCACCATATTATTACAATCTGGGGGATTACTGTGAGCCTGGAACCTGACTAAGGAGTTACTGCAGGCAAGCAGCCCAGATGGGGAGTTACTGCAGACAAGAAGCCAACACGCATGCTGACAGCTTTCAATATTTTGTTGGTATCCATATACTCTAGTAAAGGTAACTAACACTCATTTTGATTTGATGAATGTGTTTATGCAAGTCAATGAAGTTATTTGATATCAATGAATTTCATAGATTAAAGCTAGCTAGATTATCCATAGATTTTAGCTATTTTCTACTTACTAGCTAGCTAACGTTAATTCGTGGAATTCATTGATTTCATTACCAGGCTATAGCTTACCTATCGCCAGTAGGCCTACCTAACCCAAGTTCATTCAACTTTGTTCTCCATGTAACTAATATTTATCTTTATTAAATGACCTTTGTGTTTATTGTTTAAAATATAAGTCAATGTGGTCATGCTGAAAAGTCCATAGATTTTTAGTTAACTAGCCCAGCCAGCAGGCTATACTCGTGAGCAGTGGTTGTTATTAATAGGTAGTAATAATAACTATTAATTAATTATTGGTCCTACTAGTTCCATTCCAGAATTGCTTGACATTTAAGTAAACCACATTATAAAAACAAGCTGGCTAAATAAGCAGTATAATTTCTGTTTCAGCCTGATCATAGAAGCTGTTGGCAGTCTGAAGAAGACTGGCCACTCCCCAGTTCTAGAATGTCTCATCTGTCAGGAGACAAAAAATGAAAAGTTATCAAAAGGAGGACAGCAGGGGTTTGACACAATAAAATGTGCTGCACAGACAAGAGACAAACTTTGTGATAGAGAAAACCAGCCAGCAATCGATCGTATAAAGGAAATATCCAAAAAAATAGATGTGGAAAAACTGTGGTGGCACAAATCCTGTTAGCGTTGTTCACCAGCAAACTTAAAATTGAAAAAATAAAACGGAAAATTCAGACATCCTGATCTATCTGTGATAGCACAGCAACCCCAATGCTGAGAAGTTCAACTCCAATTGTGAAATGGGACTTTTGCATCTTCTGCCAAGATACGAATCTCAATGAGTCTGTGTCATCTGTTACTACATTAAAAATGAGCGAGCAGATCCTGGATTTATCCAAGTATGATCAAGAGGTCCATGTGCGCCTGGCAGGTGTTAGTGACCTCATATTTGCCAAGATCTTGACAGCTGACATACCATGTCCCAGTGACCTCAAAGCCACAGATCTACAGTGTGAACCAATGCTAGTCATTGATGGACAAGCTCTAGTCATTTTCATTGGGAAACCACAAGAAGCCAAGACCTTTGGAGACCTGGCAGACACCTTTGTTAAATCTGTTCTTTAAAGTGGCGCACAGTTTCCAGCGAATTGATGTCCTGTTCGATCGCTACCATGAGCACTCAATCAAAGGCGGAACAAGGAAACGGCGTGAGAAAGGCTCAGTGGCAATCAGACGACCAGTTACAAACAGAGATTTACCACTTCCTGCAAAGTGGGAGAACTTCATTGCTCACCAAGACAACAAGACAGACCTTGCTCGCTTTCTCTCTCAACAGCTGATTCTGAGGGCACCAGCAAACAAAACCATAGTTGCCGAAGGTGGTTTCAGCGATGATGAGTGGGTCGAAGCTTCTGACCCAACCTTTGACACAGACAGCTTGGAAGCTAAACATGAAGAAGCGGATACAAGAATTATTCTTCACTGCATTAGAAGCAGAGTGGAAACCATTGTTGTGTCTGCAAGAGACACCGATGTCTTGATTCTGTTGATCGCCTACTTCCACAGAATGCCATGCCAACAAATCTGGATGAAAGCAGGGACAGCAAAGGACAGAAAGTACATCCCCATTCATGCAGTTGTCGAAAAGCTACAGATGGAAGAAGAGGTCCTTGAGCTGCTTCCAGGTTTCCATGCACTGACTGGGAGTGACTCAACATCATACATTGCAGGACACACGAAGAAGACCTGCTGGAATGTGTTTAGACAGCACAGCCATCTACTCAAGGGGCTTGGTGAAGGTCCTGAGTTTAGTGACTCCACCATCATGGATGCAAAAGTGTTCTTCTGCAAATTATATGGTGCAATCAACACAAACAACATCAATGAAGTTCGTTTGGGCATGTTTGTCAAGGGCATGACCATAGAGAGACTGCCACCCACCAGAGATGCTCTGAAATTTCACATCCAGCGTGTTCACTTCCAGACTTTGGTCTGGCGGCAGGCCCACTTGCAGTACCCGGTGCTGCCACCCCCTGAAAATATGGAATGGAAGACAATGTGCTTGTTCCTAAACTCATGTCGCTGCTTGCAGTTCCAGATGCCTGTGAGGAGCTAGTGACCTGTGGCTGCACAACTGGATGCAAGACAGCCCGATGAGGCTGCAAGCCAAACCCATGCACTGCATCTTGTCAGTGCCGAAAGTCAAGTGACCTTTGCATGAATATGTATTGCACTAAAGAAAATAAAAAAATGTGATCACAAAGAAATTGTAATGCTGTTTTGATCCAATCATTACTATCCATATTTGTAATTAGTGCCCATGTTCAGTGAATTTTACTGATTAATTAAATGGATGAAAAATGTCTACCTGGCATTTGATTATTATTGCATTAGTATTAGTCATGGAGGTAGTATAGGTGGAGTCGCCAGTAGGACCTGATTTGTGAAGCCACCAATCTGTCATTTCCGGCGCCTTCAAGATGGCGCATACCTTTGTATGTCAGGTCAGAAGTCAGGTCAAAAGTCCAATTATACTGAAACATATCTTGGTGTCCGCTATATTGAAGGCGCTGAAAATGACAGTTCGGCGGCTTCACTTTACTCCCCTGGATTAGTAAGCCATGGCGACTCCACCTATACTACCTTCATGGTATTAGTAATAATATCTAAACAATTGGTGTGGTCATAATAATAAACTATATAGTTTAGGCAAAAATTGTGGGAAAATGTGTGTAATTTCTGGTTTACAGAGGTCATGTGACCTCTGTGTTTGTCAGAAAGATACAACTATGAGCTTAAATGAAAGCCTAGAAGGTGGTCCCCTTTACAATGATAACAAACAATAATATATAGAATATTAACAAATAGGAAATTGATAGCCATTTCTAACTTTGGGCGATTAATCAATAATTATGCTAATTAATCAATAATTATGGATTATATATGGATGCATATAGAAACAATGCATTAAGTGCTTTTCCTCAAAAATGCGTACCATTTTGTTTTCTAAGGGGCTTTTTCAATTTTCGGTCCTGACTATTTGTACTCTCCCCGTCCCAGACAAGCCACAGTCTGGCGGTATGGTTAATCCCGTCCCCTGACTCAGCTTAACAGACTCTTGGGAGTCCAGCCACCAGCCTCCTGCTTTCTCCAGGTATGAATCGAGATGGGTGCAGCATGTCTTGTGATGGCATGATCACGTGGGTGATGCTACATACGGGAACTTTGAAGCAAGGAGATAAAAGGAGCGGAGCTGCACTTGTACAACAGACTATCCAGCGAGCTACCAAAGTGGAAGGACCTGCCCTACTCCTGCCGTCGTCTCACACCTGCAGCACACGTGTTCCCTCTCCGACAACACGTCGTACCTCTGCTCTACACTACTACACAAGTGATACTGCAACTACGACGCTACACAGCAGGCTGGCCTTCCCCATATCATGTACTGCACTCTTGTATATTACCAATAAACTGTACCGTGTATTCTAGAGTCTGTTCACCCGGGTAGATGCATAAAGAGCTTCCTTACTGTCTCAATTGGTGACCCAGGATTTTCAACTCTGTTACATGGTACTAGGTAGTACGTACATCGCACGCAAGTTCCACTACACTACTTGCACTTCAACCTCTGCAACACGCCAACACCGACATTCCAGCGACCCCACAACTACCCTCCAATCAACACTTCACCTACGACGACCTCTTCGCTTCGCTCCTAAGGTACCCCGTTCACTTACACTTCCCTATCCCCGGGTATTAGCTGGTATTCGTATTGTGTCCACATTCCCCAGTGCTCTATCTCACCCATTTTTGCATAACGTTATTTTGCCCCCATTACTTTTCTTTCCTGTTCTGTGTCTCCTTACTCCCGCCTTTTTCTACTCCTGTCCGCTGTTTCGCTACCTTACCTACCCTTCCATTCTACCACCCTCCTGTAATTTCCTACCTCCTAGACCCCTGTTCTCTCCCGCACAACAAGTATACCCCCTTCCTGCTTATTTTCACGCCTTCCCTTTGCCCATCACACACACACACGTTACTGTCCCAAGGGGTACCTATTCACCTTCTCCTCTACATTACGTGCATCGCTGCCCGTTACTCGTCCCTCCACGTGCTACACTCCAGCCACGTGCACATCCCTCAACGTTACTCTACGTCAGTGGTTCTCAAACTTTTCCAACTAGCGGAACCCTTTGACATATGCTGGTACTCGGAGGAACCCTCACCAAATATAGGTGGAACCCTCCCCAATACACATACATACACACACACACGACTAAATGAAAGTGCAAAGTTTAGTATTCAGCATCACAATTCTTACCTTTTTGCAATTTCGGCCATAAAGTGTGGTATTTCAACCAATTTTCCATCTTAAGAATTTAATAATGCAATGAAAAACACACGAATGCAGCACAACACACGTCTGATGAAAGCCGCGGCAATACTGGCCAGTGGTGGACAGGTGGAGATTAAACATGGAGTGGACTGTGGGAGTGGGACCAGTACTAACGCCGAACGGACCTGTACACTTCATGTACTACACTCGTACAGTCTCTCTCTCTCTCTCTCTCTCTCTCTCTCTCTCTCTCTCTCTCTCTCTCTCTCTCTCTCTCTCTCTCTCTCTCTCTCTCAAATGCAAAATATTTCATCACTTCCATACTTCATTCCATTCGTTGTCAAATAAATTAATAAATATAAGTTTTTGCCATGGAACCCTTGAAATGTCTTCACGGATCCTGGGGTTCCGCGGAACACAGTTTGAGAACCACTGCTCTACGTGCATCGCTGCCCGACATCGCTCCTCTACATACCCACGTGCTCCACTCCAGCCACGTGCACAGGATCACAACACTACGTGCATCGCTGCCCGATCGTCTCACCTCCACCACACACAAGCTCAACTCCAACCACGTGCACGTCCATAAGCAAACACCACGTGCATCGCCATCAACGCCCTACAGCGCTGCAATCAACTACGCCACCTACGCCATGTCAACGCATACTCTTAAGGACGCACATAAATCTTAAAGCTAAGTACTGTTTATCCCATTTCCACCACTTTTCCTCAGTGCTCCCTCTCTCAAGTGCTACCTCTCCTCATTTTCTTCCATACCCTTTTGTACGTATCTTTATATAAATCCCTGGGCCACCTAGTTCGTGTATCCCACACACACACCTGCGCCCTTACTCGTCCATACTACTCACCACCACTAGTATATTATTATTACTACACTTTCATACCCCTACCTTTCCCATAGTTTTCACTTTATTACACCATGGACACCACTCTAGCCTCACAAACAGTAGCATTCAGCCCATCACTTAATGCTGCCATTCACTCACCCCCACAACATTCTTCCACTTCAACACCCACTACTTCCTCATTACATAATGCCAACTCACAATCACCTTATGTCCCACCTTTCTCACGTACACTCTTGGTTCCGTCACATGGAAACTCTGTGGTGCTCCGCAAACTTCACGAGCGAACAGAAGTTCAATGCCGTCCTCCGGGTACTCCCAGAGGATGTATTCGATGCTATCCCTACCACTATCACTCAACGCCCATCCTACAAAGATTTGAAGGACGCGATCGTTTCATCATACCTGAAGGCCTTAGAAGATATACAAGTGGATGGCCACCGTCCATCCGTGGTCTTACGGCACATGCAGCAGCTGAATGAGAAAGCTGGAGACCACTTCTCAGAGGCGCTACTCAAGAGGTGCCACTCCAAGCTGTTCCCTGCGACGGTGCAACTCCACCTCCAGGCCCACCTTGATCTTCCCATAAACCAATACGTTAAACATGCGGACGCTATAATAAGCGTATATTCTGAGGCAGACCCACCACAACTACACCACCATGTCAACACAACCACCACTACGCCACCATCTTCAACACCCTCTACACATCACGTTCCACCCGCTTCCTCTCCTCACTTCCAACACCTCTCATACCCTACCCATCAAGCACATACATCCACCTCCACACCCCCCACGTCCATTCAACCTCATATACATAACACACCACCCCCACCTCAACATTCTCACCCCATTTCCAACCTCCCCCAGCATCACACACCTATTCCACACTCATACCCACATCACCAACTTCACACACAAGTATCCACTCGGCCCCACCAAACAACTACGCATCACCATCTCCCTAACACTTATGCACACCCCAGTACTCCATTCCCTAACACACACCCCCAACACAACCACGTTTATCTTCACCAACATGTCACCGCATCTCTACGCATTCTCCCTCCGTTGCCTCAATACACTACCTCACACAGCACAACACTACCTCCACATTTCAATCCTTCACCTCATCAATACAATGACATCACTCCACTCACGCAACTGTGTTTCTACCACCAACACTTCGGTAATGGCGCACATAATTGCAGCCCACCTTGCCAGTGGGCATTCCCTGACACTCGCCAGCAACCCCGTGGCTACCAGGGAAATGAGTAAGGCGGTGACAAGAATGCGCCTAAGAAGTCACCGGCACACATCCTAGCCAACCCACCGGGCCGGAAACATGCATACCCACGACGCTTTGATACAAGAACCACAATTACCATACCCTCGAAGCAACGAACAAGCACACGAACCTTCAGGATGCCTCTCTGCTTGCACCTCTAAGTCACTCCTACGCTGCCCCCGTACGTTCCTCACACTCTACACTACGACAAGTCGATCAACACGCCCAAGCCACCCACGCTACTACGCCACACCCTCAACCACGCACGGACCCAGCTCACTGTACATCGTCCCATGTACACGCACGTGTTTCCCCTCTAATGTCCCCAGACCTTCCCCCTGCGGGTACATGAGTGACACCACGCAATCATGCTCGAGCACTGCTATGGGTAAAGGACCTCGAGTCAGTGGACACTTTCCTTATCGATTTGGGCTCTGAAGTGAGAGTAGTTCCCCCCCTGGAGAAGGACCGCAAGAGACAGGCGTCTACCGCTTACGATCTCCTCGCTGCAAACCATTCTCCTATCGCCACCTACGGAACCAGGAGTAAGGGCGAGTATGTAGTATGGCCATTCGTGGTAATGGACGTCCAAGCACCAATATTAGGCCTGGACTACCTGACGGCGCACGACATGCTAAATGTAACAGACTCATACAACAACCTTCAGGAGCTACTATTCCCACCAGAATCTGTTGACGAGCCACACCTACTATTACACAAATCACACAAACCAACACTTACGATAGCATTATTCATGATTTCCCACTCCTACGCTCTGCAGAGACTTCCGCAAAAATCAAAGATGCAGGTATCCGCCACCCAATCACAACGACGGGCCCCACAGTTTTTGCCAAGCCTCGACATATGCCCCCAGAACGACTAGGAGCTGCACAACGGGAGTTTATGGTGATGATCAAACAAGGGGTAGCCAGGCCGTCTAATAGCGAGTGGGCGTCACCCCTACACATGGTACCCAAACAGCAAGAAGGTGAATGGAGTGCATTCGGGGATTACAGGGCTCTGAATGCAGTCACCATCCCTGACAGGTATCCCAACCCGCATGTCCTTGATTTTCACTCGAAGCTGCAAAGATGTACAGTTTTCTCTAAGATTGACCTCGACAGGGCTTTCCACCAGATCCCCGTTGCTGAGGAGGATATAAAAAAAAACGGTGATAACCACACCCTTTGGACTATACGAATTCCCTGTAATGAACTTCGGCTTACGTAACGCAACACAGACATTCCAGAGATTTATGGACAAGGTTGTACGAGGCCTCGATTACATAGTGGTGTATGTAGACGACATCCTCATCGCATCAAGCAATCTTACGCAACACCTGGGGGAATTATTCTCCCTCCTGCAAGATTATGGACTGAAGATTCACCCATCTAAGTGTGTAATAGGGATGAACCAACTAGACTTTCTCGGACATCGAGTAACCCAGCAGGAAATTACCCCGCTCCCGCAGAAGGTGGAGGCCGTTCAGGAGTTCCCTCTCCCTACCACAGCTAGGAAACTGAGAGAATTTTTAGGGGTGGTGAATTATTACCACTGCTTTATCTCCCCCGCCGCGGCAACACTCGCCCCACTCCATGACCTTTTGAAGGGCCTGAAAAAGGCCTCCCAGAAGAAACTCACGTGGAAACCTGCAGCAGAGTCCGCCTTCAGCGAGGTGAAAAATAGGCTCGCTCCACCCTCCTTGCGTACCCCTCGATTTACGTGCCAACATCCATATATACTGACGCATCCAACGACGCCGAAGGAGCAGTGCTGCAGCAGGAGGTTGACGGGGTGCTAAAGCCTATCGCGTTCTTTAGCAAACGCCTCGAGCCACCACAGAGAAAATACAGTGCTTTTGACAGGGAGTTGGTGGCCATGCATGATGCCGTTAAACACTTCTGCCACTTCCTGAAAGGCAGGGCTTTCCATATACGTACTGATCACAAGCCACTTACGACAGCCATGAAACAACTGGGTGCCAGCTGGTCACCACGAGTATCTCGACATCTCTCATTCTTCTCCGAATTTGCTACAGATATACGGCATGTACGGGGGTAAGACAACATGGTGGCTGACGCACTTTCGAGGGCACCACCGCCACACCTACTCATCGCCACAGTACAACGCATTCCTCCTCTAGACTACGCAGCACTCGCCCACGCCCAACAGGATGACATTCACCTCTAGGAACTACTGATGGGCGATACTGGCCTATGTCTTGTACGCATAACGACACTTCCTGTGGCACGTCACATGCCTACATACCTGAGCAATTCAGAAAAAACATATTCAATCACTATCACTCCATAAATCACCCGGGAATTGCAGGTACACTTCGCCTCAATAGTCGACGTGCAGTATGCCCAAGAATGAGAAGGCAAGTGAAGGATTGGGTGACAGCCTGCATCTCCTGTGAGCATGCGAAGGTAGGACGACATACACGCCCACCAATTCACGAGTTCACCGTTCCTTCCAACAGATTCCACACTGTGCACGTCAACATCGTGGGCCCTCTCCCATCTTCCCAAGGGTACCGATATCTCCTGACGTGCGTAGACAGGACGACGCGGTGGTGTACAGCTGTCCCTATGTATGACATCACGGCTGATGGCACAGCCCGCCATTTTCTCAATAACTGGGTGTCTAGCTTTGGTCCCCCTACAGTTATCGTCACGGACCAAGGGAACAATTCGAGTCCAGGGCGTGGCAGGACATGCTCACATTATTAGGGACACGTCGTCAAAGGACCACCGCATACCACCCAGCAAGTAACGGCATGGTCGAGAGATTTCATCGCCGCCTGAAGGATGCGTTCCGAGCACTACAGCCTGATCAATGGACTGACGCCCTCCCTCTCATCCTCCTGACAATACGTACTACGCTGGAGGAGGACCTTAAACACTCACCAGCGGAGCTCGTGTTCGACGAGGATCTACGCCTCCCTGGCCAGATTATTGCAACCGATGTGTACACATCTAACCTCTCATTCTTGCCGGCATCGCTAACGTCACACCTACGCTTACACGCCAGCATACCAGGCCTACCTACACACCACCCGGCCTGCACACCGCACCCTCGCTGCTACTCAGGATGGACTCACACTGCACACCGCTCCAGCAGCTGTACACTGACCCTCATCCCGTGCTCGCCAGGACGGACGTAACTGTCACGCTAAGCATACACGACAAGCCTTAATTCATGTCTTGCACCCGTTCACACCTCGCCTCTTACACACCACTCGCCTCACACACAACGACGACCACCACTCCTACCTACACCTCGTGCAGTGCCACTCGCACGAACATGCTACGCATCTCCACCCACTCCACCGCATCATGCTATACACACACACCAACCACCCCTCCACCAGCCTCACCCACCAACCTCACTCACCACCGACAACCACACCCACCTACCAACCGCTCACATACCAACACATATGCATACATACTACTCACCACAGGACTTCTGCCGCCGACTGAACCTCAAGTGCCATCCAGATATCTTCACTCACAGGCATCTTGTGTAGTCACAATGAAACCTCGTGATTCGTACACAGATCAGGGCCAAGGAAAAATGGACGACAGCGTTTCCCTCCAGTGGTTTATCAGAGATACTTTTCACTTTTCTTCAAAAGTATTTCAGATTATGGGACATTATCACTCACAGTCCAGCTATGCACACTTACAAAGGTCGCTGTGCACTTGTAACAGTCGTAAATCACTTAATTCCTGAAATGCCTTTAAAGACAGAGCACAAAAACTGCGTGTGGTTTCTCTCTGTGTGAGTCTCTCTCCAAGAGTTTAGATAGATAGGAGATCATGCAATGCCGCAATGGGGCAATAGTTGGTGAGTTGGAGCAGAAACCCTTCTTTGGAACTTGTTGGATCAGAGCAAACTTCCAGCAGGAAAGATATGATTAATTGATAGAGAAAAACATAACAGTTCGCCTAGTCAGGGAGTCAGCACAGAAGCAGAGTTTTTGAGAGTAACAGGAGAAAATCATCATGACCAAATGCCTCCCAAGTATCAAGGCCAGAGAGGGAGGAAAATACATATTTCTAATGACAGGCATAAGTAAGTCAAAGAGGGATGGAGATGGAGGAATAATGCCAAAATCGTCCGAAGTGGAGTTAGAGACAGAAATTTGAGGGAAGAATGATTTCGGCTTGATCAGTAAGTATGAGAGGAGGATGAGAAGAATGCTTTGCGCAGTGGCAGTATCGTAATCAATGAGGTCGAGGTATTTGCTACTGCACAGAGCAAGATCTGTCGGTATTGGGAATAGCAGGAGCCTCGGCGACCTACCCCTCCCTAGGAAGGGTAGGTAAGTCTTTTCCAGCCTCCAGGCGGTGGCCTCGGTGGTACACCTCCTTTTTTTATCTTTATTTTATCCTCTTAGGAGGTGGAGCCAAAGGGGAAGGCGGTGTGTGGGTTAGAATGAGCCTCCCCCACATGTAGGTTTTAAGGTTTTTATTGTATTTTAGTGCTTTTAGTGTTTTAAGATGGCCTTGCCAGCCATCAGTGGTCCCCCATTGGGTGAGTGGACAGCTATAGCTACTGGCGGGGGGTGGGGGGAGTCTCCGAGCTGCCCTGCAGAGGGAGTGGGGAAGAGGGAGTATATGAGAGTGGTAAATGTGAATGTGAATGGGATGATGGATGCGTCCAAGAGACGAGAGATTGTAGAATGTTTCAAGAAAGGAAGAGTAGATGTGATAGGAGTGACGGAGACACATGTAAAAGGATGTGGAGTTGTTGAGTATAAGGAGGGAAGGGAGAGTGGACTGTGGGAGGGAATGGAAGGAGGAGTAGTATGGACGGGTCTGAATGAAAAGATTAAAGGAAAAGGGAAGGAAGGGTGTGCACTGTTGGTGTGTCCGTGGGTGTGGAAGGGAGTGGATGGACATGGGTGGAATGGGTCGAGGATAGTATGGATGACTGGAAAGATTGGCATGGTATGCGTGGGTGTGTGCTTATGCACCAGTAAAAGAAAAAAGTAAGACGGGGAGAGAGAAGATGAGAGTGTTTTGGGATGAATTGAATGCGTGTCCAAGAAAGATTGATAATGGAAGGAGAAATGTGATGATGGGAGATATGAATGGAAAGGTGGGAGGTGAGGAAGTGGGAAGTATTGTGGGTAAATGGGGTGTAGAAGGAATAAATGGGAATGGTGAGTATCTGGTGGATGTCTGTGCTGAGAGGGGGCTGTTCTTGGCGAACACCTTCTTTCAGCACAAGATGATCTACAGGTATACATGGAGAAGGGATGAGAGAGGAGAGCAGAAGAGTTTGATTGATTATGTGGCCGTGGATGAAAGGTTGAGGAAAGATGTGTTCGATGCGAAAGTGGTGAAAGGAATGATCCAATGCTCCGACCATTTTGCAGTGTTGGTAAGTGGGAATATGGTAGGAGGAATGAAGGGGTGAGGAACAGGAGGGAGGTGGCTAGTGGGAAATTGGATGAAGCAGATTATAGGGAGGAATATAAGAGGAGGGTTGGTGAACTGCTGGGGGATGCAAGGATGGGGATAGGGGAGGGAGTGGGAGTGAATGATGTGTATGAAACATTGAAATCTTTAGTGTGTAGGATAGCAGCAGAAGTGGTGGGGTACAATGGATGAAAGAAGGGGAAGAAAGGGAGTGCATGGTGGTTTGAAGAAGTGAAGGACGCAGTAGAGAATAAGAGGAAGGCTTTTATAAGAACCCTGCAGAGAAATGTGCCAGAGGAGGTGAAGAGAGATGGAAGAGGGAATACAATGAGTGTAAGAGTAAAGTGAAGAGGACGGTGAGTGAGAGCAAAAGGAGAGTGGATGAGGAGTTTAGTAGAAAACTAAGTGAAAAGTTTACAGAAAACAAGAAATTATTCTGAGAAGGAGGTTACAAGAGAGAGAGGAGAAGGAAAGTCTGGCAGCGTGAGAATGAAGAGAGAGGATGGAGTTACTGTGAGTGGAAGTAAGGAAGTGAAAGAAGTGTGGAAGAGGCATTTTGATCGCTCGATGAATGTGGGGACGGGAGTGGAGGCGGTGATGACATGCATGGGGATGGAGGCAGGTGGTAGACGACAGGGTGTATAGGGAGAATTAGGAAGGGAAGAGGTTAGGAAAGCAATAGGAAAGTTGAAGATGGGAAAGGCACCGGGGTTGGATGCGATAACTGCTGAAATGTTAAAGTGTGGGGGAGAGGTAGTGGTGGAGTGGTTGTTGCTTATATGCACATAGGCCTGGAGGCAGGGAGAGATGCCAGAGGACTGGAGGAGAGCCATAATTGTACAAAGGTAAAGGGAGTAAGGATGAGTGTGGTAGCTATAGGGGAATAAGCCTTCTTAGTGTACCGGGGAAGGTGTATGGGAAGGTCCTTACTGAAAGACTGATAGAAGTAACTGGGAATAAAGTTAGTGAGGAGCAGGGAGGGTTCAGAAAGGGTAGAGGGTGTGTGGACCAGATCTTTGCAATAAAATCAGATGTGGAGAAATATTTTGGGAAGGGTAGGAAGTTGTATGCTGCCTTCATGGATTTGGAGAAAGCATATGATAGGGTTGATAGGAGAGCTATGATAGATTTACGGAGTTGGTGGGCACTTGCTGGAGGGGATTGAGGCTTTCTATAGAGAGTGTTACATGGTTGCGTGAGAGTCGAGGGTGATTTAAGTGAGAGCTTTGATATCAGTGTATGATTGAGGCAGGGGTGTGTCATGTCACCATGGCTGTCTAATATCTTAATGGATGGTTGCGTGAGAGTTGAAGGCAAGGGTGGAGGGCCTGGGTGCAAACCTGAGGTTAAATGGAGTTGATTGGTCTTTGGTTGCAAGCTTATTTACGGATGACACTGTGCTGCTGGCCAAGAGTGAAAGGGAGTTACAGAGGGTGGTGGATGAGTTTCAGTTCGTGTGTAAGCGAAGAAAACTGAAGGTGAATGTTGGTAAGAGTAAGGTGATAGTATTTGAGAAGACCAAAACAGAAGTTATTGACTTTGCTACACCCTACAGAGTGGCTGTGCCAACTGGGACAGAATGTGAGATAACTTTAGGGGGTGAGAGGATGGAGGAGGTAAGGGAATTCAAGTATCTGGGAACAGTTTTGTGTAAACATGGAAGTATGGAAGGAGAAATCAGGGAGAGAGCAGTGAGGGGTAGGCAGGTCATAGGATCACTGGGGAGGATAATCAAGGGTAGGAGTGTGAGTATGGAAGTGAAAAAGAGACTGAGAAATAGTATAATCCTGCCAACACTGACATATGCGTCGGAGACGTGGACATGGAGTAGGGCTCATCAGTCTAGAATAGGTTAAAAGGTTAAAGGTCCGCCAATGAGTGGCAATCAATGGGACAGAGTGAAGCACACATTACTGTATGAAACACAACTGTAGCACACATCACAAGGATGATGAGTGGCCCAGAGATATCTCCACCCACGAGAGACCCGAGTCAGCTTTGGCTATGGCTGCGTGAGCAAAGTCAAAGTCAAATTGTTTATTCCATGAATCATGGTTATTCTTTGAACATACATACATATTGTTAAGGGATGATGTAACACCACTGTAAAACAGAGGTAGACAAGATGTTATTGATTATTGATTAATTTTGATGCAACTAAGCATCTGGCGGCGAAACAGCTAAGGTCATATACCGCCCAACATAAAATTGTCATCTACATAATTAATAAAACATCAAAACCCGAAAGGTATTGGCAGTATGATTAAAAGACACACAAACCAAAAAGCACATTATAACTAAAAGAAACCGTCGACATAAAATCATCTAAAAAACCATAAATATCATAAAATCATATTTTGTGGAGAAGGCCAGCCTCCTCCTCATAGGAGAGGGTGTTCCCTCCCACACTACAAGCCTCCTCCCCGAGCACCTGGGAGAGACTGTAAGAACCGTCACCCACCTGGTACTCAGAGAGGTGCCTATGACGAAGGTCCCCAAGGCTGGGACACTCGACAATAAGATGCCGTACTGTCAAAGGGACCAGACAATCATCACAGTAGGGAGGGTGAGCCCTCTCCATTAAAAAGCCATGAGTCAATAATGTGTGGCCAATGCGGAGACGGACAAGAGCCGTCTCCCACTGGCGGGACAGGCCACTGTAGCTCCACAAACCAAGGTGCTGGCGGATGTCGCGGAGCTTGTAAGCCCCAACGGCGTCCCATCCGTCCTGCCAGCAGGAACGAACGGTAGCATCTATGTAGGGTCGAAGGTCCACTGCAAGAGCAGGATGACGCCTGGCAGGAGGCCGAGAATTGGATACCGCAGCATTTGCCAGGGCGTCAGCCCGCTCATTCCCATCGACACCCACATGGGCGGGGACCCAACAAAAAGTTACTTTGCGGCCACGACGACCCAGGAGGACAAGCCACTCAAGAATGGCCAACACCAGGGGATGGGAAGAGTTAAAATTGCACAAGGCCTGCAAGGCACTACAGGAATCGCTTAAAATAGTAAACGAAGGCTAAGGGAGAATAAAAATCACTTGGAGGGCATATAAAATGGCCGAGAGCTCAGCAGTAAAAATTGACATGACAGAAGAGAGCCTGCCGCCACATCAAAAATCAGGAAAGACAACTCCAAAGCCAACTCCAGCATCAGACTTTGACCCATCAGTGTACACAGAGAGGGACTCCCTGTGAGTGAAGGCATGTTCTAAAAAGTGGGAATGAGCCACTGGAGGGGGAAGAGATTCCCTCTTGTCTGTATAGCAGGTGCATGGGAAAACTTCTGGAAGAAACCATGGAGCCACCCTGGGGACCCTCACAGGACAAATCTGGAAGTCATCAATGCCCATCTCCTCCATAGCCTTCCTGACCCGGAAGCCAAAGGGCCATGGTGCACGAGAATGTAAAAGGTAATACTGAGACATGATATCAGATGACTCTGCCAAGCAGGGAAGGGAGTCAGGAAGTCGATGTAATCGATGCCAACAACGAACCAACAAGGACTGGCGACGGAGATCAAGAAGTGGCTTATTAGCGTCCACCAGGAGACTGGGGATTGGGGATGACCTGAAGTCTCCGGTCGCCAGACGTACTCCAGCATGATGAACAGGGTCTAAAACTCTGAGACGGGCATGGGTGCCAGAAGAGTACACCTCACACCCATAATCGAGTTTTGACCTAATAAGAACATGGTATACGCGGAGAAGGGTGGCCCGATCAGCCCCCCAGGATGTATGGCCCAGGACCCTCAACAGGTTAAGAGCCTTGAGGCAAGAGACCTAAAGTGTCCGTAAGTGGGGAACCCAAGTCAAACGTTTGTCAAAAGGGAGACCCAAAAAGCGAGTCTTCTCGACGCAACGTATCCGATGACCATACATGAATAAGTCTGGATCAGGGTGGATGCCTCGGATGCAGCAGAAGTACATAGCAACTGTCTTGGAAGGAGAAAATCGAAACCCATCAGAATCATTCGAACGTGACACTGTCAAGGGCAAACTGCATGCGCCGCTCCGCCACTGACATATTGGAAGCAGCAAACCAGAGTGCCAGGTCATCAACGTACATCGAGTTAGCTATACCGTCCGGAAGGGATGAGGCAATGGCATTAATTGCTACTGCAAACAATGTGACACTGAAGACGCTTCCCTGGGGGATGCCCTCTTCCTGTGCAACAGATGCTGAGTGGGTTGTACCAACCCTCACAGAAAAACTGCGACCACTGAGAAACTCCTTAAGAAAGCGTGGAAGGCGACCCCGCAGGCCATATAAATGGAGTTGCTGTAGGATGCCATATTGCCATATAGTGTCATAGGCTTTTTCTAAATCAAAGAATACACAGACAAGGTGTTGATGTCGTGCAAAGGCCTCACATGCAGCAGCTTCCAACCTGACCAGAGCATCTGTAGTGGAACGGTGTTTACGAAAGCCAGACTGGGACGGAGACAGAAACTCACCCCGTCTTTTCAAATAGTTTACAGAGACAGGAGGTCAAAGCAATTGGTCAGTAATTGAGGGCAACACCAGAGTCCTTGCCTGGCTTGAGGAAAGGAAGGATGGTAGCAACCCTCCACCCAGAAGGAAAGACACCCTCCAGCCAGATTCTGTTATATAAAGAAATGTGATCGCCCCCTCACCCGTGTCGTATATATATATATATATATATATATATATATATATATATATATATATATATATATATATATATATATATATATATATATATATATATATATATATATATGAATTGCCGTAAAATAATGTTTTATTGGAACACACCTAATTAACTGATACCATTTTTTGAATAGTAATTTTGTACTGTGTTTTACAGAATTCAATTTTCAGTTTGATCATTTTCT
>JAWQEG010001685.1:347500-410000 GCA_033782935.1 Petrolisthes cinctipes
CACAACCCATAGACGAATACTATATCTGCATACTCCACATTAGTAATGTGAATGGCATTGTAGTGAAATGTTGGTGGAGTTGTCCGCAGATAAATGGGATGCACAGCAGTCGCCAGGAGCTTGGCGGGAACTGGCCCAACTGTTCAACTGGCTGTGTGTGGCATCTTTCATGTGACTGATATGCGGCATTGCCATTTATTCCTCCATTAAATTTACATGCATATTAAGCTTACCCGACTTTAAAGTGACATACTTCTATAGAATAATTACTTACCTAACGATTAATAATAACGTAGTATAATTCAGAATGAAAACAAAGTAGATTTCAAAAAAAGTATAGAGAAATGTCAACATGGCAATGGCGCTGGTCCTCCCTACCTCCTTCCCGTCTCTACCCACTAGATTTGAAAATTGTGTCACCAGTAAATGCTCACTTAAAACACCCATACTTATAGAGTATTTTATGCTGAGAATTGCATAAGCATTCACTGATTTCATTTCCCGGGAAAACTCATGAGACACCATATATATATATATACGGCCATTGTCACACTGACACACATTATAGTGTAAGATGATAATATGAATAAGATTAAATATGCCCATGCCCCATAGATGCATATTGTATTGTATTCTGGCAGTTTATATATATATATATATATCTCATCAAGCAATTTTCGGTACAAAATGCATCTACCCCTTATTTGTATGGATTAATCAAAACACACAAGGAACACAACCCTGTTAGGCCCATCATAAGTTCGATAGGGTCAGTAACTTACAAACTCTCCAAATGGCTTGTATCGTTGTTATCGCCTTTGGTGGGGACTATCTCTGATTCTTTTGTAAAAAACAGTGAAGACTTCATAGAAAAACTAAAATCTCTGAACATCCCATATCCTCACAGACTAGTAAGCTTTGATGTTAAATCACTGTTCACCAATGTTCCTGTAAATGATGTTTTGTCTTTCCTGCCAGATGTACTGGATGAAGAAATACAAGGAATCCTCAGTGCCAACATTGTTAAACTCATCAGCTTATGTGTAGAAAACTCCTGTTTTGTTTTCGATGGAAAATATTATGGCCAAAAATTTGGTATGGCGATGGGAAACCCACTTTCCCCAGTGTTAGCTAACATTTATATGTAATATTTTGAAAAACATCTATTACCCTCTGTCAAGAAAACAAATATAGTTTGGTTAAGATACGTAGATGATATCATGTGTTTCTGGCCCAACTCTCTACCCATAGAAGACTTTCTAACCAAACTGAATTCTCTAGTCCCATCCATCAAATTCACACATGAAATTGAGGTAGACAACAAACTTCCCTTCCTTGATGTGGAAATCATAAGAGAAAATGGAGCTTTCAAGACTAAAGTTTACAGGAAACCAAATAACATACTTTCATATGTACATTTCTACTCACACCACCATGTAAATGTTAAGAAGTCAGTATTCAAATCCATGTACTTGAGAGCATACAGAATCTCAGACCCTGAATTTCTGGAAGAAGAATTTTGCAAAATTATGACAATAGGGAAAAATCTAAAATATCCAACAAATGTTCTTAATCTATGTCACAACATTGCAAGGAAACGCTTCCTTGAAGGTAAAGTTCAAAAAATAGATGATCAAAACAACCAGAAAATCATAGTCCTACCATTTCATGAAAACTTTTTAGAAGTTGTACCTCTCCTCAAGAAACTCGATGTTCAAGTAGTTTTTAAATACGACAACACAGTTAAAAAACACTCATCAAGAACAGCCCTGCAAGTAACTCAGGTGTTGTATACAAGATTCCATGCAACATATGTAATAAATTCTATATAGGACAGACAGGGAAAGACTTAGATAAAAGGATAACACAACACAAGTATAGTGTTAGGACAGCTCAGCCAAGTAGTGGTTTAATCCAACACAAAGCCACTTATGATCATCACATTAACTGGGGAGGTGCCAAAGTTCTAGCTAAATCGTCAAACCTTCTTGAAAGAAATGTAATTGAGTCATGTCTAATCTCAGGCACATATAAAGATAATGTTAATATGAGTTATGGCCATTTCAAATGTGATAAATTATTAACCGAATTGGTGATGAAGCAGTTTCCACCAGACTAGGAATAAGGGTCAGGTGAGGTGGGTATCAAATCCTTTGTCCAAGTGTAGCTCCTCCCATTTTCCCACTGTATATATATACTCCATCTCATGTCTCTGTATCATTCTGTCTGAAGATGTAATATACGAAAGTACTTACTGTTCTGCCTTTGTTTTCTCCTGTGGTTACTCTGCATATATATATATATATATATATATATATATATATATATATATATATATATATATATATATATATATATATATATATATATATATATATATATATATATATATATATATATATATATATATATATATATATATATATATATATATATATATATATATATATATATATATTGGTATTGTTCATTTAAATATTATGAGGTAGCCAAGGAGGTAGCGAAATTTTGGATCGTTGGTGTACTGGCCAACTATTGATTTAGGCTAATTAGGATTTGTAAAGCTTACTCACTAGGATATACAGACAGCGTACTGGTGAGAGTCTCCTGGAAGCGTTTTCCTCTAGTATAATTGAAGATTATATAATTTTGTGCTTGCGTGCATCTGTGTGTGTGTGTGTGTGTGTGTTTGTAGAAACATATCATGAATACAGATAAAATATCAAATGCACGTCAGGGTGGCTGCTGAAGGTGTGGTGATGCTGGCAGTATCTCTGGAAACAAAACATCTTCCCTATGGGTTGTGGGGCGACTCTAAATCCTGCCGAGCTCTCATACTGCACTTGGACAATGGCAAGAACAACACCAACAAGGCTCTTAGGTTAGTGTAAACTTACACATGGTTCCCTAATACTGGTGATTATTACTGACATATTAATTTGGTATATTACTGGAGGCTGTTGTGAATTGTTGAACGGTTGAACCAAGATATATTCTAGGCGTTTCTCGTTGAAGGAAACATGCACACAAATGCTGGTGCTATTTAGAGCTTCCCATTCATATCCGACTTAAACTCGGTTATATTGTGAAAAAAAATCGACACCGTTTTATTTTAGTGTTCTTTATGTCAACTCTGACATCACAAATGGATTAGGGGAGAGATACTTTTAGTCTGTAAAGAGCATATCATGCCGTAGGAATGTTACATTGACTTGTTCTTGTGTTTAAGGGGGTGCGGGAGTAGGGGACAGGCTTGGGGGGGGTAGAAAGCCTGTCCCCTATTTCCGCACCCCCCTAACCCATCCCCCCAAGCCTGTCCCCCTACTCCCACACACCCCCAAGTCTGTCCCCTACTCCCGCACCTCCCTAAACCCCCCCCCCAAGCCTGTCCCCCTATTCCCGCACCCCCTTAAGCTTTATTTGTAGCATTTATTGATTGTTGCCTAATCACTAAATCATGTTCTACTATATAATCGTGTTATATTGCTATTCTGGTAATACTAATTTCTGTGTTTCCATTTTTAACACTGATCTCATGTTATTCGTTTTCATAATTAACTCTCGTGTTATCCCATTTATTATATAATTATCAGCTGGGTGATTGATAACATTTAGAGGAGCACCTTTGTGTTTGTAGATTGCTTAGCCTAGTGATACCTTGCGTTATCATACTCTTGTTGCCGGCACCATACCAGTGTTTTGTTTGTAAATATACTAGGATTAGGAATATTAATCTATTGTTTCCATTGAATCCTAGTCATTATTATGTTATATTCTTTAAAACCTGATGTTGCGATTAAGGAGTAATGCTCTATATACTCCCAGTGTCTTTCATTATTTAACGCAGTCAGATCATCCCGTTTGCATCCGTTTCAAAACAACATAAAAAATTTACCCCCTCTATCGTCACTAACTAATAGCACAGATGATGCTTGCCCAACCATATTCCAAGATACTGCGTGTGTCGGTAAAGCTACTCACCCTAATTGGAAATACCGTGAGCTCAACTATTATTAAAACGTTATGCTTGTGGAACTTTATAAAATCCATTCTTAACATCGACTGGTCATTAATTGTGTGAACATTTATATATATACATTACAGCTGTATGTATGTTTGTATGTATAAGGGAGTGGCTGGGGCAGAAGGGGCGCCAATACCCTTAAAGTCAATACACACCTGCTGAGTGGCACACAAAGAGGCATGCGCCTAACATAATTCGGGCACATCTTCACTTCCCACCACTCGGATATCGTGTGTTATATGTGTGTTCGGGGAGGGGGGGGGGGGCCATGGTATTTACAAAAAAAAAAATACGAAAATAATTAATACATCTGTGTGGGTGGGCGAGGGTAACTCCAGGTTAACTATAATAATCATTAATGCATAAGATGCGAGAAGTGGTGGTAATGGAGGTAAGTTGGGGTAGTGAATATGTGTGGAGTGGGGTAATGGTGATGTGTAATGTGTAGTGAAGATATGTGGACTGGGGGGAGGGTAATGATGATATGTAATGAGTTGTGAATATGTAGTGGAAAGTATTGAAAATGTGTGAAGTGTGGGTAATGCCGAGATGGTGTTATAACGACAAAGAAACCCTTGCGTTACTACCCGGGGTGAACAGACACTAGTTAGTATACACTGTAACACTTTATTGGTTAGTACAGAGGGTTATGCACAAGTAGCCGTAGGTTGCCTGCCTGCCGTGTAGCTTAGTGAGAGGTCCGGAGCTGCTGCAGAAGAGGTCTAGAGGGCTGGTACGCACACGTATGATCAATTGATTGATTGATTGATTTATTGATGCCATTAGGCATCTGGCAGCGCAACAACAATGGTCATATACCGCCCAACATATAAAGGTCATCTACATCATTAATAAAATATGTACAAAAATTAAATAATTTTCACTATCTCAAAAGGGAGAAGTAGCATGAATAATTAATTGATTGATTGATTTATTGATGCCATTAGGCATCTGGCAGCGCAACAACAATGGTCATATACCGCCCAACATATAAAGGTCATCTACATCATTAATAAAATATGTACAAAAATTAAATAATTTTCACTATCTCAAACGGGAGAAGCAGCATGAATAAAACCCACGTCTTACAAAAGATCATATATTAATGAAATAACCTATTTAAGTTAGATATATACAAGAATTGAAATATTAACGAAAGAAACATTAAACTTTAACTACCTAAAAATTAATAGCCATAAATACAATAAAATTCACAATTTGTGGAGAAGGCCAGCCTCCTCCACATAGGAGAGGGTGTTCCCTCCCACACAACAAGCCTCCTCCCCAAGCACCTGGAAGAGACTGTAAGAACCGTCACCCTTCCGGTACTCGGAGAGGTGCCTACGACGAAGGTCCCCAAGGTTGGGACACTCGACAATAAGATGCCGTACTGTCAAAGGGACCAGACAATCATCACAGTAGGGAGGGTGAGCCCTCTCCATTAAAAAGCCATGAGTCAATAATGTGTGGCCAATGCGGAGACGGACAAGAGCTGTCTCCCACCGGCGGGACAGGCCACTGTAGCTCCACAATCCAAGGCACTGGCGGATGTCATGGAGCTTGTTAGCCCCGATGGCGTCCCATCTGTCCTGCCAGCAGGAACGAACGGTAGCATCTATGTAGGGTCGAAGGTCCACTGCAGGAACAGGATGATGCCTGGCAGGAGGCCGGGAATTGGAGACCACAGCCTTAGCCAGGGCGTCAGCCCGCTCATTCCCATCAACACCCACATGGGCCGGGACCCAACAAAAAGTGACTTTGCGGCCACGACGACCCAGGAGGACAAGCCACTCAAGAATGGCCAATACCAGGGGATGGGTAGAGTTAAAATTGCACAAGGCCTGCAAGGCACTACGGGAATCGCTAAAAATTGTAAACGAAGGCTGAGGGAGAGTAAAAATCACTTGGAGGGCATATAAAATGGCCGAGAGCTCAGCAGTAAAAATGGACATGACAGAAGGGAGCCTGCCTCCACGGCAAAAGTCAGGAAAGACAACTCCAAAGCCAACTCCAGCATCAGACTTTGACCCATCAGTGTACACAGGGAGGGATTACCTGTGAGTGAAGGCATGTTCTAAAAAGAGGGAACGAGCCACTGGAGGAGGAAGAAATTCCTTCTTGTCTGTAAAGCAGGTGCAGGGGAAAACTTCTGGAAGAAGCCATGGAGCCACCCTGGGGACCCTCACAGGACAAATCTGAAAGTCATCTATGCCCATCTCCTCCATAGCCTTTCTGACCCGGAAGCCAAAGGGCCATGGTGCACGAGAATGTAAAAGGTAGTACTGAGATATGATATCAGATGACACCGCCAAGCAAGGTAGGGTGTCAGGAAGTCGATGTAATCGATGCCAACAACGAACCATCAAGGACTGGCGACGGAGATCAAGAGGTGGCTCATTAGCGTCCACCAGGAGACTGGGGATTGGGGACGACCTGAAGGCTCCGGTCGCCAGACGTACTCCAGCATGATGAACAGGGTCTAAAACTCTGAGACGGGCATCGGTGGCAGAAGAGTACACCTCACACCCATAGTCGAGTTTTGACCTAATAACAACATGGTATAGGCGGAGGAGGGTGGCCCGATCAGCCCCCCAGGATGTATGGCTCAGGACCCTCAACAGATTAAGAGCCTTGAGGCAAGAGATCTTAAGTGTACGTAAGTGGGGAACCCAAGTCAAACGTTTGTCAAAAAGGAGACCCAAAAAGCGAGTCTCCTCGACACATCGTATCCGATGACCATACATGAATAAGTCCGGATCCGGGTGGATGCCTCGGATGCGGCAGAAGTGCATAGCAACTGTCTTGGAAGGAGAAAATCGAAACCCATGAGAATCAGTCCAACATGACACCCTGTCAAGGGCAAGCTGCATGCGCCGCTCCGCCACTGACATACGGGAAGCAGCAAACTAGACTGCTAGGTCGTCAACGTACATCGAGTTAGCTATACCGTCTGGAAGGGATGAGGCAATGGCATTAATTGCTACTGCAAACAATGTGACACTGAGGACGCTTCCCTGGGGGATGCCCTCTTCCTGTGCAACAGATGCTGAGTGGGTTGTACCAACCCTCACAGAAAAACTGCGACCACTGAGAAACTCCTTAAGAAAGCGTGGAAGGCGACCCTGCAGGCCATATAAATGGAGTTGCTGCAGGATGCCATATTGCCATGTAGTGTCATAGGCTTTCTCTAAATCAAAGAATACACAGACAAGGTGTTGATGTCATGCAAAAGCCTCACATGCAGCAGCTCCCAACCTGACCAGAGCATCTGTAGTGGAACGGTATTTACGAAAGCCAGACTGGGACGGAGACAGAAAATCACCCCGTTCCAATAAGTATACCAGTCTGACATTCACCATCTTTTCAAATAGTTTACAGAGACAGGAGGTCAAGGCAATTGGTCGATAATTGAGGGCAACACCAGAGTCCTTGCCCGGCTTGAGAAAAGTAAGGATGGTAGCAACCCTCCACCCAGAAGGGAAGACACCCTCCAGCCAGATTCTGTTATATACAGCTAAAAGAAATGAGATCGCTTCCTCACCCAAGTGTCGTAACATTGCATATGGGATGTTGTCTGGCCCAGGAGAAGTGTCGCCGCAGAGAGAGAGAGCAGAATGCAGGTCTCTCAGGGTGAATATATGGTTATAACTTTCATTCTCGTTCCCTGTAAATTCCAGGACTATATGCTCCTTGGCTCTTAACTCATGCCTGACAGCCAGAGGTCGAGAGTCACGGCTGGAGACCTTTGCAAAAGCCTCCGCCATGGTATTGGCCACTGTCAAACCATCCATGATCTTAATTCCATTGACCTTAAGTACAGGTGGAGAACTAGGAGAAAACTTCCCCGCCATCTTACGGACTCTCCTGAACACTTGGGTGAGTGGAGTTTTAGTATTAATTGAAGACACATAGGCCTTCCAAGATGCACGTCGGGCCTCTTTTAAAACTCGTCTAGCCCGAGCCCTTGCCCGTCGGAAGTCCTCTAAAAGAGTTGGGTCCCCACGATTGCGACGAAGGCGAGAGAAAGCAGCGCGCTTCTCCCGCACAGCAGTGGTGCAGACTGGTGACCACCAAGGGACAGGACGTTTGGGAAAGTAGCCAGAAGTTCTAGGGATAGAGTTGAGAGCAGCAGAGTGGAGCATATTAGTGAAATATGTTACAGCCTCGTCAGAGCTACCGAAATCAGCTATAGAAGAGACCGAAGAAGTTAGCTCTCTAAAAAACTGCCAGTCAGCCTTCTCTAATTTCCACCTAGGAAGACGAGACTGTGGTTCGTACCTGTTACCTTCTAAAAGTATAGGGAAATGGTCACTGCCCTATAAGTCAGGCAACACTCTCCAAGTAAAATCCAACAGAGCACTGGGTGAGCAAAGGGAAATGTCAATGGCGGTAAAAGTCCCAGTAGGGCTATTAAAATGTGTCACATCTCCCGTATTTAAAACCCCTAATCCCTCATCCTCAATAAAAAGAAGCCAATAAAACACACCTGGGGTTGACCGAACTGTCACCCCACAGAGGATGACGACCATTAAAATCACCCAATAAAATAAAGGGAGATGGAAGGTCCCGTACAAGATGGTTGAGATCACCCCTCTCAACTGTAACACTGGGAGGAAGGTATAGACTGCATACAGTGTACGGGCGGTCCATAAAAACCTTAACTGCAACAGCCTGGAGCGGAGTGCCAAGCTCCAAGCTCGTGCATGGAATATCTCGGCGAACTAGGATGGCAGAGCCACCATGATGACCCTGCCCTTCAAATGAATTGGAATAAAATGCTGAGTATGCTGGAGGACTGGCAGGAATGTAGTCCCCAAGCATTGTCTCTTGGAGAGAAACACATGCAGGAGAGAAGCTAGAGAGAAGAACGCGCAGTTCCTCCCAAGAAGCACGCAAGCCACGGCAATTCCACTGAAGGACCTTGAACGGTGTTACTTTAGTACTGATTTTTGGGAAGCCTCACGGAGGTACTTCCCACTACCACCTCGACCTGAGGGTTTATTCAAACAATAAGATTTGTCTAATCCTGGGCCACTAGAAGAAGAGCGAACCCGAGGAGTAGTACTTGGGGCAGTAATTGGGACCCGTAGACGAGTCCCTGAAGCATCTGATATGTTAGAAGAAGATGAAGGTATATGAGATGGGATATTCTTTGAAACAATTACATTGGTTCTGTCCTGTACAGCAGTGGTATCAATGACACAGGCAGATACATCAACATCCATAATACAGGTGGTAGAATCACTCCGCTGCTCAAGCGGAAGAGAAAGTGAATCTTTTGAAGTCACAACATCCGTGGCATCCACATTAACTTCACGCCCCTCTGATGATCCCGAAGGAAGCTTGCGAGGAGGAACTTCTGTTGAATCAAGAGATTCATCAGAGCCACGAGAACGCTTCTGGTGAAATTGAGAGGAAACTATGGATGAGTCCACAGAGATGGTTGCCTCACAAGGTGGAACATCTATAGAGTCAAGTGCCTCAGAGGAACCACGAAGGCGTCTCTGTGGCAGTTTAGGTGACTTAAGTTTCCTTTTGGGAGAGCGTGTGGCAGCGTGAACCTCTACCACATGGACACCTTTAGCTAAAGTCTGAGAATTGTCATCAGTTGAAGGGTCACCAGAATGAGTGTCTGATAAAGTTTCCAAGACAGAGAAACTATTATGTAGAGTAACCTTAGAAACGTTCTCACTAGAGCAAGAAGCAGCTGCCTCTTGAAAGGGTTGAGAGGGTGCTGCAACCAATTCAGGGCGAAGGGAGGAGGCGTATGTCTTCACACCACCATCCTTCTGTCGCCTGAAGTTGAGTTGCCGTCTGGCACTACCTATGCTAATGAATTGAGTATTAGCCAAGTGGAGGATATCCTGCTCAAGTAGGTACATCTTACATTGGCGAGAACGCAAGGGGTGAGAATCTCTGCAGTAAAAGCAGTAACTCTCTGACCGACACTCAGAAGTAAGATGTGAGTCAAGAGCAGAACAATTACCACATCGGGAACGGTTGTTGCAGTTCCTTTTCCCATGACCAAACTCATAACAACAGAAAAACTGTAGGGGACGCTCAACAAAAGGCTTCACCTCAAATGAGGTGGGGTTAATGTTAATGCGATCTGGGATATGCGAGCTATAGAAAGTGAGGATGATCATATTTTTACTGCCTTTCATCTTCGTTACTCGTTGAACACTGTCTGGGCACATAGCGAGAATGTCCTCTTCAGAGAATTCATACAGGTCCTCATTATATATACGCCCCTTGCTATAATTAAATGTTCGATGTGGTTTAATAGATTCAAACATGCTATCAGAAGGACAGGGGAGATTGAGGAGCATCATGGCCTGTGTAAGATCTTTGGCTCTGATTAAAACTCCCTTACCATATTTCTTTATGTGGCCCATTGGTAATAATTCAATTTCTTTCTCAAGATAGGAACCCGACGTTCCTTTGGGACATGCTCTGCAGAATCATCAAATATATTAGGGCAGTAATCATTGTCACTGTCAACTACATTGATGGACCGTATCATCTGAACTTTACAATGAGTATCCCCCACCGTCAGAGAATCTTTTGACTCAAATGCTGCTTTGGCAGCAGCATTTGTATTGAAAGTAATATAGCACCGATTAGACCTACAATCACTGTCATATGTGATTCGGATTCGGAGGATTACTCCAAAGCACTTAAAAATGGAGTGGATAGCGCCATAGGTAAAGGATGCGAGTACATTCGTTAACATTAACGTGTCCAAATCGTTAACAGGGTTCTTCGACACAAGACCCGACCTGCTAGGTCTACTCTTATTTGCAGCTTTCTGCATCTTACCACGACCAGAGAGTGACGTCTCGAGGGCCTGGTCGACCACCGCTCGAGGAAGGGATTGGGGCTTTTCTGTATCCATATATCATTGGTTTAGTGGTTTTGGCTTCAGGAGCCAAGAGCTACTACCTACCAGGCAGATGAGGGGACCGAGCGCTGGTCGCCGTGGGCGGGGTACCTCTTCCCCCACGGGGCCACTCGTTTAAAAAAGCAGCCCCAATGGCTCGAAAGTTTGCCCACGACGGTGCTGAGACCCCCTTCCCCAACATCTCTTGGCCCAGACACCCAACCATCCAACATAGGACGGCCCCTTGAGGGCAGTCCCTCCGGAGGGCAGCGCTGTTGGCCCGTACTGGCAGCCTAATGCATGGGAACCATTTAGTGTGGTCTCTCACTGTCGACCTTACTAGCATGGGAAGCCCTCTCTCCCCGAAATCGGGGCAGAGCAGGGGCCGGAGCCCCCTCTAGTCTAGCTCGCCAGGTCTCAGAGACACGCAAGCCCCCCCACCACGTCAAGGCGGTTCCCGTTGGGGGGGGCGTATGATCAAGGCGGGAACATGGTAGGAAGGCTTGATGCAGGTAGCGGTAGGTACTATGGCAGGGCTGGGCAGGTGCGTCTTCTTCCGGAGTTAGTGCGAGAGTGACCGAGTGTTGGCTGGGCGGCCCCTTTTATTCCGTCACTGCGCGGCTGGGAGCGGTGGCGTCATCGCTTGATATCGGATGTTCTTGGAGGCTGGGAGCGGCAGCATCATCACATGATATCGGATGTTCTTGAGGCTGACAAAGGAGCGGCCAGGTACAGGCGCTGCTACGGCGGTTGACAAAGGAGCGGGCTGGTACTGGCGCCGCTACAGTGTGGTAAGTGGGGGTAGTGGTGATGTGTAGGAGGCATTGAAGATGTGTGAAGTGGGGGTCTACTTTCTTTACTACCATAAAATAAAACCATCAACAGTACCCACTACTTCTTAATCCCTTATCTTCAGGTGGCGGGATATCCTACTTGCCTAAGGGAGTTCGGGTGGCGGGATATTCCTCTTGTGTAAGGGACTTTAGGTGGCGAGATTTCCCTCAAGTACCAATTTCACGCCAAAACCGCCGAGTTCGGCAGGATTTGTTTATATCGGGCTATAGCTAACCCTGTCACACTGCTACAACATGCATCACTCAGTTGCTACACAACCACTGTAGTGCCTAGGCTTGAGTCAATGTTTTCGTTGTGTCCGATTCTGTGCCCCCCACCCCCCATCGAACCACCTGTTACTTCCACCTCATGAGTGCAACCTCCACATTCCCTTCACATTCCTGCAAGGTTATCAGACTGCAATTGAACGGACACTGGATATAACTTTGTCGCCATATAATAGTGACAAATTTTGCACTCAGTGTTGACAGAGGCTGTACGAGTTGTTGTTGTTGTTGTTGATGTTCTCCCGGGGCAGAATGGTCTCCTGCCCTACAGACGCTCTAGTCGCGGTGAAAAAATAAATTAAAATAAAGGTGGGGCTGGCCCTATATGCCTTGGCTACCGAAGCACATTTCTAAGATGTGGGGTGGAAACCTACGATGCGGGTGAGGGTTGGCTTGTAATTAATAAATCTATTAATATGTTAGGCATGATCATTTTTTATGCCATGACGACATAAGTCGACATCACAAACAAGTGGGAAGGACCGTGGGTGATGATATAAGTCGACAGAGCAGTTTTCAAATTTGCGCGCTTTTTAACATGATTGATTAGATTACACCAGGGTTGGCAACCTTTTAATGTCTTGGGCCAGATGAGATCATTACAATAATGCCGCGGGCCACAGGTTAAGTGAAATGCTCAATATGCAAGATATTATATTTCTATTTCCTTCCCAACAATATACTATTGTATAAGATATAAGGAATTCATATTAAAATATGTTATACACGAAATTATTTCCTTACATAGCAAAGAATAAATTAATATAAATTAACAAACTAAGCAGTACAAAGCTTGAAATCGCTCGTCAGCACCTTGACTCCTACGAAACGTACGAATTCCTTCTGAAGTGAGACAACGACACTAAACTCAAGTTACCCAAGTTGAAAAATAAAAACAAAACATGTAACATTAATACAGTTAACGAAACAAGTACTGTATTTTGTACTATTTTCACCTTTAAAATATGATAGAATTGTAGAAAATAAGACTGATCATCATCAATATCAGTAATTTATTGAGAGTAAGAGAGGCAGTATAAAAAAAGAGGATTGTTATATATATATATATATATATATATATATATATATATATATATATATATATATATATATATATATATATATATATATATATATATATATATATATATATATATATATATATATATATATATATATATATATATATATATATATATGAAGCATTTATTATGTGTATTGGTAAACTATTATCTGATGGTGTCACTGACAGATCAGGGCCGACGTAGGATTAATTATTATTACAACACATATAATTAAATACTAAGGCTTTATTTCATGTGAGACAAACTGGTTTCGGTACTGATGCAGTATTCGAAAATCGTGTTTCTCACATGAATGAATGTATCATTATTTGGATATATGTGTTGTAATATTGTTGTTGTAATATGTCCATAATGCTTATAACATGCTACTCATTATCAATATAATACGTTTACTTACATGATATTTATTAGAGAACAGTTAATCCCGCATATTGACAAATTATAATTGGGTTTGTTTCGCCCGAGCAGACGACTGAATTTCGGTTTAATTCATAGCTGCCACTATTACCAGATACAACACCAGCATATTGGTGGATGAGGTGGCCTCCAGTCATCTGTGTGCAACTGTACGTCGAGTACAGCCGCATGACAAACGCGTTCCTACAGCCACGTGGACAATGTAACATCTTCGTCATGACCGACACCGTTGGCTCTCACACAGCATCTGACTGTGTGTAAAGCACTTCGTCCATGTGTACCCATTTCACACGAATGAAACACACCACTCCTGAATTCCAACAAAGCATTGCTATCCCGTCAAGCACTGGCGTTATCGTACACAACTCTACCATATATATATCCTAGCTGTTATGTATCACTATATGATAAAAAGTTATAACAATAATATTAAAACATAATGCCTAATAGCATTATATACCTATATATATTTTTAGGACTAAAGCTTGTGACCGTGTTGTATTTTCGAACAAAGTTTCGAGACCAGAGAGAGAGAGAGAGAGAGAGAGAGTAGGGTGGGAGAGAGAAAGAAGGGGATGGGTGGAGCCTGTGGACTGACGTGGTATAACGTCACACTATGATCGTTCGTATCCCAGTGTTAAATTTCATAAAAATTGAGCATTTCTCGGGGACAAGTGCCTTAATTATCCACTTTTGGTAATCCATTATAGTGCCAAAAATTAGCGGAAGGTGTGATATACCCCGTGGCAAAATATCATACTGATCCAACCTTTAGTTACAGAGTTATTCCCGAAAAACAGTGCGACACGGGCCCTGAAAGCGTTAGTAGTATGCAAGCAACGAATATTCAGCATACTAGAGTTTTATGAATTATAGTAACATTTGAAAGGTTCCTTACGTTTGGTACTTTACCACTAATATCATCAACTTACCACACACACACACATACACAAAATACTTGGCATAACATACAACACATCTATGACATTCAAACAACACATCAAAAACAAATGCATGCAAAGACTTAAGGCCCTCAGATCACTTACCAGCACAACATTTGGACACACCAAAGAAACCACAACCACAGTGTACAAACAATATATCCGATCAGTGATGGATTATGCAAGCCCCGCCTGGGCCTCAAACCTCACTGAGACTCATCTCAACACCCTACAGACCATACAAAACAGAACCCTAAAAACAATCACAGGCTGCACAGCTACCACACCTACAGACCACTTACACCACGAAACCAAAATCCTCAAGATTAAGGACCACCTCGATATGAGAGGCACACAAACACTTGCTGCAGCCTCCAGAAATCTATGCCACCCACTACACTACATGGCAAAACACCAAGAGATGCCAAGAAATATCAAAACAACCCCCAGTACAAGAAACCATACACAGATACTATCATCTCTCACCCCCTGCCCACCCCAAACCAGTCTCCAAAAACACATCCGTACTCAAATCACCCACCAATCCATCAAAAAACTTAAAATCAACACCCTGCTGCATGCACGACCCCCTGACATCCACCCATCAGAATCCTCCCTTCACCGTGAAGACAGAGTCCACCTGGCTAGGTTGAGAAGCGGCCATCATCCGGCTCTTCTAACATATCAAAAGAAACTAGATGGAGCCATAGCAGATACCTGCCCAGGATGCAACACAGCAACCCATTCTATTAAACACATTATGAAAGACTGCAACACACACAACAACACTCGCCAACAACACAACATACACTCACCGAGGGCACTGTGGGAAAGCCCGGTTCAAGCCATAGCCTTCCTCAAGAGCTCGGGGCTGCTCGGCCAGACAGCTTGAGGAACTTCAACAACAACAACTTACCAGATATTAAGAGGGGGTTTTGATAACTCATGTTTAGCTTCAATTAGAACTTTAGGTGATGCCAGGGATGGGTGTGTGTGTGTGTTTTTTTGTTTTTTTTTATCGTATCCAAGGGTTCATTTTATATGCATACAAATTACACTGTATAATGAACAATAAATTATTTATTACCTGAATCTTAATTAAATTCTCTGTTTTTTCTCTCACACAACCCACAGCAGGAACTGCCTTGTCGTGGTGGGAGAGCTTGCGTGTCTCTGAGACTTGGCGAGCTAGACTTGTAGCAGGCAACCTTTATGTATATGATTGACCATATTCCAGGTTGACTATAAAATATAGTCACATGATCATATTCCAGATTAGCTTCCAGGTTAGCTATATGCAATGTAAAACCTGAAGAAATAAACAGACTAGATTAGACCAACACAAACTTATTTGCCATTAGCCCCAAGTGAAGATAACATCTTCACTACATCGTAACTACGCGTTACAGACTGGAGGGGGCTCCGGCCCCTGTTCTGCCCCGATTTCGTGGAGAGAGGGCTTCCCATGCTGGAGAGGTTGCCAGTGAGAGACCAGACTAATTGGTTCCCATGCAATAGGCTCCAAGTACGAGCCAACAGTGCTTCCCGCCTTAGGGACCACCCTCTAAGGGCCGTCCTATGTTGGATGGTTGGGAGTCTGGGCCGGGAGATGTTTGGGAAGGGGGTCTCAGCACCGTCGTGGGCAAACTTTCGAGCCATTGGGGCTGCTTTTTAAAACGAGTGGCCCCGTGGGGGAAGAAGTACCCCACCCATGGCGACCAGCACTCTGTCCCCTCATCTGCCCGGTATGTAGTAGTTCTTGGCTCCTGGGGCCATTCCAGTAATAAAAACGTCATATGGATAACGACAAGAGCGTTTCTCTTCCTCGAGCCGTGGTCGACCAGGCCCTCGAGACGTCACTCTCTGGTTGTGGTGGTATGAAGAAGGCTGCAAACAAGAGAAAACCCAGCAGGTTGGGTGTTATGTCGATGAACCCTGTTAGTGGTTTGGACACGTTAATGTTGACTAATGTGCTTGCATCCTTTTCCTAAGGCGCTGTCCACTCCATTATTAAGTGTTTTGGAGTGGTTCTTCATATCCGAATCACTTATGACAATGACTGCTGATCTAATCGGTGCTATATTACTTTTAATACAAATGCTGCTGCCAAAGCAGCTTTTGAGGCAAAAGATTCTCTGACGGTGGGGGATACTCACTTCAAGGTTCAGATGATGCAGTCCATAAATGTAGTTGAGTGACAATGACTACTGCCCTAACATCTTTGATGACTCTGTAGAGCATGTCCCTAAGGAGCGTCGCATTCTTACACCCTTTTGGTTTGTGGATTACTACAGGAAGGGGCGTGGTAACATCATCCATTCTTATAGATATCTGGAAAAAGAAATTGGATTACTACCGATGGCCCACATAAAATAGTATGGTAAGGGTGTTTTAATTAGAACCAAAAATCTTACACAGGCCATGATGCTCCTCAATCTCCCCTGTCCTTCTGATGGCATGTTTGAATCTATTAAACCACATCGAACATTTAATTATAGCAAGGAGCGTATATACAATGAGGATCTGTATGAATTCTCAGAAGAGGACATTCTTGCTATGTGCCCAGATAGTGTTCAACGAGTAACAAAGATGAAAGGCAGTAAAAATATGATTATCCTCACTTTCTATGGCTCGCATATCCCAGATCGCATAAACATCAACCCCACCTCTTTTGAGCGTCCTTTACATTGATTTTGCTGTTATGAGCTTGATCATGGGAGTAGGAACTGCAACAACCGTTCCCGGTGTGGTAATAGTTCTGCTCTTGGCTCACATCCTACTTCTGAGTGTCAGTCAGAGAGTTACTGCTTTTACTGCAGGAATGCTCACCCCTTACGTTCTCGCCAATGTAAGATGTACCTCCTCGAGCAGGATATCCTTTACTTGGCAATCTTCCAATTCATCAGCATTGGTAGTGCCAGACGGCAACTCAACTTCAGGCGACAGAAGGATTATGGTGTTAGCACATACGCCTCCTCCCAAGAAGTAGCTGCTTCTTACTCTAGTGAGAACGTTTCTACGATTTCACTACATAATAGTTTCTTTGTATTGGAAAATGTATCAGACACTCATTCTGGTGCCCCTTCAACTGATGACAATTCTCAGGCTTTAACAAAGGGTGCCCATGTGGTAGAGGTTCACGCTGCCATACGCTCTCCAAAAATGAAACCCAAGTCAACTAAATTGCCACAGAGACGTCTTCGTGGTTCCTCTCAGACTCTTGACTCCATGGACGTTCCTCTTTCCAATACAACTGTCTCTGCAGACTCATACATATTTTCCTTTAAATACCACCAGAATCGTTCTCGTGGCTTCGATGAGTCTCTTGATTTCACCCTCGCAAGCCTCCTTTGGGAATATCAGAAGGGCGTGAAATGAATGTGGATACCTCTGTTGTTGTGACTTCAAAAAATACAGTTGCTCTTACGCTGGAGCAGCGGAGTGATTCTTCCACCTGCATTATGGATGTTGATGTCTCGGCCTGTGTTAGTGATACCACTACTGTACAGGACAATACCAATGTGGTTGTTTAAAGAATATCCCTGCTCATCTTCCTTCACCTTCTTCTAACTTATCAGGTGCTTCTGTATCAGACACATGTACAATGACACACGTACACACGTACGTACACATGTACTCACACATGTATAGTGCCAACTTGGTTACCACCATTAAGAATTAATTAATAACACATGTATCTAACACATGTAATAAAGGCTACTGGTTTTTATGATTAATGAATGAACAAATGTGTAGGATAACAATAAGCATATTAATCCTTTATCTTTAATAAATTCAGATCATGTTATGTAGCCAATAAAATTAGGCATCCCTTCACCTCACGTGACCACGCCACTTGTTGGCGGAAGTATGGGATGTGGGGCCAAGCCCGACAGATTCTCGCATCCACTCGTAGAGGACAGACGCACCTCAAGGAGGACTCTAGACATACTTCCTATATTTTTGGCACTAATCTAACAGATTATATTTTGATTAATAAACACAAAAACCCAAGTTGTGTTTTTCAACCACTATTGACCACTAAGTATAAATCACTGTATCTCTGTTATCAGAATCTACAACTTCGAACACATACTACTAACTACAGAACTTCAACTCCCCAAGTGAGTAATCTAAACAATATAAGTAATCAACCAGCAACGGTTACTCTTCTGAGAATCGTGTACGGGTCACAATTACTGCCCCAAGTACTACTCCTCGGGTTCGCTCTTCTTCAAGTGTCCCAGGATTAGAGATAACTTGTCGTTTGAGTAAAACCTCAGGTCAAGGTGGTAGTGGGAAGTCAACCCTTGAGGTTTCACTAAAATCCGTATTAAAGTAACACTGCTCAAGGTCCTTCAGTGGAATTGAGGTGGTTTGCGTGCCTCTTGGGAGAAACTGCGTGTGGATGGTGTTTCTCTTCGCCCCATTGTTTCGTACTGTGGATCATTTAGCTACAAATTATCAAAATTCTTAGCCAATAAATTATCACCATTAGTGGGATGTATCTCAAGGTCACACATTAAAAATTCCTCACATATTATTGATAAAATTAAGTCTCTTAACCTAACTAATGGAAAAATGGTAAGTTTTGATGTAGATTCACTTTTCACTAAAGTGCCACTTAACGATGTATTAGAATTTCTAAGTAGGAAAATGCCAGACTATGATTTAGATTTGGGTATGCTAATATCTTCCTTCCTTGAATTAATTAAACTTTGTGTTTCATCCAATGCTTTTTCTTTTAATGATAAATTCTTCATTCAGCGTTTTGGCATGCTATGGGGTCGCCATTATCCCCCATCCTTAGTAATTTGTATATGGAATTTTTTGAAACTGAGTTATTATCCAACATTGCACCCCCAAATCTAATATGGCATTGGTATGTAGATGACATTTTCTCCTTTTGGCCCAACAGTCTCAATAATTTTGAAGATTTCTTTTGCAAATTAAATGACTTGGTTCCATCTATCAATTTCAAAATTGAATGGAAAATTGATGGGTCCCTACCCTTCCTTGATGTTTTGGTTACTAAAATTAATGACTACTTTCACTGTCTACAGGAAACCCACTCATTGTGATGTGTACATTCATTTTTTCTCTTATCATAATGATTCTATCAAAATGTCTGTCATATATACCTTGTTTCTCAGAGCATTAAGAATTTGTAGCCCCCAAACTTTAGAGGTAGAAAACAACAAAATTTGGATTATATTCCGTAATTTGAAATATCCTGATTGGTTTATCAGAAAAGCTTATTATAAGGCTAGGAAAACCTTCTATGTTCCTAAATGTCAGTCAGAAAAAAAAACTTATTTATGTCTTCCTTATGTAAAAAGTCTGGAAAAAATTCAGTCCGTTAGCAGAGAACTTGATGTAAACATAGCCTTCAAATATACTTCTAAAACTATTCTAGTAAGAAATAATGCCACTGTTCAGCCCCAAGCGGGAGTATACAAAATTCCTTGCAAAGACTGTTACTTAGTTTATATAGGTGAATCTGGGAGATCTTTAGATGTTAGAATGAAAGAACATAAACGTGATATGACGAATTGTAACACAAATAATGCTAACTTTGTCCATGCATATGACAACAACCACTGTATTGATTGGAATTCTGGTAAACTGATAATTAAGTGCAACAGCTTCTGGCTAGCACAGTGCTAGAGTCTGTGGCTGCAATTCTGCGGCCCAGCGTTCGATCCTTGCTCAGGACACGATAAAAATCTTTCACTGATACCAGAGGTTACCACCCCTGTGAGCAGGGGGTGGGGGGTTTGAGTCAGCTGTATGAGGTCTTCCTGCTTACGCAGCCATAGCCGAGGCTGACTCGGGCCTCACGTGGCTGGAGAGGTCTTTGGCCAATCATCATCCTTATGATGCGTGCTATAGTTGTGTTTCATACACACAGTGTGTGCTACACTCTGTCCCATTGACTGCCACTCATTGGCGGACCTTTAACAATTTCAAGAAACGTAGAATCAGTATGTATACAGCACTATAAAAACTTTAGCTTAAATTAAGGTTTGTTCAAACTAGATCCATTAATGAGAGCACTAGTGGTCAAATCCCTCCTAGATGTGGCCCCCCCAACGGGAACCGCCTTGACGTGGTGGGGGGGCTTGCGTGTCTCTGAGACCTGGCGAGCTAGACTAGAGGGGGCTCCGGCCCCTGCTCTGCCCCGATTTCGGGGAGAGAGGGCTTCCCATGCTAGTAAGGTCGCCAGTGAGAGACCACACTAAATGGTTCCCATGCATTAGGCTGCCAGTACGGGCCAAAAGCGCTGCCCTCCGGAGGGACTGCCCTCTAGGGGCCGTCCTATGTTGGATGGTTGGGTGTCTGGGCCGGGAGATGTTGGGGAGGGGGGTCTCAGCACCGTCGTGGGCAAACTTTCGAGCCATTGGGGCTGCTTTTTTAAACGAGTGGCCCAGTGGAGGAAGAGGTACCCCGCCCACGGCGACCAGCGCTCGGTCCCCTCATCTGCCCGGTAGGTAGTAGCTCTTGGCTCCTGGGGCCAAAAACACTAAACCAATGATATATGGATACAGAAAAGCCCCAATCTCTTCCTCGAGCGGTGGTCGACCAGGCCCTCGAGACGTCACTCTCTGGTCGTGGTAAGATGCAGAAAGCTGCAAATAAGAGTAGACCTAGCAGGTCGGGTCTTGTGTCGAAGAACCCTGTTAACGATTTGGACACGTTAATGTTAACGAATGTACTCGCATCCTTTACCTATGGCACTATCCACTCCATTTTTAAGTGCTTTGGAGTAGTCCTCCGAATCCGAATCACATATGACAGTGATTGTAGGTCTAATCGGTGCTATATTACTTTCAATACAAATGCTGCTGCCAAAGCAGCATTTGAGTCAAAAGAATCTCTGACGGTGGGGGATACTCATTGTAAAGTTCAGATGATACGGTCCATCAATGTAGTTGACAGTGACAATGATTACTGCCCTAATATATTTGATGATTCTGCAGAGCATGTCCCAAAGGAACGTCGGGTTCCTACACCCTTTTGGTTTGTGGCTTACTACAGGGAGGGACGTGGTAACATTATCCATGCTTCCCGGTATCTTGAGAAAGAAATTGAATTATTACCAATGGGCCACATAAAGAAATATGGTAAGGGAGTTTTAATCAAAGCCAAAAATCTTACACAGGCCATGATGCTCCTCAATCTCCCCTGTCCTTCTGATAGCATGTTTGAGTCTATTAAACCACATCGAACATTTAATTATAGCAAGGGGCGTATATATAATGAGGACCTGTATGAATTCTCTGAAGAGGACATTCTCGCTATGTGCCCAGACAGTGTCCAACGAGTAACGAAGATGAAAGGCAGTAACAATATGATCATCCTCACTTTCTATGGCTCGCATATCCCAGATCGCATTAACATTAACCCCACCTCATTTGAGGTGAAGCCTTTTGTTGAGCGTCCCCTACAGTGTTTCTGTTGTTATGAGTTTGGTCATGGGAAAAGGAACTGCAACAACCGTTCCCGGTGTGGTAATTGTTCTGCTCTTGACTCACATCTTACTTCTGAGTGTCGGTCAGAAAGTTACTGCTTTTACTGCAGAGATTCTCACCCCTTGCGTTCTCGCCAATGTAAGATGTACCAACTTGAGCAGGATATCCTCCACTTGGCTAATACTCAATTCATTAGCATAGGTAGTGCCAGACGGCAACTCAACTTCAGGCGACAGAAGGATGGTGGTGTGAAGACATACGCCTCCTCCCTTCGCCCTGAATTGGTTGCAGCACCCTCTCAACCCTCTCAAGAGGCATCTGCTTCTTGCTCTAGTGAGAACGTTTCTAAGGTTACTCTACATAATAGTTTCTCTGTCTTGGAAACTTTATCAGACACTCATTCTGGTGACCCTTCAACTGATGACAATTCTCAGACTTTAGCTAAAGGTGTCCATGTGGTAGAGGTTCACGCTGCCACACGCTCTCCCAAAAGGAAACTTAAGTCACCTAAACTGCCACAGAGACGCCTTCGTGGTTCCTCTGAGGCACTTGACTCTATAGATGTTCCACCTTGTGAGGCAACCATCTCTGTGGACTCATCCATAGTTTCCTCTCAATTTCACCAGAAGCGTTCTCGTGGCTCTGATGAATCTCTTGATTCAACAGAAGTTCCTCCTCGCAAGCTTCCTTCGGGATCATCAGAGGGGCGTGAAGTTAATGTGGATGCCACGGATGTTGTGACTTCAAAAGATTCACTTTCTCTTCCGCTTGAGCAGCGGAGTGATTCTACCACCTGTATTATGGATGTTGATGTATCTGCCTGTGTCATTGATACCACTGCTGTACAGGACAGAACCAATGTAATTGTTTCAAAGAATATCCCATCTCATATACCTTCATCTTCTTCTAACATATCAGATGCTTCAGGGACTCGTCTACGGGTCCCAATTACTGCCCCAAGTACTACTCCTCGGGTTCGCTCTTCTTCTAGTGGCCCAGGATTAGACAAATCTTATTGTTTGAATAAACCCTCAGGTCGAGGTGGTAGTGGGAAGTACCTCCGTGAGGCTTCCCAAAAATCAGTACTAAAGTAACACCGTTCAAGGTCCTTCAGTGGAATTGCCGTGGCTTGCGTGCTTCTTGGGAGGAACTGCGCGTTCTTCTCTCTAGCTTCTCTCCTGCATGTGTTTCTCTCCAAGAGACAATGCTTGGGGACTACATTCCTGCCAGTCCTCCAGCATACTCAGCATTTTATTCCAATTCATTTGAAGGGCAGGGTCATCATGGTGGCTCTGCCATCCTAGTTCGCCGAGATATTCCATGCACGAGCTTGGAGCTTGGCACTCCGCTCCAGGCTGTTGCAGTTAAGGTTTTTATGGACCGCCCGTACACTGTATGCAGTCTATACCTTCCTCCCAGTGTTACAGTTGAGAGGGGTGATCTCAACCATCTTGTACGGGACCTTCCATCTCCCTTTATTTTATTGGGTGATTTTAATGGTCGTCATCCTCTGTGGGGTGACAGTTCGGTCAACCCCAGGGGTGTTTTATTGGCTTCTTTTTATTGAGGATGAGGGATTAGGGGTTTTAAATATGGGAGATGTGACACATTTTAATAGCCCTACTGGGACTTTTACCGCCATTGACATTTCCCTTTGCTCACCCAGTGCTCTGTTGGATTTTACTTGGAGAGTGTTGCCTGACTTATATGGCAGTGACCATTTCCCTATACTTTTAGAAGGTTACAGGTACTAACCACAGTCTCGTCTTCCTAGGTGGAAATTAGAGAAGGCTGACTGGCAGTTTTTTAGAGAGCTAACTTCTTCGGTCTCTTCTGTAGCTGATTTCGGTAGCTCTGACGAGGCTGTAACATATTTCACTAATATGCTCCACTCTGCTGCTCTCAACTCTATCCCTAGAACTTCTGGCTACTTTCCCAAACGTCCTGTCCCTTGGTGGTCACCAGTCTGCACCACTGCTGTGCGGGAGAAGCGCGCTGCTTTCTCTCGCCTTCGTCGCAATCGTGGGGACCCAACTCTTTTAGAGGACTTCCGACGGGCAAGGGCTCGGGCTAGACGAGTTTTAAAAGAGGCCCGACGTGCATCTTGGAAGGCCTATGTGTCTTCAATTAATACTAAAACGCCACTCACCCAAGTGTTCAGGAGAGTCCGTAAGATGCCGGGGAAGTTTTCTCCTAGTTCTCCACCTGTACTTAAGGTCAATGGAATTAAGATCATGGATGGTTTGACAGTGGCCAATACCATGGCGGAGGCTTTTGCAAAGGTCTCCAGCCGTGACTCTCGACCTCTGGCTGTCAGGCATGAGTTAAGAGCCAAGGAGCGTATAGTCCTTGATTTCACAGGGAACGAGAATGAAAGTTATAACCATATATTCACCCTAAGAGACCTGCATTCTGCTCTCTCTCTCTGCGGCGACACTTCTCCTGGGCCAGACAACATCCCATATGCAATGTTACGACACTTGGGTGAGGAAGCGATCTCATTTCTTTTAGCTGTATATAAAAGAATATGGCTGGAGGGTGTCTTCCCTTCTGGGTGGAGGGTTGCTACCATCTTTCCTTTTCTCAAGCTGGGCAAGGACTCTGGTGTTGCCCTCAATTATCGACCAATTGCCTTGACCTCCTGTCTCTGTAAACTATTTGAAAAGATGGTGAATGTCAGACTGGTATACTTCTTGGAACGGGGTGATTTTCTGTCTCCGTCCCAGTCTGGCTTTCGTAAATACCGTTCCACTACAGATGCTCTGGTCAGGTTGGAAGCTGCTGCATGTGAGGCCTTTGCACGACATCAACACCTTGTCTGTGTATTCTTTGATTTAGAAAAAGCCTATGACACTACATGGCAATATGGCATCCTGCAGCAACTCCATTTATATGGCCTGCGGGGTCGCCTTCCACGCTTTCTTAAGGAGTTTCTCAGTGGTCGCAGTTTTTCTGTGAGGGTTGGTACAACCCACTCAGCATCTGTTGCACAGGAGGAGGGCGTCCCCCAGGGAAGCGTCCTCAGTGTCACATTGTTTGCAGTAGCAATTAATGCCATTGCCTCATCCCTTCCAGACGGTATAGCTAACTCGATGTACGTTGACGACCTAGCAGTCTGGTTTGCTGCTTCCCGTATGTCAGTGGCGGAGCGGCGCATGCAGCTTGCCCTTGACAGGGTGTCACGTTGGACTGGTTCTCATGGGTTTCGTTTTTCTCCTTCCAAGACAGTAGCTATGCACTTCTGCCGCATCCGAGGCGTCCACCCGGATCCGGACTTATTCATGTATGGTCATCGGATACGATGTGTCGAGGAGACTCGCTTTTTGGGTCTCCTTTTTGACAAACGTTTGACTTGGGTCCCCCACTTACGTACACTTAAGATCTCTTGCCTCAAGGCTCTTAACCTGTTGAGGGTCCTGAGCCATACATCCTGGGGGGCTGATCGGGCCACCCTCCTCCGCCTATATCATGTTCTTATTAGGTCAAAACTCGACTATGGGTGTGAGGTGTACTCTTCTGCCACCGATGCCCGTCTCAGAGTTTTAGACCCTGTTCATCATGCTGGAGTACGTCTGGCTACCGGAGCCTTTAGGTCGTCCCCAATCCCCAGTCTCCTGGTGGACGCTAATGAGCCACCTCTTGATCTCCGTCGTCAGTCCTTGATGGTTCGTTGTTGGCATCGATTACATCGACTTCCTGACTCCCTACCTTGCTTGGCGGTGTCATCTGATATCATGTCTCAGTACTACCTTTTACATTCTCGTGCACCATGGCCCTTTGGCTTCCAGGTCAGGAAGGCTATGGAGGAGATGGGCATAGATGACTACCAGATTTGTCCTGTGAGGGTCCCCAGTGTTGCTCCATGGCTTCTTCCAGAAGTTTTCCCCTGCACCTGCTTTACAGACAAGAAGGAATCTCTTCCTCCTCCAGTGGCTCGTTCCCTCTTTTTAGAACATGCCTTCACTCACAGGGAGTCCCTCCCTGCGTACACTGACGGGTCAAAGTCTGATGCTGGAGTTGGCTTTGGAGTTGTCTTTCCTGACTTTTGCCGTGGAGGCAGGCTCCCTTCTGTCATGTCCATTTTTACTGCTGAGCTCTCGGCCATTTTATATGCCCTCCAAGTGATTTTTACTCTCCCTCAGCCTTCGTTTACTATTTTTAGCGATTCCTGTAGTGCCTTGCAGGCCTTGTGCAATTTTAACTCTTCCCATCCCCTGGTGTTGGCCATTCTTGAGTGGCTTGTCCTCCTGGGTCGTCGTGGCCGGAAAGTCACTTTTTGTTGGGTCCCGGCCCATGTGGGTGTTGATGGGAATGAGCGGGCTGACGCCCTGGCTAAGGCTGTGGTCTCCAATTCCCGGCCTCCTGCCAGGCATCATCCTGTTCCTGCAGTGGACCTTCGACCCTACATAGATGCTACCGTTCGTTCCTGCTGGCAGGACAGATGGGACACCGTCGGGGCTAACAAGCTCCGCGACATCCGCCAGCGTCTTGGTTTGTGGAGCTACAGTGGCCTGTCCCGCCGGTGGGAGACAGCTCTTGTCCGTCTCCGCATTGGCCACACATTATTGACTCATGGCTTTTTAATGGAGAGGGCTCACCCTCCCTACTGTGATGATTGTCTTGTCCCTTTGACAGTACGGCATTTTATTGTCGAATGTCCCAGCCTTGGGGACCTTCGTCGTAGGCACCTCTCCAAGTACCGGAAGGGTGACGGTTCTTACAGTCTCTCCCAGGTGCTCGGGGAGGAGGCTTGTAGTGTGGGAGGGAACACCCTCTCCTATGTGGAGGAGGCTGGCCTCCTCCAAAAGTTGTGAAATTTATTATATTTATGGCTTTTTAGATAGTTCAACGTTTTCTTATCTTTTATATATTTTACTTGAATTAGTCAGTTTTTTTTTTTTTTTTTTTTTTTTTTTTTAGTATAAATGTGCCTTTTATTTTGTATGTTCTTTTATTCATGCTGCCTATCCCTTTCGGGGTGGAGAAGTCTGTTTAGTTTGGGTAAATATTTTAATAATGATGTAGATGACTACTTTGTGTTGGGCGGTATATGACCATAGCTGTTGCGCCGCCAAATGCCTCATGGCATTTCTAAATCAATCAATCAATCCTAGATGTGGGGTCGTTTCCCTGAGGAGAGGCCAGGTCAGGCCGGTTGGGTGAGGTGAGGTGTGGTCTGTCTGTCATCAGAACACACCTTGTCCCTCCCTCTCCCTGTCAGCTACTTATTTTCCATTCATGTTTCATTCAACTCTGTACTGCTGAAGAGGGAGGTAGTTGCCTCCGAAACATCCATAATAAATACTTTCTGTCTATAAAAAGTGGGTTTTTCTCAGCATTCTGATCTTCACGTCATTGTGAATTACCACTCCATTTTCTCTCTCGCTTCTCCCCTGCTTGTGTTTGTCTCCAAGAGACAATGCTTGGGGACTCCATTCCTGCCAGTCTTCCTGTATACTCTGCATTTTATTCCAATTCCTTTGAAGGGCAGGATCACCATGGTGCTCTGCCATCCTAGTTAGACACGATGTTCCATGCACGAGCCTGGAGCTTGACACTACGCTTCAGGCTGTTGCAGTTAAGGTTTTTATAGACCACCCATACACTGTGTGCAGTCTATACCTTCCTCCCAGTGTTACAGTTGAAAGGGGTGATCTCAACCGTCTTGTACGGGACCTTCCCTCTCCCTTTATTTTATTGGGTGATTTTAATCGTTGACTAATGCACTGTTGGATTTTACTTGGAATGTGTTGCCTGATTTATATGTTAGTGACCACTTCCCTGTACTTTGGAAAATAATAAGTATGAGCCACAGTCTCATCTTCCTCGGTGGAGGTTAGAGAAGGTTGACTGGCAGTTTTTCAAAGAGCTTACTTCTCCGGTCTCCTCTGTTGCAAATTTTAGAAGCTCTGATGAGGCTGTGACCTATTTCACTGATATGCTTCACTCTGCTGCTCTCAACTCCGTCCCTATAACTTCTGGCCCTTTGTGGTCACCAGTCTTCACCTCTGCTGTTGAGTTGGTCTGGTTCTCATGGCTTTCGCCTCTCTCCTACCAAGATGGTTGCTATGCACTTCTACCGCATCCGGGCTGATTCATGTATGGTCACCGGATACGTTGTGTTGATTTTTTGTTCTTCTTTTTGACAGATTTTTTTACTTGGGTTCCCCATTTATGTTCACTTAAAGTTTCTTGCCTCTAGGCTTTCAACCTGTTGAAGGTGAGCTGATCGACCCACTCTCCTCCGCCAATATCGTGCACTTATTAGGTCGAAACTCGACTTTGGGTGTGAGGTGTACTCCTCTGCCACGGATGCCCATCTCAGAGTCCTAGACCATGTTCATCATGCTGGGGTACATCTGGCGACCGGAGCCTTCAGGTCATCTCCTGCACTTGCTTTTCTGACAAGAAAGAATCTCTTCCTTCACCAGTGACTCGTTCCATCTTTTTAGAACATGCCTCCACTCACAGGGGGTTCCTTCCTGTGTACATTGATGCGTCAAAGTCACACCTGCACTTGCTTTTCTGACAAGAAAGAATCTCTTCCTTCACCAGTGACTCGTTCCATCTTTTTAGAACATGCCTCCACTCACAGGGGGTTTCTCCCTGTGTGTACATTGATGCGTCAAAGTCTGATGCTGGAGTTGCTTTTGGAGCTGTCTTTCCTGACTTTTGTAGAAGCGGTAGGCTCCCTTCTGTCATGTCAGCCTTCTTTTACTATTTTTAGCGATTCCTGTAGTGCAGTGGTTCCCAAACCCATGGTTGCGACCCAAATGAGGGTCGCATGGGTGTTCCTGAGGGTCGCGGGATGGCTACAAAATTAATAAAACATAAAAATATATAAATAAATAATATATAAAATATAAAAAAATTATTAACCTTTTTTCAAATGGATTAAACTAAAATGATACTGAAATAAAATTTCATCTTCGAGGGTCGCCAGGCCAAAATAAATTTGTGTTCAGGGTCACGACAATAAAAGTTTGGGAAACATTGCTGTAGTGCCTTGCAGGCTCGGGCAATTTTAACTCATCCCATCCCCTAGTGTTGGCCATTCTTGAGTGGCTTGTCCTCCAGGGACATTGTGGCCGCAGAGTCACATTTTTTGGGGTACCAGCCCATGTGAGTGTCGATGGGAATGAGTGGGCCGATGCCCTGGTTAAGGCTGCAGCCTCCAGTTCTCAGCTTCCTGCCAGGTGTCATTCCACACCTGCTGTAGACCTTCGACCCTACATAGATGCTGCTGTTCGTTCCTGCTGGCAGGACAGATGGGATGCCGTCTGGGCTAACTGGCATCCGCCAGCACCTGGGTTTGTCGAGCTACACCGGCCTGTCTCGCCTGGCTCTTGCCAGTCTCCCCATTGGCCACTGACGTTTGACTCATGGATTTTTAATGGAAAGGGCTCCCTCTCCCTACTGTGATGATTGTCTGGTCCCTTTGACAGTGCGGTATCTACTTGTGGAGTGTCCCTGCCTTGGGGACCGTCGTCGTAGGCACCTCTCCAAGTATCAGGTAGGGGACGATTTTTACAGTCTCTCCCAATTACTCATGGAGGAGGCTTGTAGTGTGGGAGGGATCACCCTCTCCATTGTCTCCACATATTGTGAATTTTATTCTATTTATGGCTTCTTTTCTTAGATAGTTCAATGTTTTTTACACTTATTCCTTCGTATATTTTACTTAAATTAACCTGGTTATAAAAAAAAAATATGTGAGTTTTAGTTGATATGTCCTCTTAATCATGCTGCTTCTCCTTTTTGGAGTAATGAAGCCTGGATAATGTGTGTATATATTATATTAATTATATAAATTATCATATTTTAAAATACTTTTAATTTAATATCAAGTTGGGCGGTATATGACCCTAGCTGTTCCGCCGCCAGATGCATAGTGGCATTTATTAATCGATCAATCAATCTATTTTTCTCTAACATTTTTTGAAATGTTTTTTGTTATGGTAGTTTTTATCAGCCATTGGATTACAGTTGCTGCTAAAATCACAATACAATATTAATTTCAATACAACAGATTGCTGGAGACAGCTGGTTTACGAAAGCAGCCGGAGACACGAGTGGTGGTGGCGGGTGAGAGGCGGGATGTGAAGGAAGTTCTCCTCCATCACAGTTTAAGAAACACCGTCCACGCCCTGTACCTAGCCGTTCACTCTAACACTCCTATCATACCATTACGTCGGCCTCGTCTTTACACAAAGCTACATTATTTTGGTTATAGTATATATTTATCACTGTTTCGTTTATAGGTATGACAGATGTTTGGCTGTGCATTGACTAGATAGCTTTTAGCTTGGTTTTATGGATAATGTTATACAGTATTTAACGAGACATTTCCATAACGATGAGCATTGCATGGCATTCGGCATTCTGCAAGATGTTATGTCATGTTGTACTCAGCATCTGTATTACAACCTTTAATTTTAAATAGCCTAACCCTGTAGTCACCCCGTTGCCTTAGGACTCACTTCCAGAATCAGAATAGAAGACATTTTAATGACACCGCAGAGGACTTGAATGGTTTAATGTTAAAAAAATTGTGGCGAAATGGATGTTTTATTAGATTTAACGAATTAAATCAAGTCAGTGAGCAAATCTGTATCACAGTGTAACGAAAGCAATTCTTACACTCTAGAGAAAAAACGTTGCCTACGAATGCCGCAAACCCCACAAAATGCCCTATTGCTCGGTCTAATATTTCATATCTTGTTTAAACTTACCCAAACATATTATAGAAAGGTTTTTGGCTTATTATTAGAATAAATTAGGTCAAGGATGTAGCATACTATGTCTATATTTAGGCTGCCATATGAGAAAGAAGAGTTAGCTCACCTCAAATTGTAATAACACGTAAATTAAGAGATAATTATCATCATCATTACTGTGGCATGTATGCCTGTTGGTGCTTTACCACACCAGCTTTTGATACCATGAAATCTCTAGTTGACCACAAGCTGATGATGTAAACACTCAAGGCTCTTCCTCTATAACTATCAAGTGTGGTGTTCCTAAAGGTTTTGTCCTAATAATCACCCTTTTTCATCTTTTAATCAATGCTATTTTTAGCCGTACTTGTCACCTATTCACCTATAAGATGACAATGCTTAAACTCTGCACTATTCCACGCGGTTTTTCAATCGTCCCTGCCTGCAGTTCCTCTCCATAATTATTTAGTTCGAGCCTATGAACTTCCCTCCTCACCGTTGGGCTAGAGAAAACCTTGTGGCTTTCATTGCCTCGACATCAGTTCCTTAAGGGACCCTGTATTGTAGTCAGAAAATTTGAGGTAAAGGAGTCCTTCAAATATTGCCATGAAACACAACTTATATAGAAGAGCTTATTTCGTGGCATAGTCAAACGGAATCAGAAGCCTCCAAGGTTCATACAAGATCACACGGGCGTTAAGTAAGGAACTTTTTGGTTCACAGTATTCTCGCAACGGACAATCTTCTTCCATGACACTCACCTAAACATTTCCTCTTCTTTAATTAATATTGGTAGTATTTTTTCTCTCATAATCCCCTTCAGAGATCAGTTGAATGTGCTTCGCAGATTCCGTAAATACGTAACCTCCACACAGAGTCTTTCATTTTAATTAAGGGTGTCTTATCATCCCCTGTATAAGAATGGCTTACATTATGTGGTGCTGGTCAACCTTTACAACTCTACTTGGCAGGATGGAACCAGAGGCCTTTCGTCTAGTAGACTCTCCTCCAAATGCTTCACTTGGACCTCTCTATTCTATCTATATTACACTGGACGTTGCGAAGACCTTGTGTGAAACATGGAAACAAGTTATTCTACGGTACTTGTTCCAACCCTGGTAGTCACCTTTTGCTTTACAGAAAGGAATGTCCAGATCTCTATTCCAGTCAGAGGGGATGGGACTGCATCTGTACACTAGAATTATTCTTGATTAGCTGAATTCTCTCTATAGTTAGTTCCAGAAAAATCCTGCAGGCTACGTATCTAAAAGTAGTTGAAACTAAGAAAATAATTAATATTGTGTTTCATTACTGAGATGAATTGCCGTGGTTTGATGGTGTATTAGTTGTGTATATGATGTAAATTCTATTTTAACTTCTTATTGTTTGTTCCCTAAATTTACTTCATTTTCCATTTTGATGATAGAGATTAATAATCTTCGAACATTACATTCTAATTTTCATCAATCCTACAAATGACGTGATATAGAAGTACCTGGAATTTTATTGATTCTTGACGACAGTCATAAAATAGGATTGTCTAAAGTTTGCTTAAAGACTCTATCCCATCATATCACTTAACTTTAATGAATGAGAGAGAGATTTTTTTTTTTTTTTTTTTTTTTGTTTAGGAAGATCGGAATTCGTAGAATATTGAATTGTGCAGCCAGGTTGGTCATTCACTATTTATGAATCGGTTTGTCTCCCAACAGAGGATGAGTTAAAAGAGAAACAGGAAGTGTGGGTGTACCGACGGTGTCTGTACTGCAATTATGGAAAGGCTGGAGTGCAGTACATGAGCTACAGTAAGCTTACATCACCCGCGTCCACCTACAACGTCAATGAACTGAATCTCTTCAATGAAAAAGGTTTGTTGTGTACGTTAATAATATTGATCTGTTTATCTGAAACTTAAACCTGAGAGCTGAGGTTCATACAGTACTGCAATCTCGTTTGCTTAAAATACTTTTAAGCTTTGCAGAATCTATGTTCGACAGATCAGCTTTACAACTTTGACGGGCATCAACTAAAGTTCATAGCAGCTTTGTATTTTCCGTACATCGATTTCGAGGCCAACAGTGACCAGCCATTAACTCCAGTAATTCCCAAGGATTCTTTAGATGTCCGCCTCGCAGATACCTTCTCCGAGAAGTTAAACTTCACGTAAGAATTTTTTTTTCTTTGCATGGAATTACACACACCCGCAAATTGTATCGAAATTTTTATCACGTAATTTTCGGCAAACCTTAAAATATTTTCCCAGTGAAGTGTCTCATGCATGTACTGTATAACTGTTTCTCTGGATTTGTCACAAAAATGGAAAATTTGCATTAACGGCTAGAGAGTATGCTTGTTAGTAGGTGTAAAAGAAGGTATAAAAAGTTTGGTAGGGCCGTAGGTAAGTATACACAATTGGAAAATAGCTCGATTTTAATGTTGAGCTTGTCATATCACAAACTATAGAAAGAATTGGGCACAAAAGCTTTATATTTCAAACTACACTCATGGGTGACGGGTAATCTGTGATATCTTCATCCTTAATAACTTCTTCCTGCATGGTATTAACATCTACAATTGATAGTGATGATTTCTCTTTCGGAATGTCGACATAGAAAGATGGAAAATGCCCCCGCAAAAGTTGAGGTATTTCTGAAAAAAAGTAACACTTGGATTTTTCCAACTTTTTATAATTGTGTGTGTTCTGTTAATCTTTTTTATAAAATTATAGTGAAGAAAGAACATATAGCCTGACCTGGCCTGAACCAATCCAACCTAACCTGCCGTAACCATCCCATGCTCCAGACCAAATTAAGACTTAATTCGATTGCTTAGGTCAGGATAGTTAGGTCAGGTCAGGAGAAATGTTATTTCTTTAATATAATTTTTCCAAAAGAGAATAGATCATCCAAATATATGCATGAAACTATGTAAAATGAAGAAAAGTCGAGGTGGAACTGTTTTTCAGACCTAAAATATTTTAATAGTGGAAATGGACTCATTATCAATAGAGATGGAGTTAGTGTGTCTATAATTACTTGTTTCTCAGACATATTTTGGGTTCATCTTTTTACTTTTTTTTACATAATATTGTAAAGTAAATTGAAACTAAAACAGATAATTGGAACAATCACCTGATTTTTTTACAAAAATCTACAATTTTACTTCGTGGGTAATTAATTGGAAAAGTGTAGGAAAGTTGTGAATGGTAAATGAGAACAGGAAGATACTGACGTACTTACACAATATCAGTGTTTATATAACCATTTCCAGTTTCCCAGGAATTTTTACTTTCTGGTTAACCTTCAGAACCAAAGTTTCACTCTCATAATTAATTGAAAGGATTTTAAAGGCTATTATGGTGTAAAACGTAGGATGTAATTATTGCCAACACAAAGTTTAATGGATATATGCGACCATCACACCATCTTCTCTGTTTATAAAACGCAGGTTTTTCACTTCCTAAATATCTTTGTGAACCTGATCTATACTTTCGCTATATCTCGAATCAATGATGTCTTATAATTAGATTAGATTGATGCGTGTGGCAAGATTACTGATTGTAGGTAGTGTTGTTATGCATACGATGATTGGATGAGAGGGATTATGTAAACACAGGAAAGAAAAGAATGTTTTCTTCAAAATTTGAAAATTTTGATAGCCTATGACAATCTGTGAGACTGGCTGATTCCGAATCTGCCATAAGTTTTATTTTAGGTTGCATAATTCTCGTTATTAATGAAGAACTACTCAAACTTTCTCGACCACAAATTGCCCTCAACTGACTATTTTCGAGATCAATTGATATTTACGTGTTTCATAATGAAGTCTCTATCTCGCATCGTTTTGATAGACTTGACTTCCAGTGACCTCACATGACCTTGGAGTTTGGCCATTTTGGAATTGAACCTGAAACGACAAGGAATGCCTTGTTTAGCTACCTGGGGTGAACAGACTCTAGGATACACATTACAGTTTATTGGTAGTACACAAAGGTCACACAGAATATGGTATGATGCCAGTGTGCCATGCCCTGCCGTGCCGTAGAGGAGCCGTAATCGGTGCAGGAGAATTGGATGGAGGTAGGAGGTTAACTGTGTGATAAGAGCGGGAACACTGGTAGACGCAGGGCAGCTAGGTGGTGTGGAGGCAGGCAGGACGACGGCGGGCAGGGACCTTCTTCTTCCGGTGCTGGTGCTGGAGTGAGTCCTAGCAGGGCTGGCTGCCCTCCTTATAATTATTTGGTCTGAGCCTGGAAGTGGAGGCGACAGCTGCTGTCCCCAGGGGGCTTATGGCAGCTTGGCTGTGGGTAGGCATGGTCCCGGGGGCGGCTTAGGTCTGCGAAGACGGTCACCACGGGGGGCCCACTCAACATACCACCGCCACGCCAACCACACCTACCACCGGGCCGCCACCTCTTACACATACCCAACTCCAACCACCGACACTACCACCACAACCTACTCCTCGGCATCAACAGCAACCGCAAGTACTACAGACGCACCAACACATACAAACTCATCCACAACCCCCCATATCTACCGCATACCATCAACACCCCTCACCTACACCACAGTTTAACATCACCCCGCCATTAACACAACCACACCTTACACCACAACAACTTTCCTCTTTCGTACAACATATACAAACTTTCAACCACAACATGGATACATTCGGCACACCATACCCACAACACCACCAACAATTGACCACACCAGCCCAGCAACTGCCATACCAGACACCATCAGCGCCCCTACACCCACGCCACCAACACCAATGGACGTCACCATCCCACCTACCTCCATCAGTGTCACGTCAAACACCCACTACCACACCACAGCACTGGCACAACCCCGACATCTGCACGTACAATCACGCAATTGCCAATCCCCCATGTAACTGGGGTTTCGCCACCAATCGCCATCCTGCCAGACCTTTTTAGGGAAATGAATAACGCGGTGGCAAGATGACGCCCTGCACGCTACTGCCTACTCAACGACACCCGACTCAGGGCCACGCATCAACACACCTACCCTACAGCACCAACATGCCCACGCACCTCCTCCTAGTAGCCACAAAATGGCTGCAGCCCACCCCACTGCTCCACTACCACTTGCCGTGCAACAAGCCATCAAACCTGCACGTACTCTTCAACCGACCGCCCGCACTCTCCTGTGGGTGAAGGACCTAGAATCGGGGGACAACTTCCTCATCGACTCTGGATCAGAGGTTAGTGTTGTGCCCCCGGTGGCGAAAGACAGAGAGTGCCAAGTTTCCACGGCATACGACCTCCTTGCTGCCAACAAGTCACCCATTGCTACGTTTGGCACGAGGAGCAGGGGCGTCACCCTACTTCGGCAGAAGTATGTAGTGTGGCCTTTCAACGTGGCGGATGTGCAGGCCCCCATTCTGGGCCTAGATTTCTTAACTGCACATGATCTCCTGATAGACGCCAGAAGGCAATACCTCTTACACCAGCCATCAGGTGCCATTATACATGCCAAACATTGTAAACACCATACACCTTCCATCACACAAATTACACACTCCAACTCTTATAAACATGTAATACAAGAATTCCCTAATCTCCGTTCTACTTCATCTACACAGCAGGTGCATGACCCAGGAATCAGAATCACCATTACCACGACCTGTTTTTGCTAAGCCCCGGAAGATGCCCCCTGAAAGACTGGAAGCAGCCAAGAGGGAGTTTCAGGTTATGTTACAGCAGGGCGTGGGGAGGCCATCTGACAGCTCGTGGGTGATACCCCTCCATATGGTACAGAAGCAGCAAGAAGGCGAATGGAGAGCGTGCAGAGACTACAGAGCCTTAAATGCTGCCTCCATTCCCGATAGATACCGCACGTCCTGGACTTCCACTCCAAGCTCCAGGGGTGTGCGGTATTCTCTAAAATTAATCTTGTTCGAGCCTTCCACCAGATTCCAGTAGCAGAGGAAGACATTAAGAAGACTGCTATCACTACCCCTTTTGGCCTATTCGAGTTCCTTTCTATGAACTTGGGGTTACGCAATGCTGCCCAGACCTTCCAGCGCTTCATGGATAAAGTGCTGCGTGGACTAGATTGCATCGTCACCTCACACACCCACGACCAACACAGGCAACACCTGAGGGAACTGTGCGACCGCCTGCAGCAGGATGACTTCAAGATTCACCTCTCCAAATGCATTCTAGGGGTAGAAAACCTGATTCAACTTCCTCAGACACAGGTTGACCCCCAACCCCATCATCCTGCTACCCCAGAAGGTGGAGGCAGTAAGAAAATTCCCATTACCCACCATGGCCAGGAAACTTTGAGAATTTTTAGGTGTCGTCAACTACTATCACAGATTTATCCCCCATGCTGTCTCTGCTCTCTCTCCACTCCACAACCTACTCAAAGGCTTGAAGATGTCACAGAAAAAGCTTACGTGGATGACTTCAGCCACCAAGGCATTTCAATATGTCAAACAACGCCTAGCCGACACCACCCTCCTCGTCTACCCCACACCTCACGCCCCCATATCAATCTACACCAACGCATCCAGCGACGCTATCAGGGCTGTCCTGCAGCAAAAAGTTGACGGTATGCTGAAGCCGATCGCTTTCTAGAGCAAGTGCCTGGAACCACCACAACAGAAATATAGTGCCTTCGACAAGGAATTAGTCACCATCTATGACTGTCAAGCACTTCCGGCATTTCTTGGAAGGAAGGAGTTTTCACATCAGAACAGACCACAAGCCACTCACAACTACGATGAAACAACCAGGAACAAACTGGTCCCCTAGGGTATCACATCAACCTTGCATTTATCTCAGAATTTACCACGGACATCAAGCACGTCAAAGGTGAGGAGAACGCCGTGGCTGACGCCCATTCCAGGGCACCCCCCTGTTATTCCATGTATATTCTCTATCTAACAGATGGTGCTCCTAGATTTCTCAGCCATTGCAGCAGCGCAGGCATCAGATGAGCATCTCAACCTGCTCTTTAACGGCGACACAGGTCTGCGGCTGGAGCACACACTGGTGTGACACTTCATTCGGTACACCTTGGCCATACATCCCCGCTCCCTTCAGGTACAAGGTATTTAACCACTTTCACTCCTTGAACCACCCAGGTGTCGCAGGTACCCTCCGCCTCATCAGCCGTATGGACTGGTATGAGAAAACAGATTAAGGAGTGGGTATCAGCTTGTGTACCATGCCAGAGAGCGAAGGTGGGGTGCCACACCAGCCCTCCACTACACGACTTCCCCATACCCACCAGCAGGTTCCACACGGTCCATATAGATATCATCGGGCCACTCCCACCATCAAGAGGTTTTCGTTACCTCCTCACCTGTGTGGATCGTACTACACGTTGGTGCACCGCAACGCCCATGACAGACATCACAGTTGAAGGTACTGCCCGCCACTTCCTTAACACTTGAGTTGCCAACTTCGGTCCACCAGCTGTCATCGTAAAGGACCAGGGCACGCAATTTGAATCCAGGGCGTGGCAGGAAATGCTTACCTTACTCGGTACCAGAAGAAAGAGGACTACGGCTTACCACCCCAGCAGTAACGGAATGGTTGAACATCTGCACAGCAGGTTGAAGGACGCATTTCGCGGCTTGCACCAGACTAATGGTCAGCCGCCCTTCCTCTTATCCTCCTGAACTTACGTGCCACAGTGAAGGAAGATCTACACCACTAACCAGCTGAACTCGTCTTTCTAGAAGATCTCCACCTACCCGGACAAGTCACGTCTCCAAATACGAACACCTCCAACCTCTCTTTCCTCCCAGCCTTGAAGGCAGCCATCTCCAGCGCTCATCCAACGCAGACGAGGAAACCCAACTCGAGAACTTCCTACACACCACCGGGTCTACACACAGCCACACACCTATTCCTGCGTACCGACTCCCACAGGACACCGCTGCAAGAACCGTATACCGGCCCTCACCCCGTTACCTCTAGGACGGACGCTACAGTCACAATTCAGGTGTCAGGAAAACCTTATGTCACGTCCTGGGAGCGGGTAAAGCCGGCGGTCACCATTACACCCCCACACTCACCTACACTCACACATCATATACCACCAGTACCTGCCAAATCACCCACCCAACCCTCAATATTCCCTCACTACAGACCACCACTCCTACCCACCCCACATCTCCATCACACATTCACGCCACAACCCTCTATTCCTCATTCCACCACAAGACAGCCTTCATCGCCACCGTCATCCCTACCCCGCTCTCGCTCGCCATCACCCATCCCTACCACACCCACCACAGAATCACAAAAACCCCATTCTCCACTCACCCCACACAGCCCACATCATACCCCGCCCTATCCCCCTCCCTCACCTACACCGCACTCCCATCCCATACTCCCGTCTCCTGTTCCACCCCTACCTATTCCCCTTCCACCCTCTCCTACGACCCATATCTCCCCCACCCAGTCCGTCCCGCCTTCCCATACTCCCAATTCTACCATCTCCCCTCCCAAATCCTCCACGACACCATTAACCCCTTCTAATCTTCCCCAGGACACTATTCCCATCACACAACCTTCGACCCAGACCCTGCATCTCAGCCACCACCACTTGCTGCCACACCTGCTACCCCTCGGGAACACCTACAGGACGACGAGCCTTCCTTGCCACCCGAGGGTTTCACATTACGTGCTGGGCGGACCATACGGCGACTGCCGTATTATTTTAACTTACACACACCACCTGGCGTAGCTAGAATGCTGCCCTTCTTACTCATTTATATATAAAGAATTATATATGTATGTATCATTTTAAGTCAAATATCTTCCATGACCCACCTATGTGACATGTTATTTGATGACAATACTCACCCACACACTGAGGACACTAATGACATAGCTCTTGAAATCATTAATCATCTACATGGACACACTGATATTAACGCTGTTTCAAACTATTTTGATCTTGATGCATACAACAAACTATCTTCCCATAACAGAAATAAAATCAATATTGTACATATAAATTCCAGATAACTCCCAAAAAACTTTGACAACATTATAGCCTTTCTCAACACCCTTTCCACTGCCCCAGATATCTTGGCAATCACTGAGACCTGGCTAAATACTAATAACAAACACATTTATCAACTTCCTGGGTACCACTCTTATCACGTCGTCAGGACCAACCGAGTACATGGTGGAGTCTCCATTTTCTTATCAAATACTATACAGTCAGAACAATTACAAGATTTATCTCTAATTAATGATAATATTGAAATCAATACTGTTAAGATTACCTCAGACTCGCTTTCGTTCATACTTTGTGCAATATACAGACCTCACAGCAAATATCAATCTGTGGAAGAATTTACTAACACCATATGTGCATTATTACAAAAAAAAAACACTGTAACGAACAAAAAAATAGTTCTTACAGGAAATTTGAATATAAATTTGCTGGAACATACTACCCATACCCCAACTAACAATTTTCTTACAACCCTCTAAAATAACTTTTTTTTTCCCACACATTTCGAGACCAACACGTTTTCCAGACAGCTTCAATCTAGGTGAACCTTCTCTGCTTGATCATAATTTTACAAATTTTTTCAACACCTCATCTGGTATAATTCATTACCCAATATCGGACCACCTACCAATTTTCCTTAATGTTAAAGTTCCCTCTAAATCTAAAAATCTACATAAAATTGAGCTAAGGGTAATAAAATTTTCTTAGACAATACTGAAAAAGCTTTCAGTGATTGTTTTCCACTTAAATCTAAACTAATAACTGAAAAACTATTAAACAATCCCTGGATATCACAGGCAGTCCTTGTACCAGTTCTGAAGGCTTGAACTCTGGGTAGAAACTGGTAACTTACTTGTGTGTAATTTCTTGGAGTTGCCGTTGTAGTTGATGCGGGAGTTGATGTATTTGGTAACGTGGAAGACAGGGTGCTTTCTTAGGTTTTCTTAGGTAATTGATTTCACAAGTTTCTTAAGGCTAAATTTATTAATATATACTTATATCTATACAGGGAATGATAATGATGTGCCTTGTCTTATTTGTATGGTCTCTCTTTGTGGAGACAAGTGTATAGCCCTTGGAGTCAGTGTTAAGTATCCTAAAGCTAATTTATCCTCCTCTGCTTATATACATTTAAAACTCAATAGTTGACAGACATGGCTTGAGTGACGACTGTTGCCTGTGAGTGATCAGTTTGATTCTGTACCTACTTCTCTCTTCTCCCTGCTTTATTCCTTATTCTCTGAAAGTGAAAGTGAACCGAGGTAGACAGAGGTAGACACCTGGGCTAAAAGCATCTTGGAAAGATGGTAAACGAGATAGGAAGGTTTATGACCTGCAGGTTTTTGCAGGGAAGGTTCTGGGTTTGTGTGTGTGTGTGTGTGTGTGTGTGTGTGTCCAGCCTGACCAGGTGGCCTGTTTCTGGAAGTATTTTTAGAGTGACCCTTGTCCATTTGACCCTCTTAATGGTTATATGGTGTGTGTACTGTACATGCTAAACTCTATAAGGACAAAAAATTATTTACATAAGGACTATAAAATTGGTGCTGTCACTGAGGCTCAATACAAACAATACAAACAATATATATATATATATATATATAAATAAAGAGAGAGAGACAGAGAGTCGAGTTAAGTAGGAGAGCATGGATAAATAATACTGTGTATACTTACCGGGTACAATATTTATGCATTCTATTCCTACAGTTACGTCATTCTAGAGGAGCCAAATCGTAGCTGGGGTGAGGAGCAAGACGGAGTCTTTAGTGGAATGTTGGGATATTTGCAGAGAGAAGAAGTAGATTTGTGCACTATTGCGGCTCCATCCTCCTCTCGAATCAAGGTCGCCAGTTTTGTAAGAAGTTATCCGATTGATCTGTTGACTCTCATTTCTTTGAAGCCTCAGCCTCTTCCTAAGTATTTGGCACTTATCCGACCTTTTACAGGTATGTATTAATTGTTTAAAACCTATGTTTAGTCACTAACATTAATATCGTCTGTTCATTTCCTCGTCACCATTTCTTGACTTCTTTGTATTATATTTACCTAGGGAGTGTAGCCTGTCTGTACTGTGAATCCCGTTCAGCTCGATTGTACAGCTACCTTAAAGCCACTAAGGAGCAGGTAGAAAACAAAGCACTTAAGGACATCAGATAGCTTCCAGCACAACAAGGGTCACCCATATACTGTCCCACCAGCAGATGGTCAAAACATACCTTCCCAATCTATTTTCATCTCTCCAAGCTACCTGGTCATAAACCATAAACTGGTCACAACCATAACCTGGTCACAACACCTGCAGAAGAATGCAGCCTCCCAGGTCAAAACAAACCCTTTCCTTATATTGTTTACATATCTTCCACTTTCACTCACGAAGAAAGAGAGAGAGAGAATAAGAATAGGAGAAGATAGTTAGAGAAGGAACTGACTACTAAATAATGACTCACTAGATTGGTAATACTGTATCCAGAGACTGTATAGCAACTTAAGGTAAAAGCAGATATAAACAAAGGAGAATGGACTTAAGAGTCATGACATCTCTGGATATCACACATGGCACAGAAGTCTCTTAGAGTTAAATAAGAATAAACTAAGTTTTATTTAATCAGGGAAGTTTTAATTCTACCTCGACTGAACACCACCCACACCTGCTTCGCTGCCAACCACACACTCAAGTTGATGCAAATGCCTACAGAAGTCAGCTTCGAAACATTAAGGTAGAAGTTGATGAGACCTATATCCAATTTTTGTCTAGACTCGAATTTGTGTTTAAGAGATGGTTGACACTGTCAGAAGTAAATGAAGATTTTGAATCGTTATGTGATTTCATGATCAAAGACCAGTTTTTGAGTACTTGTTTCCCAGATGTTAGGATATTTTTGAAGGAAAAGGGAAATTTTAGTAACTCTGAGATGGCTTCAGTTGCAGATTTGTATAGGAATGCACATTCAGACAAACTTAAATTTAACAAACACAGGTTTGAATCTAAAGGTGGTCTCGTTAGTAAAGTGAAGCCTGTATCTGAGGCTAGTATTGCTGAAAATAAATGTGAAAATAAAAGACAAACCATATATGCCAAAGTGCTATTTATGTGGCCAGCAGGGACACAAGAAGCCACAGTGTCCTCAGTTATCTACAAGGGTTGTCCCTTCCAAAGTGAATTTTATATTTGAAAGCGAATTAAAGCCGCAAGGAGCGATTGTAGACCCTATTGGGGAGGTGAATGGACAGTGTGCGGAAGTGTCCTTAGATACTGGGTGTGGCACTGTATTAGTTAACCCCAAATTTGTCTCAGGCTCCACAACAGAGCCTAAATGCACTGTCTATGACTTCTTGGGTAGACCTAATAATTTTCCCACAGCCGAGATCAATATTAGGAGTAAATTCTTTTCTGGGACTGTAATGGCTGTGGTTGCCCCAATCAAATTTACTGATGTTTTGCTAGGTATGGTTCAGGGTGTTACAGTTCCCTCTTTTACTGTGGGTGATAAACCATTATCTAAATCTGAGGGGCCTGTTAAAGCTGTGTTACAGACAAGGGCTGCTACTAGGAAATCTCGTGATACTACTCCCATCGCTACTATGAGTATATTGGACCTTCCTATCGACAAGGCTTCATTCCTTAGTGCCCAACAGGAGTGCGATTCACTCAAGCCGGTGTGGAATTCTTATGAGAAGGACCTTTCAACTTTCCATGGTGGTCGCGTAGTTAAATATGAAGTTATTGACAACCTGTTGTATAGGGTTTGTAAGACCTGTAAGGATCCTACTGAGGTGGGAGATAAACAGTTAGTAGTTCCTAAGTCCTACAGATCACAGATGTTAAAGTTAGCCCATGAAGGATTGTTTTCAGGTCATTTCTCCCATAGGAAAACTACAGGAAAGATATACAAGAAATTCATTTGGCCTGGCATTGGTGCGGATGTTGATCGGTTCTGTAAGTCATGCGAGGCATGTCAAAAGTTCACTCCCAAAGGCAGAGTAAAACCAGTACCTATGTCTAATATGCCTTTGATATCAGAACCATTTTCCAAGGTTGCAATTGACTTGATTGGCCCTATTGTCCCCATGTCAGACAGAGGTCACAGATATATTTTAACAGTTATTGACTGTGCTACAAGGTTCCCTGAGGCCATTCCTTTACGCGAGATAGATACCATTTCAGTTGCAGAGAGCCTTGTGGAAGTATTTTCCTGTGTTGGTGTCCACAGCGAAATTCTGTCCGATAATGGTTCGCAATTTAAATCTGACTTAATGAAAGAAGTTAATAGATTGCTCTCCATACAAGCAATATACTAGAGTCCATATCACGCAACTTCGAACGGGTGCGTTGAACGCATGAATGGAACGCTCAAAGCCATACTGAAAAAGACCTGCATTGACCATCCAGAGGACTGGGATCGTTATATTCCGGCAGTCCTGTTTGCATATAGGGAAATTCCTAACGACACCCTAAAATTCTCCCATTTTGAACTACTTTACGGCAGACATGTTCGAGGCCCACTGACTATCCTTCACGAGCTGCTCACAAATGAAAAATTAGAAAAGGAATTGCGGACATCATACCAGCACGTCCTTGAACTACGTCAAAGGCTGGAAGAGGGTGCAGAAGTAGCACTTGCTAATGCTAAGGTAAGCTCTCGCAAATATAAAGAATATTTTGATAAGAAAGCAAGGCCACGTATACTTGAAGTAGGAGATGAAGTTTTGTTATTATTGCCTAGCAGTAATAATAAGCTCATCATGCAATGGAAGGGGCCATATGAAGTGGTAGGAGGGAGAAATTTGGTGGATTATGTGATAAAGGTTAATGGGAAACTAAAGCTATATCACATAAACATGCTTAAAAAAGTTCTACATGCGTGCTCAGTTACAGGCTGTGAACAGTGGAGCGGGCGTTCAAGCTATTGGCATGAGTTTTGTTGAACTGGATGACACAAAGGAGGGTTACTTAAATCTGGTGGGAGGGAGAGAGATAACTGAATGCAACATTGATGTTGAATTATCCCCAGTGCAGAAGAGTGACCTTGGAGAAATAATTGACTTCTACCCTGTCGTATTATCTGATGTACCAGGGAAGACGAACTCTGTTGTTCATGAGATCAAGTTAAGCTCTTCTATACCAGTTTTTAAGAAGCCCTACCAGATTGTCACGAGTCAGTCGTTGACTCGTGGCATAATAATAATAATAATAATAATATCGTAAGCATAGAGATAGGGCTTATTTGAGCCAGGTGAAGTATACATAGTTCACTGGTCTAGTTTAACAGCTTAGGAAATTTCCACTAGCAGTGGGTTTGAAAGCATACCGACCACAGCGTCCCTTAACAGTCGGTTTCGTCCGTAGGCTTTCGCTCGTATTATTATTGAAAGAATTAATCATGCCGACACGAAGATTAATTTCTTTAAATTGCATATGATTCGTGAAGTGGGAAATCATAGAGAATTAATTATGCGTCGTATATTAAAATTGCATGTATAACTAATGTGTATATGTAGTATAAAGATGTAAACTTAGTTAGTCAAGTATAGGCCTTCGAACAGTTGGGTGTGGTGTCAGGATGTTTGGTAGACACGCCGTTGGCTCTGCCTATCACCTCGCCAGCTTCAGTAGCCTGTTTGAAAACTTTGAATTTTAGTTTGGCTTATGCCACACAGCACAACACGCGTACATATTGCTCGTCCTGGCTTTCTTACCTCGCCCTTTGTCTCTCGAGATGAAGAGATGACCAGAAGCTGAATAATTCGGTAACACTACCAATGTTCCCAAAACTTTACGGTTATTTATATATTATTGATCGATTGCAACAGACAATTGATTGGTAATAAGGTAAGTCATGAGCCCGGGCTTATATAGAGTTCCGCATACCTATGGTAAGTAACAAGTGTTACGTTGTGTATTAACATTGAAAATTCGTGGCATAAATGACATAATATCTATCACTGAGTCTATGCAACGAATCTTGGTTTTAGATATACCGAACTCGAGTGTTAGATTGCAATTTAAATATTATTTAAAGTAAATTGAGTAGGAAGGTCTTGAAATAGCACCTAACAATTAACTAACACAGTGTTAGATTTGATTAATCACAGTGAGTAACGTAAGCTAGGTTATCGTAAGAAAATCGACTGAAGAACAATCAAAGAAAATATTCGAGAGATCATTACGAGAACATACGAGAACATTACGCGACCTTGAAAGAAAACGAGTGCCGTATCTATTGATATTATTACGATATTAGCTAGTTAGCTATTCTTGTGCGGCAGTGTATGCGTGTGTTAATGATTTATTAATTGTTTATGTTGGTGAACGACTGATTTTAATAAATATAGTAAAGAAATTGTAATTGGTTGTTTCATACACCTTCAATTTTGTTGTTACTATTATACATATATTATATAGAACCCATGCATATACATCGAAGAACCCATGTAAATAAATATATGTTGATGGGATTGAGATGAAAAGGGGATAATTTACCTCTACAGATGTTCGTTGAGCCAACACAACGAAAATCCACGAATAAGCCGGGTAAGGTAAGTTACATTACTTACTTAATTAAATAATTATAATAATAAAAAATCTTAATTCACCGTGACACCGGTGCCTGTACAGTTGCGTAAAGTTGTTGGATCGGGAAAGAAGGTATTCAACAAAAGATTAGGAAGGTTTGACACTTTATAAAATTGAATATATATCAGGGAAGGAAAATGTCATTGCTGATATTTTGAGTAAAACATAATTTTCTACAACAGTGTATCTGACTATATCCCATTTGTTTTTACTTTATTTTACTGTGCAGTAATATAAAGCTGAATGAGGGTTGAGATCAGCTACACTGGTAGTTTTATATATTTAACACTTGTTAACGAGAAGTTAATTAGTGAAGCTGGAAAGGAGGGAATGGTCGGACTGAGTGAGCGGTTAAGTGACACGTAGAGTGGTTTTCGAGGCTTCAACCAAGTCATAGTCGAGCCCGAATTTCATATAGACATCAGTCGCTCCACCGACTCAGCTGGAGTAAGTGTTCCCTCTCACCTCCTTTTCTCGCCCCATATTTCTAATTTGATGTTAGTATCTTTTGTGGTATGCTGGGTGGCTGTCTATGTATACCGTGTATAAGTTTTGTACTACCAGTGCGTATATATATTTTGTGCAGTGTATTTTAATATTACCTAGAATGTCATTGGTGCTCTTGATTTTGTCAGTGGGGTTTTTGGTTATGGTGACTGAACCTGTGGTGGGCGGACGAAGAGGAGCTGCTAGGCGGCTACTAACAGTGTTACGGCCCTGGATGCAGTGTGTCTACTGTGTTACGGCCCTGGGTGCAGTGTGTCTACTGTGTTATGGCCCTGGGTGCAGTGTGTCTACTGTGTTACGGCTCTGGGTGCAGTGTGTCTACTGTGTTACGGCTCTGGGTGCAGTGTGTCTAGTGCGTATACACAGTATACAGACAGAGCCACCCAGCATACCACAAAAGATACTAACATCAAATTAGAAATATGGTGCGAGAAAAGGAGGAGAGAGGGAACACTTACTCCAGCTGAGTCGGTGGAGCGACTGATGTCTATATGAAATTCGGGCTCAACTATGACTTGGTTGAAGCCTCGAAAACCTCTCTACGTGTCACTTAACCGCTCACTCAGTCCGACCATTCCCACCTTTCCTGCTTCCCTAATTAACTTCTCGTTAACAAGTGTTAAATATATAAAACTACCAGTGTAGCTAATCTTATCCCTTACACAATTCCACCTGTACTACACCAGAATCAGATATTTCTGATTTTCAATAATCCACATCTTATCGAATAATTAAGTTTGAGTAAATCACACCACATGACTATTTAAAAACAGGATGATTTGCACCGGATGCTCTGAGGCCGGCTCCTTCATTGAGAAAATAGAGGCCGGTACTCAGCTCTCTATCTGCCACCTTTACCAACAAACTGCCATCAGATTTGGGAATCACTTTAGGGCTCGATCCACAAGAAGCAGCCAAATCTATGTGTACTTTGAAAATGTTCAGGTCACAAAGGGATTTTCTCTCTGTGTAACTAAAAACTAAATACTTCCGGAAAAAATAAGGCAGGATTCTCCCCTACATTTTCACCTAATCTAGACTTGTATTTCCCTTGTTTGTAGAATTAGACGAAATATTTAATTGTCAACGAACTGAATCTTATTGTATTGCATCGCTGTAATCTACATATATTGCATTATCTTTAACGCAGCATTGATAATGCCATATCAGCCATCATGACAATTAAATATTTCAATTAAATTCTGCAAACAAGGTTAATTTATTTTTTTTGTCTTACGTTTTTTTTCTGATGTTCACTAAAAGAATCCCATTTAATATCATTTTACATTAAACTTCAGTTGTTCTAATTTGTAGTTCAATTATTTGATTTTGAGAGTGAAAATGTGTAGATGTTTCATAAAGTCTCGACTGTATGCATTTTACACCATCTCTGAGAAAACTATTAATAATGCTTAAGACTGGTTTAAATAAGAATAACCATGTTTGAGTGACTGCGTGTTGTTGTGCTGGAGGTTTCTGTGCAGTTGCTGCCAGTGTGATGAAGATGTAGGCCGATGGAGATGTCTGTAGGTAGCATAACATGTTTTCCATTTATTTGCATTTTATATACTAGGCATTCATTGTACTGTATATTTTCATTATGCATGCATAGTATAATTCAAACATTTTTGCATTTGCAGGAAGTGTGTGGGTGGCAGTACTGGTGAGTGTGGTGGTGTGGGGAGTGACACTGTGGATGTTTCAACGATTGTGGTCTCGGGTGACAGGAGGTCCCAAAGTACAGCTTAGTAAAATTCTCATGTATAGCTGGGGAGCCATCCTGGAGGTTCCTCCTCCAGAGCCAAGTGTAACCGTATCTGGTCAGGTAATAGTTCCGAGAAGGAACGTTTTCCTGTTCATGTGTTTTTTAAGTAGTTATTTACTAATTGTATACATTTACCAAAGATTTATTTGTATACAGAAAGAAATTTATGAGATTCATACTTAAATCATACTTAGTTTCCAAATACCATGTTCATCAACGGACCTCGGTATCAATGCTGGTATCAATAGGTTTTGCAATGACAATACTGAAGCATCGGAAAGAGAATACAGCAAGAGGTTTCCAACCACATTTACAGTAATTACTGGTAAACGAGCTCATATAACACAGATATCTATATATTCACAATTTGTGAAACACCCTTATATGTATATATATACCTATACTATAAATGGCAAACCGTCTCTGTTTGTCCGCTTGTAACTCTAAAACGGTTACACCTACATCCAAAACCCATATATATTTTGAATCACCACCACCAGGCGAAGGTTTTGGGATGACGTAATATGACGTAAGTCGACGTAAAAATTACGTCATCTACTATAAATCCGCAAAAAAAAAAAAAGATACTCCCAAAACTATATATTCTGAATCAGCAACACCGGCAAAGGTTTTTATGACGTAACTTAATGTAAAAATTACGTTAAAATGTCAAATACTATATTTATCGGTTAAAACCATAAAGAATGACTTGAATGGAAATTTTCCGTTTGAGCTGCTAAAATCGCGCGCCAAATGTACCGCTCGAACAGAAGCTCGAACTGATTTTTTCCATTCTAGCCACTAAAAATGTACAGACCTTTATAATAGTTAGACGTTTGCTTTTAATAAAACTTTTTACTGAGACCTGTCATGACCATGTCATTGTGTCATGCATATGGGTGTCATGTCCAGGCTATTCAACCATGACATCAGTCATGGGCCAGGCACAGACCTTGGGGTAGCTGTAGTATGGCTTAAAAAGGTTGGAGCTTTTTTCACAAAATATTTTTTGAGACCTCATATCTCAGTAATGAGAGGTGCCATGACATGTCATGTCATGTCAAAAGATGGCCACTACATATATATATATATATATATATATATATATATATATATATATATATATATATATATATATATATATATATATATATATATATATATATATATATATATATATATATATATATATATATATATATATATATATATATATATATATATATATATATATATATATATATATATATATATATAGATAGATAGATAGATAGATAGATAGATAGATAGATATAGATAGAGATAGATATAGATATAGATATAGATATAGATATAGATATAGATATAGATATAGATATAGATATAGATATAGATATAGATATAGATATAGATATAGATATAGATATAGATATAGATATAGATATAGATATAGATAGAGATAGATAGATATATAGATATATAGATATATAGATATATAGATATATAGATATATAGATATAGATATAGATATAGATATATATATAGATATAGATATATAGATATAGATATAGATATAGATATAGATATAGATATAGATATAGATATAGATATAGATATAGATATAGATATAGATATAGATATAGATATAGATATAGATATGACGCCTCGTTCCCTCCGGGTGGCCACGGCAGAAGTGCCTCCAGTTCTCCCTGTTCCAACACTCCCTCCTCACTTGGTCAAGCACCCCCCCCCCCCTGCCCCTCACGTTTCTCTCCTTCACATACTCTTCCACTCTGTTCTGCCATCTAACCGGCGGTCTGCCTCTCACACCAGGTCCCATAATTTCACTTCCATACACCTTCTTTACAAACTTCTCATCTTGCATTTTCTCTACATGTCCAAACCATCTCAATGTATTACGCTTCACTCTCTCAACCACTACACATTCAATACCAATTGCCTTCTCACTCATACAACATCTCTCATACACACTCTCATTACTTTTTCCATCCCACCTTGTAAGTCCACATGCTCCTCTCAAATAACTCATTTCCACTGCACCTATTCTAGACTGATGAGCCCTACTCCATGTCCACGTCTCCGACGCATATGTCAGTGTTGGCAGAATTATACTATTTTGCAGTCCTCTTTTCACTTCCATACTCACACTTCTACACTTCATAATTCTCCCCAGTGATCCTATGACCTGTCTACACCTCACTGCTCTCTCCCTAATTTCTCCTTCCATATTCCCATGTTTACACGTAACTGTACCCAGGTACTTAAACTCCTTCACTTCCTCCATCCTCTCACCTCTCAGAGTTATCTCACACTTCGTCCCAGTTGGTACTCCTACTCTGTAAGGTTTAGCAAAGTCAATCACTTCAGTTTCTGCTCTCTCAAATACCATCAATTTACTTTTACCAACATTCACCTTCAGTTTTCTTTCGTTTACACACAGTCTGAAATTCGTCCACCACTCTCTACAACTCCAAGGACCAACTTGCTTCATTCAGCCTCAACTTCACCCCCAGGCCATTCACCCTGGCTTTCATCTTTCTCATATAACCATCCATATATATATATATATATTGAACAGCCATGGTGACATAACACGCCCCTGTCTCAGCCCCACACTAAAATTAAAACTCTCACTTAAATCACCCTCTACCCGTACACATGCTTTTGCACCTACATAGAAGGCATCAATGCCCTTCAGCAACGACCCACCAACACCATAATTTATCAACACCTCCGTCATAGCTTTCCTATCCACCCTGTCGTATGACTTCTCCAAGTCCATGAAGGCAGCATACAACTTCATACACTTCCCCATATATTTCTCCACTATTGATTTTAATGCAAAGATCTGATCCACACATCCTCTACCCTTTCTGAACCCTCCCTGCTCCTCACTAACTTTACTCCCTGTTACATCAACCAGTCTTTCAATAAGAACCTTCCCATACACCTTCCCCGGTACACTAAGAAGGCTTATTCCCATACAGCTACCACACTCCTCCTTACTCCCCTTCCCCTTATACAAAGGTACAATTATGGCTCTTCTCCAATCCTCTGGCACATCTCACTTCCTCCAAGCCAATGTGCATATAAGCAACATCCACTCCACCACTACCTCCCCCCTACACTTTAACATTTCAGCAGTTATCCCATCCACTCCCGGTGCCCTTCCTATCTTCAACTTTCCTATTGCTTTCCTAACCTCTTCCCTTCCCAATTCTCCCTGTACATCCTGTCGTCTACCACCTGCCTCCATCCCCATGCATGTCACCACCGCCTCCACTCCCGTCCCATCATTCATCAGACCATCAAAATGCCTCTTCCACACTTCTTTCTCTTCCTCACTTCCATTCACAGTAACTCCATCCTCTCTCTTCATTCTCACGCTACCAGACTTTCCTTCTCCTCTTTCTCTCTTCACCTCCTTCCAGAATAATTTCTTGTTTTCTTTAAACTTTTCACTCAATTTCTTACCAAACTCCTTTTACTCTCACTCACCATCCTCTTCACTTGTCTCTTACATACATTATATTCTCTCTTCCACCTCTCTTTCACTTTTTCTGACACAATCCTCTGTAACGTTCTCCTATATGCCTTTCTTTTCTTCTCTACGGCATCTTTCACATCTTCTGACCACCATGCACTCCCTTTCTTGCCCTTTTTCTGTGTCTTGTATCCCACTACCTCTGCTGCTGTTCTCATTAGTATTGTCTTAAACATTTCATACACATCATTCACTCCCACTCCCTCCCCTATAGTCAGCCTTGCATCCTCCAGCACCTCACCCACCCTCCTCTTATATACCTATCTGTACTCAATGTCATTCAGTCTTCCACTTGCCACCTCCCTCTTGTTCCCCCCTCTATCTTTCTTACCATACTTCCATTTTATCCTGACCCTAATCCTTGTCAACACCGCATAGTGGTCAGAGCACTGGAACATTCCTCTCACCACTCTAGCATCCATCACATTTTTCCTTATCCTTTCATTCACAGCTATGTAATCAATCAAACTCATCTGCTCTCCCCTTTCATCCCTCCTCTTCCATGTATTCCTGTGGACCAGTCTGTGCTCGAAGCAGGTGTTGGCGAGGAACAACCCCTCCTCGCCACACACATCCACCAGGCACTCACCATTTTCATTTATTCCATTCACACCCTACTTGCCAACTACACTTCCTACTTTCTCCTTCCCTACTTTCCCATTCATATCACCCACAAGCACTATCCTCCTCCCTCTCTCAAAACTTCTCAGACATTCATTCACTTCATCCCAAAACTCTTTCATTTTCATCTTTCCCACCTTGGTCTGCGCGTTCACTGGAGCATACGCACAGACCCATGCATACTTCACAATACCAATTTTACCAGTCATCCACACTATCCTTGTCCTCTTCCTCCCATGTCCGTCCATTCCCTTCCACACCCTCCCAGACACCAACAATGCACACCCTTCCTTTCCTCTCCCTTTACTCTTTTCATTCATGCCAGTCCATATCACGCCTCCTTCCATTCCTTCCCACAACTTACTCTTTCCTCCATCCCCACACTCTTCCACCCCCCATCCTTTCATATGTGTCTCGGTCACCTCACACACATCTATTCTACTCCTTCTAGCACACTCCACTATCTCTCTCCTTTTCACCTCATTCACCATTCCATTCACATTGATCGCTACTACTCTCAGGCATTCATCCCCTTTCCTGCCCCCCACAGGGCAGACTGGAGACCCATCCCTGCCCCTACCCGCAGCCATCCATCCCCCCATTAAGGGGCCGTTGGTGGCTGGCAAGGCCGACGCAGCGCTCATTCCCGGAAGGACACGGGCCATCAAGATTGTCAAGCCCTTCCACAAAGACACTAAATAATAATAAAAGACAGCTAAAAGAAAAAAATATGCACAATCAGCACTTTTAAGAATAAATTACAATCACAGTTTAAAGACAATTTTGTCTCAGATACTATTTCTAATGGGTTAATTAAAAACATCAAAAAAATTAAAATATTAAAAATAATCAAAACACTAGATAATAATAAAAGACCGATAAAATACACAAACATTTGCACAATTAACACTTTAAAAATAATTACAATTATAATTTAAAAATACTTTTGTATCTATACTTATTAAAATGGAAATTAAAACCTATATGTGGGGGAACCCACTGTGCCCCCAGACCGCCTCCCCCTTTAGCTCCACCTCCAGCCTCTACAAAATAAAATTATGATAAAAACAGGGAGGTGTCCCCCGAGGTCACCACGTGGAGGCGGGGTGAAAGAACTACCCAATTTCTCGATGGTAGTATATGTGCAATGGTTGCACCTCTAACCCCATTGGTTACGATACTGCCACTGCGCAATATATATATATATATATATATATATATATATATATATATATATATATATATATATATATATATATATATATATATTGTTACGACATTGTGAAGTCGTAGTTTATATGTTTGTATTAGGCGCAAGTGACGTATGCGTACTTCCGCTATAGCTGCGGCACCTTCCTGTCATGGCAAGACTAATCGTACCGTTTTGTTTGTGTATGTCATTATTTCTATTGAGTGTGTATTATAATTATTATTCATCTGAGATTCTTGTGTCATTGGGAAAGTTATGAATGTATATTTTGTTATTAGTGTTTCTGTATTTTGTTATTAAGGATGTGGAAGTTATCACTCATGTTCGCCATGTCAAGCGAGTGTTGATCACTGGCGGGGTGGCGTTGCTTGGTCAGATACAGACGAGCTATGGGAGGCAGCGCACAGATTCTCTTGTTCTTGTGTTTTGGTGTTTGTGACCCTTGGCAGCGAGAGACTATCCACTATACATTGTTTAAGTATATTTTTGATGTTTTGTAATATTAATCATCTTCCAACTCTTTCTGTAGGAACGTGTGTTAAGGCATTGTATGTAATTTTGGTGTATTATTCTGGGGAGACTCAGCCGGCTGGCTTGTCCATTTGAGCCATCATTATTGTTCCCCCCATAATATTTATTGGTGTATTTATTTAATTGCATTATCTCTATTATTTCATGTTTTTGTTTGTGTCATTACTGTAGCCATTGTGAGAAAATACCTGATTCTTTTTCTATTGTTTTGTAATTGTAATATATTTTATTATTATAGTAACGTACAGTTTCCTTGCCCCTTTGACTCAGTATTCAACCATTCCTTATTAGAACCTGGCACGAGAGGAGTTTGGAGAGATATTTGCATTATTTGAGAGTTGCCCAGTCATAGTACACCGGGTCTGGACTGGTGTTGTCCACCCGTGTTTTATCTTTCCACTCCAGCTCGTAACAATATATATATATATATATATATATATATATATATATATATATATATATATATATATATATATATATATATATATATATATATATATATATATATATATATATATATATATATATATATATATATATATATATATATATATATATATATATATATATATATATATATATATATATATATATATATATATATATATATATATATATATATATATATATATAAATTTGCTACTACTGATTATAACGATCTGTTTACCATTTACTCTATATTTACTGTACTTTGTGAAAGGTAGCCAACAGAAAAATGGTCCCAAAAAAGTTTAATATATATTTCGATATAAAAATTAACACTGCACTAAAAAGCACATAAGAACTCCTACATGGCTACAATACTGCAGAAGATGTGAGTAATGTATTGCGTGAACCAAGAATTTCGGATCTTTTTTTGAGGGCCTTTTCCTCTACCAAAATGAGAGTTTGAACTCTCTCTTGGGTAGTAGACGAACGAAACCGTGAAATGGCATGGCATGTTAGTATACACATTATAATTTTTATCTGATTGCAGATACTAATTGGTTGGTGGCTTCTCTACTGCTTGGTTATCTTTACGGGTTACCAGTCCAGTCTCATCTCACACCTCACCATTGATACGGCCAAGACTAAGCCTCCAGAGACAATGGATGATTTGATGAAAAGAGATGGATGGAGCTGGGGCATCGAATCCTGGATTTTAACGGGTATTCCATTGGAATACTTCTCTAGACACACGGATCCAGTCGTACAGAAAATATATAGAAATTTGGAGGTCAGTTGTCAGTTGCGAATGTCTAAGATGAGTGGAATACCAGAAGGATTGTAGGGTGGCAAGAGTTAGTTGCACTATCATTGTATTCGGCCCACATTTATGAGGCTCAATACTGCCTACAACCATTACCTAGAGGGGGTGCTGATGGTGTAATGGTTAGCATACTCGCCCAGCATGCGAGAGATCTTGAGTTCGATTCTCGCGTCAGTGGAATTGTTGGACAATTTTCCCAGCCCCCAATATCCCTGTTCACCAAGCTGTAAGAGCAAGGATAACAAGCTTGTAGGCCAGGGGAAGATGTGTTTATATAAACCCTGGCCTGTTCTGTCTGTCTCTCATACTATTTCTCATTCCTTCTGGGTAGTTGGTGAGATCGCCTGATTGGGTGTCACAACAAGGAAGGCTACAGAAGGTGGGTTTGTTGGCCCATGGGTACACGCCCGTGAACCAGCAGTATGATGCCTTCGAGTAAACGGACCTCACTATCACCCTGACTCCCATTTGGGTGTCCGAGCATCTGGGCGGCTTCGGTCAACCAGACTCGGGACTGCTCGGTCAGACAGTCTGGGGAACTACAACAACAACAATAATCATTACCTAGAGGAATAGTGCCCCTTAATGTTCATAAGATTTATTCAATTCACTTTCATTCACCTGATGCAGGACTTTTCATCGTGACTGTACAACAACATGAAACACGGACGCATAAATAGGCTTTCGTCCTCATGCAATGGAAAATGAGTAATGTGTGTATAGTAAATCTGGGTAATATAAATTTCACTTGCATACGAATTTAAGCAGCTGGCATGTTCTCCTACAGCACGTGCCGCCCATGTTTTATTTATGTATTTATATATTTTTGTACAGGGTGTTATTCAGTGATTGCCCATGTAGCAGTAGGAAGTGGAATACCACTGGAACGTATCAACTGCGCATGCGTGTGGGCCCAACATGTCATACCGCGCCACAGTACACAAAACACACGACCTTTGTTATGATAAGACGTCTCTCCCTATGTATTTTATTATGGGAAAATGCTCCGGCAGTAATTTATTTTCCAATTTCGCATTTCGTTTACTATGTCAATATTTATGTATGAAATAGCAAACTCGATATGATTTGCAAGCGATTGGCACCAAAAACAGCGCATGGAATATCCCTAGTAAGGAATAAATGTCATAAATAAGTAGTCGCTGTACGAGGAGGGCATGATGAGCACTGCTCCGTACCACCACACCCGCACCCGCTCTGCGTACCACATACCTTGATCGCGAGAATGTGCAGTGACAAGCTAAATCATTATTTTCCCTCGCATAATTCATGTTTCAATACAATAAGCATTCAATTATCATTCGTACTTGTAACATACCAAGCTCAATAAATATATATGTCTCCCTCCATCACATTATCGCTGTATATGACTTAATATATGTTACCGATATTCTAGACAAGCTTACATATCTTAACCCTCTCATATTCTAATAAAATATATCAATACAAACTTTGTTGTATATACAGTGCATACAGTATATTAAATTACGGTATAATTTACAAAATTACATGACTGTTTTTCTTCCTTCTCTTTAATTGTCAATGATTTTGTTTAGATGTTTAATTTCATTCTCAAGTACACATATTATACATCAGAACACTACATCTTTGGGTAAATCAATTCCCACACGTTCTATTAGAGAAGCAATTAAGCGAGCCTTCAAGGCTTTCACCATGAACTGCTTTAAACATTTATCTCATTTTAACCGAGAACAAATTTATCTGAAGGGAGATAGTGCATAGCTTACCTCTATTAATCCTTTCAGTCCATGATTTGCTTAATTAATTAAGCAAACAGTGGCACAATTGATGGCCTTATTTCCTAAATATGGATATGTTCCTGCAATTTTTTTTTTTAGTATATAGCCACCTATGAAGCTAAGAGCTTTCTCTTCTATCACTGTCTTTACCTTCCAAATCGGAATCTAAGTCTTTAAATAAGATACTAGTTAAGCACATCTCCACAGCTAGAACACTTTCATCATAGTGTGTTTGCTGTTTGTGCAGAAATATAGCCTCAGTATGACTGGTTATGCAATCATAATATTCTTCCCTGCATCATAATTTTCTTCCCTCCAGTGAAAAATGCAAGTGTGAAGTGGGGTCACCTCACCCTTACACCAACTGTATAGGGAATCTCATTTCACCTCTGTTGAAGAAGCATGACTCATTGAAGAAGTGAAGAAACAAGAGGTTCTCTCCAGTATCACACTATAATGAGGCATATTTTAATTTTCCCTAAACTTTGGCTAGAAGTAGAGATTGACAATATTTCAATTCTTAAGGATGAGATGATTGTGCCTGTACTATAATTATGTACAAAAAACCAGTACTGTAATATTTTTAAATTGATCAACCTTGACTATTTAGGCCTATGTTCTTTTGCCACAAGTAAATGAATACACTAAGTAGCTAGCTGAATTATTGGGCAAATTTGGCTCATGATGACATTACATAATACTATACTCTTTCTTGTATACAGTATCAAGATTAGCATCAGCAGGTCCTAATGGGTCTTATGTCACTCCAGCAGTGTATGAAATCTATGGGTGATAGGGGATATATCTGAGCTGTATGAAGTTAAATGCTTGGCAATAAATTAGTTTCAAACAGAAAACTCTTAAGTAGTGTGACAGAGAATGTAGGGAATTCGCAGAGTTCAGACAGAGAAGGGCCGAGACCCTAAGATAGGATTATAAAACTATATTAGTGACAAAATATCACATACAGTATAAATACAATAAGGTAGGGTCTTGCAAAACATCAAGTACAGTATAAAGAACTTATTTCCTATAATAAATTGTTAATATTGTACATGACTCAAAAGACATACTTTTATAACAGCTGGTACATTATAATTGTGGGTTAAATCTTAGTGTACTGGGGAAGGTGTATGGGAAGGTTCTTACTGAGAGACTGATAGAAGTAACAGGGAATAAAGTTAGTGAGGAGCAAGGAGGGTTCAGAAAGGGTAGAGGATGTGTGGACCAGATCTTTGCAATGAAATCAATAGTGAAGAAATATATTGGGAAGGGTAGGAAGTTGTATGCTGCCTTCATGGATTTGGAGGAGGCATGCGATAGGGTTGATAGGAGAGCTATGACAGATGTATTAAGGATTTACGGAGTTGGTGGGCGCTTGCTGGAGGGGATTGAGGCCTTCTACAGAGAGGCAAAAGCTTGCGTGAGGGTCGAGGGTGATTTGAGAGAGACCTTTGATATCAGTGTAGGATTGAGGCAGGGGTGTGTCATGTCATCATAGCTGTTAAATATCTTTATGGATGGTTGCATGAGAGAGATGAAGGCAAAGGTGGAGGGCCTGGGTGCAAAACTGAGGTTGAATGAAGCAATTGGTCCTTGGTTGCAAGCTTATTTGCGGATGACACTGTGCTGCTGGCCGAGAGTGAAAGGGAGTTACAGAGGGTGGTGGATGAGTTTCAGTCCGTGTGTAAGCGAAGAAAACTGAAGGTAAATGCTGGTAAAAATAAGGTGATGGTATTTGAGAGGACTAAAACAGAAGTAATTGACTTTGCTACACCCTACAGAGTGGCTGTGCCAACTGGGATGGAATGCGAGATAACTAGAGGGTGAGAGGATGGAGGAGGTGAGGGAATTTAAGTATCTGGGAACAGTTTTGTGTAAACATGGAAGGAGAAATCAGGAAGAGAGCAGTGAGGGGCAGGCAGGTCATAGGATCACTGGGGAGGATAATGAAGGGTAGGAGTGTGAGTATGGAAGTGAAAAAGGGACTGAGAAATAGTATAATCCTGCCAACACTAACATATGCGTCGGAGACATGGACATGGAGTAGGGCTCATCAGTCTAGAATAGGTCCAGTGGAAATGAGTTATCTGAGAGGAGCATGTGGACTTACTAGGTGGGATGGAGAAAGTAATGGGAGTATGTATGAGAGGTGTGGTATGAGTGAGAAGGCAATTGGTATTGAGTGTGGAGTGGTTGAGAGAGTGAAGCGTAATATACTGAGATGGTTTGGACATGTGGAGAGAATGCAAGGTGAGGAGTTTGTAAAGAAGGTGTACGATAGTGAAGTTGTGGCACCTGGTGTGAGAGGCAGACCTCCGGTTAGATGGCAGAACAGAGTGGAAGAGTATGTGAGAGAGAGAAGTGTGAGGGGGGGAGGGGGGATGGAGCAAGTGAGGAGGGAGTGTTGAAACAGGGCAGAAGAGTCTCCTTCTGCCGTGGCCACCCCCTTGGTGGGAGTTCCCGGAGGGAACGAGGCGTCAGAGCTACAGATAGATAGAGAGATTTTAGAAAATATGGACAAAATTAATCAACATTATAATTCTTAGTATTACTGTAAATTTTTTTTATCAAATATCAAATATAGCATTCCATCTCTTGTTGATATATTTGTTAAATTAACAACAAATATCTGTCAAAGTCAAGTGTGACAATGCAGAAGCAAGGCAAATTTACCTGAATGATGTGTGCATCTTATAAGTTTAAGATTATTAAAAATCAATTATATGGCCAAACCGAAGCACAATGTCGTCAATGCGCTAGATGATGGTTAGCTAAATTCCGACCTGTGTTTTAAACAAAATAATTATGTATTCTTTTGTTATACGTTATATATTAACTACATTAATAGGCCTCTATACATATATATATATAACAAATCCTACACACCACAGAAACTGGACATAACCACACCAGTATGTGTCTCCAGACGGATTCGAACCGCTGTGCTAAGACATTAAGCACACAGAGCCTTATGTGCTTGGCCACCACTGGGGGGACTATAAGAGGTAATTGGAGACTCTTCTAAAGGAGGTGTGTGGCTGGGAGTAAGACTACTGTCCTAGTTTGGCCATCTGTTTTGGATCACACTCTGTTTTCCCCCTACCATTTTGTGTGGTGGTGTGAAGTGGTGGTAGAGATGATGTGTATACATCTTAACTACCCACTACCTTCTACCTTCCACCACCACAACTCACTCTGTCAGGGTACTTTGGCCACTGCACGACGGCGATGTGGTGGTCCACGGCAGTGTATCTGTAAACAAGCAAAATGAATTGGTCCTAAAATTCATCACTGAGGTACTCCAATATTTATAGCAGTGGTTCTTAAACGTTTTAGAGTCACCGAGGTCATCTTTGGCAAGGTCTTCATCACTTATACAGCCCATTGGTTGTATAGTGGATACAGATGTTAACTAATTAATATCTAATCCTCATGAACCCCAGGTTAAGAACCCATGATTTATTGTTTTTGCCTTAAAACTATTGATGTTTAGAAATAAAATGCATTTTTTTTTTACAAATAATGTCAAAGGATTGGCAATACAGTACTTTTTTTCAAGTATTTTTTAGAAAGCTGATAATATTAAAAGACAATACTCAGTGATATAAGTTTTTACCAAAACAAGGCACCTACCAGAGTTTATCACTTCATCTTTCACTTGCTGTTGCACCTTGTCTCATCATGGGAGAACACAGATGAGAATATTCCCAGCTCTCGTCTCTCTCAGCTGCCCTTAAAGATGTAAAGATTATGTTAGTAGTATTCTTCCGAACTGGCCTCAGATGAATGGGCAGACAGGAAACTACTGTACTGTGCATTTAAAGGAACTCTACTTCTTGTGTACAGTCACTACAAATAAAACGGTAACAAGGCACGGAGTCTTATCACAGTTTAAATGAAACAGCCGGTTACAGAACAAACATTGAATTAAACTATTTCCTAAAAACTCTGGCATGCTACATTTACAGCATAAAAGAATATCATAAAAGTTATTATTTGCAGGGGTTAGGTTGGATGGACTAACAGGAATTGTTTGCTTAAGAATGCATAACTGGGTAATTATGACCAACAGCAAAGAAGCTCCTGAACCAACAAAGATGAAACAATGTTAATACATTACTCACCAATCAGGTCTACTCCAAGTAACTCAAAGGGTTCCTTGACATTAATGGGACACATTTCTGGGGCCTGAATCTTCAGTGTTGTAAACATCTGGCACTGACTGAAGTAGCAATCTGGAAAAAATGGTAAAATTACTGGAGAGCAATACAGCAGTGGGATTAGAGAGTAATGCATTCAATATTGAATGAACACTTTACTAGAATCCCACTCATTTCATATACACTTATCAATGTATTTGTGTCATGTTATGGTCTACACAAGAAACACACACACATACATAATGCTGGATGTCCTGTGTCATACTTCTCCAATAGGCAATAGTACACCTTGGAGATGTTCTCTTATGTTACATTCCAGCCACTGTGTCCTCCTACAGGACTACTGTGGTACAGCTTGAAGACTATGGGCAGGTCATCATAATTCCTCAGGACCTTCCTTCTATCTGCAGCTTGTTTGAAATACAGCATCTTGTCTGGAAGTACAATACTGAAAGTTAAACATATGTGAGTTAAGAAATTCCATGTAAAATCCATATCACACTAATAAGTACACACACAAGATTCTCCTCACTTGCTTTTTATAAACATACCAATTTAATAAATACAGTTCCCTACCACTTAAGAAACAAGATTTAATACATTATCAGAATCAAAGAAGTTTGTAACATTTAATTTTCTCATAAACATTAAGAGTTATATTTCCATAGGTATAAACTTATCTCAACTATCCATGTGGGTGAAGAAGTCCATTATCTGCGTACCATTCATACTTACTTCATATACCACCCACGAGAGTGAGAGAAAAAAAAAAAAAAAAAAGAGATGGGAGAATAATTTCTCTATACCTTACTTGACTGTCTAGTTTCAACACCACAATCTAGAGAGATGTCAGAGAGGGCAGCTCCTACAAAATAGTATATAATTCCGCTTTC